>JAUCMX010000025.1:16493055-16547483 GCA_033459395.1 Hemibagrus guttatus | reverse complement strand
TGATGCTGTTCCAGAGACTGAGATCCAGGAGAAATCCAGCACACACACTCATCCCCATCAGTGCCGTCACTGATCACTGCCTCATTGGAGACTTCAGCAAAGTAGAAAACACACATAATAACACACACAATAACACACACAATAACACACATAATAACACATAATAACACAAACAATAACACACACATACTGACAGCAGCAACTCAGTGACCGATGGTATAGTTTAATAGAAGGGTCATGTGTTTAGCGAGTCGAGCAGCTGAGCTGTTGTTCCTCCGCAGCATCACGTGCTTCCTGTGGAGAAGGTGAACCATCAGGATCTTCACTGTGTTTCAGCTCGAACGGTGAGAACATCTCGGCTTCTCTAACAACGCCGGGGGTGTAGAACACTGTGCTTTTAAATGTGTGTTTCAGCTTTATACTGTATGGGGATTAATCCTGTCATCTGGAGTAATCATTTTTCATTCATACACTCGGGTCACGGGGAGCCTGTGCCTATCTCAGGCGTCATTGGGCATCAAGGCAGGATACACCCTGGATGGAGTGCCAACCCATCGCAGGGCACACACACACTCTCATTCACTCACGCAATCACACACTACGGACAATTTAGAGATGCCAATCAACCTACAATGCATGTCTTTGGACTGGGGGAGGAAACCCCCGAGGCAGGGGGAGAACATGCAAACTCCACACACACATGGCAGAGGCGGGAATCAAACCCCCAACCCTGGAGGTGTGAGGCAAACGTGCTAACCACTAAGCCACCGTGCCCCCTTAATAATTTTTCATTTAATGTTTTAAATTAAATGACCAGGTAGCATATGTGGCAACTGTACAGTAGAGACTTCAGTGAGACTGACAGACACAGAGCCCACGCCTCCTTCACTGAGACTGACAGACACAGAGGCCACACCCCCTTCAGTGAGACTGACAGACACAGAGGCCACACTCCCTTCACTGAGAGTGACAGACACAGGGGCTACACCCCCTTCACTGAGACTGACAGATACAGAGGCCATGTTTTCTTCACTGAGAGTGACAGACACAGAGGCCACACTCCCTTCACTGAGACTGACAGACACAGAGGCCACGCCTTCTTTACTGAGACTGACAGACACAGAGGCCACATCCCCTTCATAGAGACAGACACACAGAGACCATGCCTTCTTCACTGAGACTGACACAGAGGCCACGCCTTCTTCACTGAGACTGACAGACACAGAGGCCACATCTCCTTGACTGAGACTGACAGACACAGAGGCCACTACCCCTTCATAGAGACAGACACACAGAGGCCATGCCTTCTTCACTGAGACTGACAGACACAGAGGCCACATCCCCTACATAGAGACAGACACACAGAGACCACGCCTTCTTCACTGAGACTGACAGACACAGAGGCCACACCCCCTTCACTGAGACTGACAGACTCAGAGGCCAAGCCTTCTTCACTGAGACTGACAGACACAGGGGCCACACCCCCTTCACTGAGACTGACCGATGCAGAGGCCACGCCTTCTTCACTGAGCCTGACAGACACAGAGGCCACATCCCCTTCATAGAGATAGACACACAGAGGCCACGGCTTCTTCACTGAGACTGACAGACACAGAGGCCACACCCCCTTCACTGAGACTGACAGACTCAGAGGCCAAGCCTTCTTCACTGAGACTGACAGACACAGGGGCCACACCCCCTTCACTGAGACTGACAGACACAGAGGCCACGCCTCCTTCACTGAGACTGACAGACACAGAGGCCACACCTTCTTCACTGAGACTGACAGACACAGAGGCCACACCTTCTTCACTGAGACTGACAGACACAGAGGCCACATCCCCTTTATAGAGACTGACAGACACAGAAGCCATGGCTTCTTCACTGAGACTGACAGACACAGGGGCCACACCCCCTTCAGTGAGACTGACAGACACAGAGGCCATGCCTTCTTCACTGAGACTGACAGACACAGAGGCCACACTCCCTTCACTGAGACTGACAGACACAGAGGCCATGCCTTCTTCACTGAGACTGACAGACACAGGGGCCACATCCCCTTCACTGAGACTGACAGACACAGAGGCCACCCCTTCTTCACTGAGACTGACAGAGACAGAGCCCACGCCTCCTTCACTGAGACTGACAGACACAGAGGCCACATCCCCTACATAGAGACAGACAGACACAGAGGCCATGGCTTCTTCACTGAGACTGACAGACACAGGGGCCACACCCCCTTCAGTGAGACTGACAGACACAGAGGCCACGCCTTCTTCACTGAGCCTGACAGACACAGGGGCCACACCCCCTTCACTGAGACTGACAGACACAGAGGCCACACCTTCTTCACTGAGACTGACAGACACAGAGGCCACACCTTCTTCACTGAGACTGACAGACACAGAGGCCACACCCCTTTATAGAGACTGACAGACACAGAAGCCATGGCTTCTTCACTGAGACTGACAGACACAGGGGCCACACCCCCTTCAGTGAGACTGACAGACACAGAGGCCATGCCTTCACTGAGACTGACAGACACAGAGGCCACACTCCCTTCACTGAGACTGACAGACACAGAGGCCATGCCTTCTTCACTGAGCCTGACAGACACAGAGGCCACATCCCCTTCATAGAGATAGACACACAGAGACCACGCCTTCTTCACTGAGACTGACACAGAGGCCACGCCTTCTTCACTGAGACTGGCACATACAGAGTCCACGCACCCTTCACTAAAAGTGACAGACACAGAGGCCACGCCTTCTTCACTGAGACTGACAGACACAGAGGCCACACCCCTTCATAGAGACTAACAGACACAGAAGCCATGGCTTCTTCACTGAGACTGACAGACACAGGGGCCACACCCCCTTCAGTGAGACTGACAGACACAGAGGCCACACCTTCTTCACTGAGACTGACAGACACAGAGGCCACGGCCCCTTCACTAAAAGTGACAGACACTTCTTCACTGAGACTGACAGACACAGAGGCCACGCCTTCTTCAGTGAGACTGACAGACACAGAGGCTACGCCTTCTTCAGTGAGACTGACAGACACAGAGGCCACGCCTCCTTCAGTGAGACTGACAGACACAGAGGCCACGCCTCCTTCAGTGAGACTGACAGACACAGAGGCCACGCCTCCTTCAGTGAGACTGACAGACACAGAGGCCACGCCTCCTTCAGTGAGACTGACAGACACAGAGGCCACGCCTCCTTCAGTGAGACACAGACACAGAGGCCACACCTTCTTCAGTGAGACTGACAGACACAGAGGCCATGCCTCCTTCACAGAGACTTACAGGCTCTTTGGCCACGCCTCCTTACAGACTCAAAGGCTATACCTGTCTGACTCAGTAAAGGAGGTGGGGCCCTCTGAGTCTGTCATACATAACAGTGCACAGAGGCCACGCCTCCTTCACTGAGACTGACAGACACAGAGGATTGCTTTTTGTTGGTGCATTTCCTGTGTATAAACGTGAACTTCCTGTGTTGTCCTGCAGGTGGCGTCTCTGATCAGAGGTCATTTCAGTGCTGAGGTGGAAAACTTCCTCATCATTGACTGTCGTTATCCGTACGAGTATCAAGGAGGTCACGTCAAGGTTTGATGTGTTTTCAGTCCGATTGACTCCACCTTCTGAAAAGATTAGAGTCTGATTTTTATCTTCAGCGCATCGTTACACTCTCTTCCACCTCACGGGTCCTGGATCTGCCTTTTCCCTCAGGGGGCGATGAACCTGTACACCGAGTCTCAGATCAACCAGGCTTTCCTCCAGGGCTTGTCCACCACGCAGGTGTCTCCAGCTGCCCATTCAGTGCTGGGCACACGGGGCAGCATGGGGGTGACATCGGGGTCTGGAGGTCCTGCAGCAGTAGGAGTTACTGAGGGAACATCATCACCCAGAAAACTCATAGTGTTTCACTGCGAGTTCTCATCAGAGAGAGGACCACGGCTGTGAGAGAAAACACACACACACAGAGACCAGACATATGGAGGTCTATTTCTGGACCTTATTGGACATTATCCACTTTGCTGTAGTCCCTTTTCATCTCCACATTCAGTTCTATTATTTATTTATTTATTTATTTATTTATTTATTTATTTTTTATACTTAATTGAATATTTTAATAGTTATTAATAATTCTCTTAAAATTCAGGAAAGTATTTAACGATTTTATTTTAACCGACAGAATCCAGGTTTTAAATTGAGATCTTGTGTTAACTGTGATATAAAATATCAGTGCGCGTGTGTGTGTATGCGTGTGTGTGTGTAGTTGTCGGTATCTAAGGGAGCTGGATCGTGCAGTGAATGCTCAAACATACCCTCATCTCCTCTACCCTGAACTCTATCTAATGGAGGGGGGGTACAAAAGCTTCTACTCCTGCTGTCCGGTAACACACACACACACACACACACACACACACACACACCTAAACATTTTAACACAAACTCTCTCTCTTTCTCTCTCAGGAGCTGTGTGAACCGCAGGGTTATGTCCCCATGCGTCACAGGGACTTCAGAGAACAGCATCGACGTTTCAGCAGGAAAAAGCGGCAGCATTGTCACAGACGTCCAATCAGAACGCAGCAGAGGACATCGCACTTTTAACACTGACGAGAAATGTCTATAAAGAACTGAACAGAAACCAGGAGAGAACATTGGAATGACTGACCGATAGTTAGAGTCTGCTGTTTTTATAACGGCGACAAACTCCACTGATGCTCACAGTGCCAATTCGCTGATTCGATTATTTTTTACATTGTGATTTTAAACAATTAGTCTCTATTTAAGCAGCCTTAACGAAAAGGATTCTTGAAATGATGTTTTTATTTTCACTGTCAATCATTTAGCATATATATATATATATATATATATATATATATATATATATATATATATATATATATATATATATATATATATATATGTATAGACATATATAGCTAGACATATCACAATACCTTTAACCCAACGATTTTCTCTGTTTTTAAAGTATTGTTATTTTATTTTCACCGTAATCCTCCTTTACGGATTCTATTAACACTAACTAAATGAATAAAACAAATGTTGTACACATTAATATAATATATAATGTAAATTTTATGTAATATCTTATCCTCAACCTCATAGAACACCTTTGTGATGAATTAGAGCGGAGACTGCGAGCCAGGCCAAAACTGGGACGTCTGCCTTTACACACACACATGAATGTAATATGGAGTTGTCCCGCTCTTTACAGCTATAACAGCTTCAACTCTTCTGGGAAGGCTTTCCACAAGGTTTAGGAGTGTGTTTATGGGAATTTTTGACCGTTCCTCTAGAAGCGCATTTGTGAGGTCAGGCACTGATGTTGGACGAGAAGGTCTGGCTCGCAGTCTCTGCTCTAATTCATCCCAAAGGTGTTCTATGGGGTTGAGGTCAGGACTCTGTGCAGGCCAGTCAAGTTCCTCCACACCAAACTCTCTCATCCATGTCTTTATGGAGCTTGCTTTGGTCACTGGTGTGCAGTCATGTTGGAACAGGAAGGGGTCATCCCCAAACTGTTCCCACAAAGCATGAAATTGTCCAAAATGTCTTGGTAAGCTAAAGCATTAAGAGTTACTTTCACTGGAACTAAGGGGCCGAGCACAACCCCTGAACTCAAGGATTTGGAGGGATGTCCCAATACTTTTGGCAACATCGTATAGGTCGCACGTAGACGGTGAATGTATAAAGTCTTGAATAAACATTTTTTCTCAAGACTAGACTTTAATTACACTTAGCATTAACTGCTAACCTGAAAGGGTTTCTGACGAGATTTTTTGGTTATGGTTATATGCTGCCTTGAAAGTAGAACACAAGCTCAAATACATCTTACTAAAGTTTCCCTGAACTCACAAACAGAAGGTTTAAATGCTCATATAGATTGTTTTTTATGGATTATTAACACGGAACAAAAGTCACATAGCTAGCTAGCTAGTTAGGATGTTGACGTCACTCATTTGTGTCATCATTCATTTTCCTGAGCCCATGCTTTTGTATGATTTCCAGTGACGACAAAAGTGTTGTGAAGTAGTAATTGATCATAAGCAGTTGTTTTTAGATGTTTATTAAATATTTCTGAGGCAAAAAAAAAGACATTCGTTATGTCATTTTAATGGTTTAAAATTGACATGAAATTTACACAGACGAGTTAAAGCAACACTTGAAGTTGACAGACGATCACATAGGGTGAGGAGTTACTATAGCAACCACTGACCAATCACAGCGCAGCGACTACAGCCTGATTGGTGGAAAGAAGAAGAAGCCGGAAGCGGTATTCACTTCCCCGAACCTCAGAGCCGCGAACTCGGGGAGGAAGCCCGAGTTATCAGCATCACTTCCCCGCATCTGGAGTGTGTTTATCATTTATGGTCTCCGCGATTCCACGCTTCTTTCTTCGTGGTTTTACAGGGCAGGTCTTGTTTTGTCGGAGGTACTGCGCGACTACAAGGAGCAGACTCCGCACCATGGCCGCCTACAAGCTAGTGTTGATCCGGCATGGAGAGAGCTGCTGGAACCAGGAGAACCGCTTCTGCGGCTGGTTCGACGCCGATCTCAGTGACACCGGCATCCAGGAGGCCAAGAGATGCGGCAAGGCGCTGAAAGGTGAGCGGCGGCTCAAACTTTGTAACGGTGAAACATCCGGGTATCTCTGCATAGTGATGGATTTCAGTTGGTGCGTTAGGGGCGTGTCCAAACGTACGCTATTCACGCACGGCTGTATCTGGTTGCTATGATACTGCGGCATTTTGCGCGCGCAGGCGCTCTGTGTGTGCCGTGTTCACTGTCTGATGAACACAATAATTACAATTTATGCAAATTTATTAACAAACTCACTATTTAAAATTGAATATTAAAAATAAACAAATAGTGTCTCAGTAAGTCAAGTGATAAGTTTAAAAATTGTATTCATTCTTTACATTTTTGATTTACTTATGAAAGCCACGCCCCTCTTGCATGTAAAAGCCACGCCCCTAATCGCCATCTTAAATAAATACAGAGATCAACAAGTGAAAGTAAAAAAAAAAAACATAAAGAAAACATAATGGTTAATCTTATGTTTTGGGGGTTCGATTCCTGCCTCCGCCATGTGTGTGTGGGGTTTGCATGTTCTCTCTGTGCCTCGGGGGTTTCCTCCGGGTGTTCCGGTTTCCTCCCCCAGTCCAAAGACGTAGGTTGATTGGCATCTCTAAATTGTCCGTAGTGTGTGATTGCGTGAGTGAGAGTGTGTGTGTGTGCCCTGCGATGGGTTGGCACTCCGTCCAGGGTGTATCCTGCCTTGATGCCCAATGACGCCTGAGATAGGCACAGGCTCCCCGTGACCCGAGAATAGATTGGATAAGTTGTAGACAATGAATGAATGAATAAATGCACACATACAGAAGGAAATACTGTATACGAAGTCATAAAAATGGGCAAACAAGCCAAAATAGAAATAATAAACAAAAATATATATAAAAATATATTACTGTTTGGGAATAGGATTAAAATATGTGACATTAAATGAATTGATTTTGAGGAAATGAAAGGATCTGGTCAGTTACTTGTGTGAGATGGGGAAAATGAGTAAATGATAGTAGTGTGTAGCTCTCTCCCCTCTCTCTCTCTCTCTCTCTCTCGCTCTCGCTCGCTCCTACAGAAGCAGGTTATGAGTTCGATGTCTGCTACACGTCTGTGCTGAAGCGGGCCATCAGGACGCTCTGGTTGGTGCTTGAGAGCATCGATCAGATGTGGCTTCCTGTACATCGCACCTGGTGTCTGAACGAGCGACACTATGGCGGCCTGACCGGGTTAAATAAAGCCGAGACAGCGGCCAAGCACGGGGAGGAGCAGGTGAAGATCTGGAGGCGTTCGTATGACATCCCACCACCTCCCATGGAGCCCGAGCACGACTTCTACTCCAGCATCAGCCAGGTGAACATCATACAGCTACACATACAACTGTACAGTCTATGAATATGCAAAGTGGGCGTGTACTAAAACATTTATGCTCTGCCCCTTTTCTGCTTAACCCTTTTTTTAAGAATTTATAACATGATTATTGGAATAAACATGACTCTGTTTCACACCCTGGTGATGGATACATCATGTTTTGATTAATATCGATCACATATTTAAAATAAGGATGTATAAGCATTCAAAAATACATGAAGTCTTTGTAATCCCTACACCCGAGGCCCGGTTTTTATAGCACTGCCCGTGGCTTTCCCACAGGACCGTCGCTATGCCGACCTGACGGAGGACCAGCTGCCGTCGTGCGAGAGCCTGAAGGACACGGTCGCCCGTGCTCTGCCCTTCTGGAATGACGAGATCGTCCCGCAGATCAAAGGGGGAAAGAGGGTGCTCATCGCCGCCCATGGCAACAGTCTCCGGGGCATCATCAAGCACCTGGAGGGTGAGTCGTCCCAAATCACACTGTGCTCCCTTAGAGCAATTCAGCCTCATTTCAACCTCTACTTAGTACCCTAGAGGAGTGCGTACTCCAAAACAAGAGACTGGAGGAATAGAAAAAGTTTTTTAGACGGATAGGTTCCATTGTTAGTTAGTTAGATGCTTATATGTTAGTTAATTAGTTAGATGGGTGGATATATATAGTTAAATGGGAACTAGACAATTAAATGGGTAGTTAAATGCATAGTTGGATAGTTAGATTAGTATTGTCTGCTCTTGAGATTTTTTTTTTTTTATTCATGTAATTCTTTAATTTCAGTAACGCTGAGTGACAGAAAAACATCAAGAGAATGTTCTGTAAAGTCCAACTCATCTTTATTATTGTGTGTGTGTGTGTGTGTGTGTGTGTGTGTGTGTTCAGGTATGTCAGAAGAGGCCATCATGGAGCTGAACCTGCCCACAGGAATCCCCATCCTGTCCAAGCTGGACAAGAACCTGAAACCCGTCAAGCCCATGCAGTTCCTCGGGGATGAAGAGACAGTGCGCAAGGCCATGGAGGCTATGGCTGCTCAGGGCAAGGCCAAGAAATAGAGAGGAGAGTGAGAGAGATTAGACAGAGAGATTTATCAGACACGTGTTCAGTCATTACGACTCTTACAGAATGTGATCTGGGTTCCACACACGGCTCAGTGACTTATGAGAAATGATTTATTCCGAATTCAGAGAAAATATTCCTCAGCAGTGTTAAAAGCTTGACCCCCTGAGTGACCCGAGGTGTATTCCTGCATGTAAAGTGCTGTGTTTACTGAGCGCTTCAACAGAACAGACTCGCTCTGCTCAGCGGTGGGAGCTCTACGGTAACGGTATCCAGGCAACGACACTTAACGGACGACAGGGCAGCGGATAAATCCTGTGTGTGTGTGTGTGTGTGTCTCTTGTACAAAAGAAGCTGAATGCACCATGTTCCAAATCGCGGCGTGACTCACACTGAGTATCGCACGCCTACAGGATGGCACTTAAAATACACACACACACACACACACACACACACACACACACACACAGTATCAGATCAGCCAGATTCTCCCCTGAAGTTAATCATGAGGGCCAAAAGTTGTTATTCCTGACTTGCTTTTGTCTCAGCTTCTGTGCGTGTGTGTGTGTGTGTGTGTGTGTGTGTGTGTGTGTGTGTGTGTGTGTGTGTGTTTTACATAATGTGTTCCATGGTGTATAAACCCGATTGTGTTTAAACGTTGTTGTCGTCGTCGTCCTGAAATATACTATAGAAATGTGACGTCTCTGAGACCGTAGGTGCTGTACGATGCCTCAGTTTATTTATTTTTTTGCTTGACTGAGCGACTCGGTCTAATATGAAGCCACACTGGAGTGTGTGTGTGTGTGTGTGTGTGTGTGTGTGTGTGTGTGTGTTTATGCTTAATAAAATCTGCTGAAAAGAAAGACGGTGGAAATGTGTGTTTATTTGATAAAACAGTTAGATCACAATCATGAGTAACTTTATAATAGTGTGTAAATTAGCCTGGGTCAGAATCATTAGACAAATAGATAAACAAACAAACAAGTAAATAAAAAAAGACGGGGATGTAGCAGAAATTAAGAAGAAAAAGAATTTAAAAAAGCATAAAAAGTATACATGCACAACATACACTACATTATTTATTTATGTATCTCGTCTTTCTTCTATTCATTTATTTATTCGTAATATCTTTATCAGTGCTTTATTTTGCATTTATCTGATCCCGGAGCTGTTTATTTGTTTGATTGCGCATCTTTTAATCCCTTCCATAAATTGGTTTGTTATCGCATTCATATCGTCAATGCTAGAGGAAGAAGGTCGCTCTGTGTTTTTTTTTCTGTCCACAACAAAAATGGCGCCCTGAGCGTACCATGTTCACCCTATCGACCAATCAGAACTCAGCCTGGCGCTACGACTGCCAGCCAATCAGCGCTTGCAGGACGCTTCTTGAAAACATGTCGCCCATGAAGCTGTGTGTTCCAGGTAAGTGAACGTTTTAAACACGCAAGTTCCCCGTGTTTGGCGTTAAACGAACACAGAGAAAGCGGCCTGGGATGTTGTAAATAACACGTCGCTGTGGTTTTGTTTGAATTTTCGAAGATTTAAGCTGAAGTCCGTCCATAGCGTTTGACTGAATCATTAGCAGTAGCAGCAGCAGCAGCAGCAGCACGCGCTACAGTGTGTGAGTTCTTCAGTGTTTAAAATAACGGGTTTTTTTTCTTCATTTTTTTTTTTTTTTAATAAAGTTTATAGTAAGCGTGTTCTCAATACATAGTGTGTACTCGCGTGTATTATGGGGCGTGTGCTGCAGTGGACTTGTTAAAACTCTTGCTGTTTGTTTTTTAACGGGAAAGTGAACTCGCTGTGTGAGCCCCGCCCATCGCCCGGGGCGGGGCTCCGCATTCGAGCCGAACATTCCACTCAATCCCCGAAATGTAAACGTGTGAACGAGATGCGTCTAAACACGTCCTGAGATCCCACACCACAGCGTCTGTTACACACAGGGCAGGGCTTTTACACGTGGGGTGGCAAAAGGGTGGGGACGGGGGTTGGGCCCTGGGGGGGGGCAGATTTAGGAGGACATGCAGGGGTGGGATCACCTGCCTACGAGCTACGAGGCTGTGTGTGTGTGTACGCACTGTGTCTGTCACATCCTGTATAGGTCAGATTCTGTTTCCTGTCCAGTGTGTCATTAAGAATGCAGAATGAATTCATTAAGGTGTGTGTTCCAGGTGAAAGGCTTTGCAGCGTGGAGGACTGCACCTCCGGCGCAGGCACGTATCGGCGACATGGCTGCATCTTCGCCTCGCTGGCCGGCTACGTGCTCAGGAGGAACGAGGGCGAGGAGGTGAGCAAGTGTGATACAGCTGTGTGTGTGGGGGTGTGTGTGTGTGGGGGTGTGTTTGGGTGTGTGTGTGAGAGAGAGAGATTGCGCAAGTCCGTGTCTTGTTCAGTTGTTTCAGATTGTAGAAGAGAATCTGAATCAGTTTTTTTTTTGTTTGTTGTTGCCATAGTTACCGGTGATTTCAGTAGTTAAAGAGACGGAAGCACAGCTTTTGCCTGATGTCGGAGCCATCGTCACCTGTAAGGTGGGTGTGTGTGTGTGTGTGCGTGAGGGTGGGTGCGCGCACCTGAACCTCAGGAAGGTTTTCTGCAGATTGAGAAATTAAAGCATATTGACAATTCAAACCTTTTGGTGTTTCTCTGTATTCGAACCCGTGTGAGCTGTTAGCCCCGCCCCCTGATATCTGTGTTCCTGTTCCAGTCTGCTGTGGATGTGTTAGACTCGGGCTCGCGGTCAGCGAGGGGAAAAAAAACCTTTCATGAATAATCCTCGAACCCACGCATCTCTCTAACGGCAGTGGTGTAAATGACTTGAGGGGTTGTCATGGCAACAGAGAGTCTGAAAACCGGCTTCTTTTGGTTTTTTGTTATGTAATAATGCTAGACAATGCTTCAGCACCGTCAGTGTGACTGTGTGTGCGTGTGTCTTCCTTCCTTCTGTGTCTCTGTTAGCTTTAACGTTGTGAGTGAAAGTATGTGTGTGTGTGTGAGTGAGTGTGTGTGTCTTCTTTTGTGTCTGTTAGCTCTAATGTTGTGAGTGTGTGTCCAGGTGACGAGCATTAACCCCCGGTTTGCCAAAGTGCACATCCTCTACGTGGGATCTACTCCTCTCAAAGACAGGTTCAGAGGAACCATCAGGTACACACACACACACACACAGGCTGTACCGGAGATAAAGGCGTCGTGTGTGGGGTTTTTTTTTTTTTTTTTTTTTTCTCCTCTGAAAAGAAGAATCCCATAATTCAGCTCAGTGTGTGACGGAGACGTGCAGGACGAGGTTTACTCACTAAAACTCAAATGGCTCTTTATCACGTCACTGACGTCTCTGTGCTGCAACACACGGGTCTCTAACCACCGGGCCGTGGATCATTCGGTACCGGGCTGCAAGGAAGCATATATTAACTAAAAATTGTTATTTAAAAAAAAATTGCCACTCGCACCCGTGCCTCACTCCCGCATTTGAGGCAGTCGTGGGTTTTTCCATACATCAGTAACACCAAGGTCACACTGCACGAGTTTAGCCCTGGTTTCGCTGACTGGTTTTGCGAAATTGCCGACAAATGCCCTAAAATCGAAGGCTAATCGGAGCTCGTGTACGCGAGTGACAATCGCGCAGTGTGAGTTACCAAAGACGCCATCTGAGCGAGTCGCCGATGAAAAACACCTCAGCTCTTACCTCCAGCCAATGAGAGAGCAAGATATAGGGCAGCGGTCAGTTCGGGGAGGAGTTACAGACCACAATATCAGCAAGCATGGCATCGGTTGGAGCACAATATTATAGTTTAATAGAGTTTATAGGTTTTTATCAGAAAAGAAAATGTCTTAAATATAGTTATGGCAGAATAAATAATCTTTACAATAGCATCAAAGAGAAATAAAGCAGAAACGTTCGCTTGACCAGCCGCGTCAGCAGCAGCACACTGCAAAATGATTCATTTGTTCAGTCATGCAGGACAAACAATGCTTGTTCCCCGCACTGACTGTTTGGATGGAGAACTTCTTGCAGGGTTCCATTTCCAGTCTCGCGGTATTTCTTGCGTGCGTTTGGTCATGAGTCGCAGTTAGCGGAGCAGACAGAGTTGTGGGCGATTCTTCCTGTTGTGAAGTCGTGCAGTGTGTAACCTTCTGTCGCCGATCCATCGTGCAGTGACTGACCGCTCCCCCAGATAGTCATGCAGGGTGAAAACAACCGTGATCCCACCACTCTGAAAATGGTGCAGTGTGAACTCGGCATAAGCCTGTAAGCTAACCCACGCTAAAATGACCCAAAAACAAATGTCACTAGAGAAACACCCCACCCCCCACCAGTCCATGGTACAAAAACGGTTGGGGAACCCTGCAGTAACATAACTGACTTCAGTTTACAGCTGGATCACATCTTCCCAGATAAATCTATTTATTTACTTATGTTCTTTGTTTTTGTAGACGTTTTCAAAACATTAAACTGAAATGAGTTCAATTACATTAAACCAAATAATTACACAATTTATCTGATTAAGAGATGGAGAGATGGATAGAGAGAGCGTGAGAGAAAGTGAGACAGAGATGCAGAGTGATTGAGATGGAGAGAGACCGAGATTGAGAGAGGGAGAGAGACCGAGATTGAGAGAGGGAGAGAGACCGAGATTGAGAGAGGGAGAGAGACCGAGATTGAGAGAGGGAGAGAGACCGAGATTGAGAGAGGGAGAGAGACCGAGATTGAGAGAGGGAGAGAGACCGAGATTGAGAGAGGGAGAGAGACCGAGATTGAGAGAGGGAGAGAGACCGAGATTGAGAGAGGGAGAGAGACCGAGATTGAGAGAGGGAGAGAGACCGAGATTGAGAGAGGGAGAGAGACCGAGATTGAGAGAGGGAGAGAGACCGAGATTGAGAGAGGGAGAGAGACCGAGATTGAGAGAGGGAGAGAGACCGAGATTGAGAGAGGGAGAGAGACCGAGATTGAGAGAGGGAGAGAGACCGAGATTGAGAGAGGGAGAGAGACCGAGATTGAGAGAGGGAGAGAGACCGAGATTGAGAGAGGGAGAGAGACCGAGATTGAGAGAGGGAGAGAGACCGAGATTGAGAGAGGGAGAGAGACCGAGATTGAGAGAGGGAGAGAGACCGAGATTGAGAGAGGGAGAGAGACCGAGATTGAGAGAGGGAGAGAGACCGAGATTGAGAGAGGGAGAGAGACCGAGATTGAGAGAGGGAGAGAGACCGAGATTGAGAGAGGGAGAGAGACCGAGATTGAGAGAGGGAGAGAGACCGAGATTGAGAGAGGGAGAGAGACCGAGATTGAGAGAGGGAGAGAGACCGAGATTGAGAGAGGGAGAGAGACCGAGATTGAGAGAGGGAGAGAGACCGAGATTGAGAGAGGGAGAGAGACCGAGATTGAGAGAGGGAGAGAGACCGAGATTGAGAGAGGGAGAGAGACCGAGATTGAGAGAGGGAGAGAGACCGAGATTGAGAGAGGGAGAGAGACCGAGATTGAGAGAGGGAGAGAGACCGAGATTGAGAGAGGGAGAGAGACCGAGATTGAGAGAGGGAGAGAGACCGAGATTGAGAGAGGGAGAGAGACCGAGATTGAGAGAGGGAGAGAGACCGAGATTGAGAGAGGGAGAGAGACCGAGATTGAGAGAGGGAGAGAGACCGAGATTGAGAGAGGGAGAGAGACCGAGATTGAGAGAGGGAGAGAGACCGAGATTGAGAGAGGGAGAGAGACCGAGATTGAGAGAGGGAGAGAGACCGAGATTGAGAGAGGGAGAGAGACCGAGATTGAGAGAGGGAGAGAGACCGAGATTGAGAGAGGGAGAGAGACCGAGATTGAGAGAGGGAGAGAGACCGAGATTGAGAGAGGGAGAGAGACCGAGATTGAGAGAGGGAGAGAGACCGAGATTGAGAGAGGGAGAGAGACCGAGATTGAGAGAGGGAGAGAGACCGAGATTGAGAGAGGGAGAGAGACCGAGATTGAGAGACCGAGATTGAGAGACCGAGATTGAGAGAGGGAGAGAGACCGAGATTGAGAGAGGGAGAGAGATTGAGAGAGGGAGAGAGATTGAGAGAGGGAGAGAGATTGAGAGAGGGAGAGAGATTGAGAGAGGGAGAGAGATTGAGAGAGGGAGAGAGGGAGAGAGATTGAGAGAGGGAGAGAGGGAGAGAGATTGAGAGAGGGAGAGAGGGAGAGAGATTGAGAGAGGGAGAGAGGGAGAGAGATTGAGAGAGGGAGAGAGGGTGAGAGAGGGAGAGAGACAGAGAGGGTGAGAGAGGGAGAGAGACAGAGAGGGTGAGAGAGGGAGAGAGGGAGAGAGACAGAGAGGGTGAGAGAGGGAGAGAGACAGAGAGACAGAGAGAGGGAGAGAGACAGAGAGGGTGAGAGAGACAGAGAGGGTGAGAGAGGGAGAGAGACAGACAGGGTGAGAGAGGGAGAGAGACAGACAGGGTGAGAGAGGGAGAGAGACAGACAGGGTGAGAGAGGGAGAGAGACAGACAGGGTGAGAGAGGGAGAGAGACAGACAGGGTGAGAGAGGGAGAGAGACAGAGAGAGACAGAGAGACAGAGAGAGACAGAGAGGGTGAGAGAGGGAGAGCGAGAGAGAGGGAGAGTGGGAGAGAGACCAAGAGGGAGAGAGACCGAGAGGGAGAGTGGGAGAGAGACCGAGATTGAGAGAGGGAGAGAGACCGAGATTGAGAGAGGGAGAGAGACCGAGAGGGAGAGAGACCGAGATTGAGAGAGAGATTTCCTTGGCAGCTCGGTACATCCATGCCTGCCACAACAAGAGGGAGGAGTCGACCAATCAGTGACATGCTCACGAACTCGCACACACACATGCATGCACACATACACACACAAGCACACACTCGTACACATAAGTGCGTGCACGCACACACACACGTCACTCATACCTTTAGACCCTCCCTCCCTCCCTCCATCTATTTGTCTCTATCTCTCGCTCCCTTCCTCCCTTTGTCTGTCTCTCTCTTCCTGTCTCTCCCTCCCTCCGTCTATTTGTCTCTCTCTCTCTCTCCCTCCCTCCCTCTATTTGTGTCTCTCTCCTTCTGTCCGTCTCTCCCTTCCTTCCTCTGTCTATTTGTGTCTCTCTTTCTCTGTCTCTCCCTTCCTTCCTCTATTTGTGTCTCTCTTTCTCTGTCTCTCCCTTCCCCCATTTGTCTGTCTGTCTCTCTCTATCTCCTTTATTTATCTGTCTCTCTCTCCTCTCTCTCTGTGTAGGAAAGAAGACGTGAGAGCGACAGAGAAGGACAAAGTGAGGATGTTTTCTGTGTAATTTGAGAAGTGGTCACTTAATTAAAATATATGAATAAAATAAAGAACAAGCTGTGATGGACTGATGGAATTTGTTCGTTTTGATTTGACCCACAGGTGGAGACGTATAAAAGTTTCAGGCCTGGTGACATCGTCCTCGCTAAAGTGGTATCCTTTTACTCACGCGATCTCTCTTCGCCTCCTGCTGTTGTCTGATGGCCCTGTATTGTTTTTTGTTTTGGACCCTTGACCTCTTCGGTCAGATCTCACTGGGCGACGTGCAGTCGAACTACCTTCTGACCACGGCGGAGAATGAACTGGGTGTGGTCGTGGCCCACAGTGAGGCAGGTGAGTAGACATGCCCACTCAAGGGAAGATATGTGTGGGTGGGTGTGTGAGAGAGGATATGTGGGGAGTGGGGGTGTGTGTGTGTGTGTATGTTGGGAAGGGGTGAGTGAGTGGGTGTGTGAGAACACATGCAAGTGTGTGATGAGTGTGTTCTGTGTGTTGCAGGAGTACAGATGGTTCCCATCAGCTGGTGTGAGATGCAGTGTCCTCGAACGCACAATAAAGAGTTCCGTAAGGTGGCGCGAGTTCAGCCGGAGTACCTGCAGGCGTGAATCACTGCGAGAGCTGACCTTTACGCCCGGAACACACAGCTTCATCCCTCACACACACACACGGGCTGACTGATGTACACACATCTGGAATAACTGGAGCTGGTGTTAATAAAACCCCAGCTTACTGACAGCAGAGAGGAGAGCTTCGACTCACTCACATTACCATCATCCTCTTCTTCACGTCCTCTATCAGGAATCTCGGAGCACCCTCCGAGCTCCCCCCCCCCCCCTACATACACACACACACACACACGAGATTTTCTCTGAAGTACTGCTTTATTTTGTATTCTTTCCTCAGCCTGCACTGTGTTCTTGTGCCTCACCACACGCTCAGAGATGATTTCATTCGTCTGTCTGTTTTTATTTTTTGCTCTGAAGTTGTCTGAACGCTGTCATTTCTGTACATAAGAGAAGTCATGAAAATGAATAAGCCTGAATAAAGTGAATCAGAAAAAAGCAGTGATGTGATGAGGCTCTGTGTTCTGAAGCTGAACAAGACAAAGGCTGAGAAGAGAACTCAGAGAGAGTAAAGTCTACATGCTTTTAATCTCCTGTGGAAAAAGAAAACAGTCCTGATATTTTTTTCTAACAATGTTACACACACACACACACACACACACACAGTGTTCGACTCCGTGCTCAGTCATCGAAGCGTGTGGAGTTCTGACTCTGAGCGTTGGCGTCGATATGAAACTTATCATCGGACGTCGCTGAGAACCCAAGCCCTGCCCCTCGGTTCTGAAAGTCCATTCTCCGGTTCTGTGCCCGCTCGAACTCTCCCATGAGGCCTTGCTGCAGGTCCTGCTGCCCCTCCTTTCCCAGAGCCATGTTGAAGCGGCCGGCGCTCTGCCCCGCCCCCTGGGGTCCTTTCTTTAAACCCCCCATCAGCCGGAGGAACTTCATCTGCCGCTCGGAGCTGTCGAACTGCGCTGTGTCCCACTGACCGAAATTCTACACACACACACACACACACACACACACACACACACATTAAAGACAGCCCATCATGTCACATCTGGATTCTGATTGGTCAGATTGGTCATTTTTCTTTATTGTTGCTATAGCAACAGCTCTGTAGTACTGTTAGATATCACATCATATCCTTAGGCTCCTCAATTCTGATTGGTCAGAACACGTTGGTTTCTATAGTAATGGCCTTTCAGCACTGAAGGGAGGAGTCTCCAGTGTGACAGTATAACTCAAGAGAGGCTCCTGAGGGCACAGCTGGATACAGCTGGTGTAACGTGCGAGAACAGGAAATGACCTGCATCCTAAAATATTACATGTAACTGTGAACGGATAAAAAACTACAACGTGTTCGTTAATACATAGAATGCTGATCATCACTGGTGTGAGAGGATGTGTGTGTGTGTGTGTGAGAGGGAGTGCGTGTGTGGAGACGTACTGATTTGGGTTGCGGTTCTTTTTCCTTCTGTAAAGCTGAAGTCTGCACCTGGAAATCATACAGTAACATATCAGAGATAAGTTATCAGAGATAAGTATTCAGAGCGTGTGTGTGTGTGTGATTTCTATCTTTTCTAAACTGATGCATGTTAAATTATACGTAATTTATTTTATGAATACGTTACTCAGTTACTCTGAAAAAAACTCACGTCTTCCTCCACGTCTCTCTCCTCCTCCTCCACTTCCTCCTCTCCTTTCTGCTTTCGCTTCTTCTTTTTCTTCCTCATCTTTTCTCCTCCCTCCTCCTCCTCCTCTCCCTCCTCCTCCTGCTGCTGCTGCTGGTCAGTTTCTCTCTCCTGCTCTCCTCCTGCTTTCTTCTTTTTCTTCTTCTTTCTCTCTGTCTCTCTGTTCAGCTCCAGTTCCGTGGTCTCCTCTCCTTCATCTCCTCCTCTTCTCTCCTTCTTTCTTTTCCTCTTCTCAGATCTCTGTGACACTTCTTCACCGACGCTGCTCGAGCCACTCTCCTCAGAGTTCCTCTCAGATTTCTTCTTTCTCCCCTCACAAACTTCCTCCGTCTCTTCCTCTTCTACCTTCTGCTTCTTCTTTTTCTCTCCTTCTCCAGGATTCACCGCTCCCTCTTCCTCCTCCGTCTTTTTGTTCCTTTTCTTCTTCTGCTTCTTCGGACGCTCCTCAGCTTTATCCTCATCCAGCTCTTCCTCTCTTACCTCCTTCTTTAACTTTTTCTTTCCCTTTTTGTCTGGAACTCCTCCATCGCTCGTTTCTATACCTTCCTGGCTCTCTTCTTCTTCTTCTTCTTTTGCTCTCTTCATCTTCTTTTTCTTTCTCTCCTTTTCTGGAACATCCCTCGTTTCTATACCTCCTTCCTTCATCTCTCTCTGACTACGGCCTCCTGTAAAATCAACAAATAATTAAACTCTGTATAGTAAGGATTTACTGCATTTATGTCTATAAGGCCAAAAGTATATGCACCCCTGACCATCACACCCATATGATCGTCTGGTTCCAGATTTATTCCCCTCTCTTCACTGTTACAATCAGCTCCACTTTTCTCTTCTGGAAGGTTTCCCACTAGATGTTGGATTGTGTCTGTGGGGATTAGTGGATCATTAGTGAGACCAGCCTCTGATGTTGGGATGTTGAGGAGACAGAGCTCTGTGCAAGACACTCCAAATCTTCCACCTTCTCCAACCTTCACCTCCACACCATGGAGATCTTCATGGAGCTCAGAAGCATGGTCATGCTGGAACAGCGTCCGAGTCTCTGAGTTCCAATGAAGATATTAAAGTCATTTTGTACAGTTGTGTGCTTCAGCTATGGGTGTGAGGCCAGGGGTGCACATACTTTGTTACAGAGTGTAAATCTACTTCACAATATCTCTAAAGCAGGTGGGCACGGTGGCTTGGGGGTTCAATTCCCGCCTCCGCCATGTGTGTGTGGAGTTTGCATGTTCTCCCTGTGCCTCGGGGATTTCCTCCGGGTACTCCGGTTTCCTCCCCCAGTCCAAAGACATGCATTGTAGGCTGATTGGCATCTCTAAATTGTCTGTAGTGTGTGTGTGCCCTGTGATGGGTTGGCACTCCGTCCAGTGTGTATCTTGCCTTGATGCCCAATGACGCCTGAGATAGGCACAGGCTCCCCGTGACCCGAGAATAGATCGAATAAGCGGTAGACAATGAATGAATGAATGAAGATCTCTAAAGCTGTTCAGGGTCAACTCCATAGAACACCTTTGGGATGAATTAGAGCAGAAACTGCGAGCCAGGCCAAAAGCTTTGGGACATCTGTCTTTACATGCACATGAATGTAATATGGAGTTGTCCCGTCCTTTGCAGCTATAACAGCTTCAACTCTTCTGGGAAGGCTTTCCACAAGGTTTAGGAGTGTGTTTATGGGAATTTTTGACCGTTCCTCTAGAAGCGCATTTGTGAGGTCAGGCACTGATGTTGGACGAGAAGATCTGGCTCGCAGTCTCCGCTCTAATTCATCCCAAAGGTGTTCTATGGGGTTGAGGTCAGGACTCTGTGCAGGACAGTCAAGTTCCTCCACACCAAACTCACTCATCCATCTCTTTCTGGACCTTGCTTTGTGCACTGGTGTGCAGTCATGTTGGAACAGGAAGGGGTCATCCCCAAACTGTTCCCACAAAGAGCATGAAATTGTCCAAAATGTCTTGGTATGCTGAAGCATTAAGAGTTCCTTTCACTGGAACTAAGGGGCCGAGCCCAACCCCTGAGCTCAATGATTTGGAGGGGTGTCCCAAAACTTTTGGTGACAGTGTTCTTCAGAATATCTCTAAAGCTGTGAATCACACAGACATTTTACACAATGTTGCCTGTGTTTCAGGCTGTACGTGCAGCTTGTATATTTAGCTGCAGGAAGTGACATTAAGCAAAAACCGTCATTAATGCAAAGGATCTCTGTGTTCGAGAGGAAGTGTGACTTTCTTCACAAATGATCGCTGACCCTGTAACAGAGCTGAACGTTATCAAAACGTGTGTCAGTTTGGACAGTTTAGTCGGAATGCAGAACGTCTGCAGATGTTTCTGTCTGTTGGTTCAGTTAAAGGAATAGAAAAACGCCCAGAAATACTCCGTGTAATAAACACACACTGCGTCTGTGAGATCTGATTAGATTAGATGACACAGGCGCACATTTTAGCCGTTATTGCAGCGTGTACGCATTATTTACAAAAGATTTCAAATCTATTATTTTTTTTAAATATAAATATATATATGTATATATATGTAAAATACAAAATGTACAATTGCAACTGTAAAGCAAAACACACAATTCAACTTACTTAAGTATTTCACGCTGAAGAGAAAATACTCGCGTCCTGCACCATACGGAAGTAAACCGGAAGTGCTTCAATAAGCTTCCTTGGTAGCAACCGAGCGCACGTCCCTAGCAACAACAACCCGAAGGAAATCTTTTAGCATAAAAATGTTATATATAATTACCCCTCCCCCCAGATTTTGTTTTCTTTCTATCTTTTTTTTCAGTCAATAATCACCAAAGATACGTATGTGCACTTTAAACAAGGTTTTAAAAAGAAAGGTGAAAGTGAAACAATGAATGGTGACGACGGTGAAATGTATAATTATTATAATTACACGTAATTAAGTACAGCTCGTGTTATTATTGCATTCAGTGGAACTTTTAAAGGGTTTAATTAATTATTCCTCACTTACGGTGTGTTTTTTAAACCAGTGGAAAACCAAAGCATGTTTTTTTTTGGTGTGTGTGTGTGTGTTGGGAATTCAATCATTTAGAGGGGTGTCCCAAAACTTTTGGAAACATAGTGTACTTCAGAATATCTCTAAACACCATTTATAGTAATTCACACCTTTATTGTTTCCAGTTTTTTGTGTGCCATGTTTATGTCAGTGTGTATAGAGTTCCACAGTGCTCCCAGGATGTAACTATGCGCCACTTACCTGCTTGAAGACGTCTTCAACCCTCAAAAACACTCACCTTCAGTTTATATATGTTTTTATTTCACCATCCTTCCTTCTTCCATCCAGACTCTGAGGTAAGATCACATGGAAAGCCCAGACGAATCTTGTGATTTGATTCAACAGATTAATACCACATTTAAGGTCAAACTTTCATTCTAACCCAAATCTCTGAGTGTCTACTCTGTATGTAACATCTTACAGAAAAGTCACATGACCGTTAACACGTAATAATCACGTCTTTTACACGTGTAAACACTTCAACACCTCATGTGGTGTGTTTCTCACATTCTTTCACAAGTAGGTCATGAAGAATGCTCTTATATCAGTATTTGATTATGTTTAAGGAATGATGAACGATCTTGATGTGTGTGTGTGTGTGTGTGTGTGTGTGTGTGTGAGATATCGGGAAAAAAAAAAATTCTTGTGGTCCGAAACATTCCATGAAACGTGTGTAAACGTCTGACTGTAAGAACTGTAAACCTTTTACCTCAACTTTAAAAGAAAGACAGAGAGAGTCTGAGTGCTGTGGTTAGCTTTATTGTCAAAGAAGAGACAATGAAATGAAATAAACTGCACCATAATTGTAATTTAGCACGACTGAACTGTAGGAACGTAAACACGTGTGCGACCATTAAATTCTCTCCACCTCGAAAAACCCCGCCCATCCACCCCATCCGTGATGTGAAATGGAACGGTCCAGAGTCCGAACGGAACGTCCGAGTCTGTACCACGTACAAACCCGAGGGGGGGATCCTCAAGGTGATGATGAAGAAGAAGAAGAGGGGAAGGTGAAGGTGGCGACAATCTTGCGATCCCTCTGCGGACGAAATCAGTCCGCTTTCAGGATCCAGGACCAATCTTCAGAAGCTTTATACCGAAGCGTGCAGGAATTACACCACTAACACCGACAGGCCATTAAACAAATGTGTTTGTAAAAAATAACCCAAAGAAACACGAAAGCACGGACAACCTTTACGACCTTTTGTCTATTTAAAGTGCTACTCATTATTCAGTTACTAGAAAATAAAACTAAATCTCAACACTGCTCACAAAATAGTTACCAAAAAAAAAAAGAAGAAAAAACGCTGTTTTTTTTTTTTTTTTCCAAACCACTTTCAAAAGATAGAAAATAATTCACTTTGAAAAAAGAGAGAGAGAGAGAGAAAAAGAGAGAGAGAGAGAAACTACTCAACATCAAGACTGGAAATGAAGGAGAGTATGCGTTAGTACAGCATCATGTCTTAAAGTGCACAGAAACACGTCCCTGAATAGCAGAACAACCCCGAACCACACCGACTCTCACAGCAGCCTTTAACCCCTAGAAAAGTCTTCAGTAAACTGTCGGAAAAAGTCGAAAGAAACAATACAACAGAAACGGCAACAGAAAGTCACGGCAGCGGCAGGAAACGCCGGCATTTTTCTTGATTGTCTTCATCCCCGTGTGAGGAGCTGATTTTCAGAAGAAAGGCTCGGATGCTGTGGGTTTTTACGTGACCTTGTGTTGTTGCCGTGGTTACTGACTGAAGTGTTGTATCGCTAAAAACTGCTTCCCTAACACTGCATTACAGGAAACATGGACGTGAATACAGTACTGTCACGTCACGCTAATATCACAGCAGCTGCTTTCACACACAGGCTTGGTTCTGTTTCAACAAAACAAAACAAAAAAGAATCTTTAATCTCAGAGGAATTAAAGATGGAGGAACAAAGACCATTTGTAAATGGTGCTGGTGGTGTTTTCACAAGATGTCTCTTGAATGATTTGAACACACACACACACATATATATATATATATAACACAAACACACACGCAAACATACACACATACCTATACACACACACACACACACACACATATATATATATATATATATATATATATATATATATATATATATATATATATATATATATATATATATAAACACAAACACACACGCAAACATACACATATACCTATACACGCACACACACACACACACACACACACACACACATATATATATATATATATATATATATATATATATATATATATATATATAAAAAAAACACAAACACACACGCAAACATACACACATACCTATACACACACACACACACACACACACACACATATATATATATATATATATATATATATATATAAACACAAACACACACGCAAACATACACATATACCTATACACGCACACACACACACACACATATATATATATATATATATATATATATATATATAAACACAAACACACATGCAAACATACACACATACCTATACACACACACACACACACACACATATATATATATATATATATATATATATATATATATATATATATATATATATATATATATATATATATATATATATATATATATAAACACAAACACACACGCAAACATATACACACATACCTATACCCACACACACACACACACTTTACTTAATCCATTTACTGGTATGTTTTTGCCTGGACGAGAAAACTGGAGGATGTGGAGGAAATGCACATGGTATAACATTAAAAACTCCACAAAGAGTAAACTATTTATTTACGTATTTATTTATTTATTTATTTATTTTCCCCTCTCTGCTCTTCTCATCACATGTCGTGTTTCATCACACACACACACACACACACACACACACACACACACAAGCGCTGAGTCGAGGTTTTCTTTACCGCATGCACCTGGCTTCGGTGCGCGTTCGGTCTCCGCCCCTTTCCTCTCATTGGTCAGTTATCTAATGCGTCCTGCCGTTCAGCCCTTGACTCCTTTCTCTGTTTCTCTTTACTTATTCTGCAGTTTCACCGTGATGAATTCAGATCTCATGCTTCCCTTTCCACACTCAGTGACCTCTTCCTGTCTCCTGATACTTCAGTAACTCGTCCAGTTGAGTCGAAGCTCATTCTGCACACAGACCAGACCACAAAGAGGAGATGAACGGCTCGGATGACCTTCCTGCAAAATATGTTAGGGATCTATTAAAGTCTTTAAAAAGAGCATAGTGTCTGTGTGTCGGATCTCTTTTGACCTGCTGCTAAAGATGGCTGGACTTCACTTACACACACTGGACAAGTCACTGAGAGCAGAAGAAGGAGCAATGAGAAGAGAAATTCACTCTATACACAAGAAAAAAAAAAAAACATGCCCAAAGCATTCTTTAGACTTTCCTTTAGGCTTTTCTTCTTCTTTTTTTTTGGTATTTTTCTTAAAGTGCTTTTTTTTATTGAGGCAACATCTTTAAGAAGAAGAAGTGTGTTTGTGTTTGGTGAGAAATCCGAATAAAAAGTCGAAAAATCTGCAAAAAAATGTAAAAACAAAAAGTCCTTCGGAAACGATCGAATGAACCGTTTTTTTATGTACGAGAATTAAATAAAAGTCCATTCGCGGAGTGAAAATTCAGCGTTTAAGAACTCAGGTGAAATTCGTGCAGTTTTCATCACCAGAAAGACCCCTCCCCCCATTTTATTTGCTTATTTTGTCTAAAAAAAAAAGAAAAAAGAAAAAATGGCAGTTGTGTAATGTGTTACTTCAATTTAAAAACTCCGTAAATCTAAAAACGGACAATTTTTAAAAATTGTTTCTGTCGCAATAATGCGAAACGTTTCCGACAAACATCTGTAAAAAAAAGACTTTCATGCAGGACTGCATGCGTAAATCACTGAAAACATTAATATTCACATATTCATGAGGTTAACACGTGCTAACGATCTGAATCCTGATACGAGACGAACGTAGAAGCTAACAGTCTGATTCACTCGCAAAATAAATAAATAAATTAAAAAATTTTTTAAAATCGGAACGGAAAACGTGAAATGTTTAAACAAACGCTCTGTTTTTTCAGGTGTCTTTTACTGTTAGCTCGTTTCGTGGGGTTTAGGTTTATAATGTGTAGCGTTTTCACACCAACGTCCCCGGCTTCATTTGTGAAGCCATGGAATGGAAAAGTGCCGAGTGACATCACAAACCTTTTTCTCTCTCGACCAATCAGATCGCAGCTCTGAGAGATTCCTTTGTTGTTCACGACTGCAAACACAAATCAGTTACTGCTGCTAAATCTTTTTTGTCGGTTTATTTTACGCTCACTTGAGAAAACGTAGCAGAGATAAATGGACGAGAGGAATTTGTCCATTTGTGTTGCCGTGCTCTAACGCAGCATTCAAAACCGTAAAAAAAAACAACCTACGTTAGACTTACAAAACAATGATCATAATCCAGGATTTGTAGCATAAACGAATTAAAAACCTATGAGAAAATGTTGGGACTTTCCATCGCTTGGGACCGTGATATTTTATTGCTTTTTATTATTTTAATTTTATTGTAATTTTCATTCACATGTTTATTTATTTATTTTTTATTAGAATTTTTGTAAAAAATTAGACCTCTCATTAGACTCATGATATATTTATTTATTTTTGAGCTCTTTTTATCGTTAGCTGCATTACTAAAAAGAGCTCAAAAAGTAACTTCTTTGCTTTAAAACATTAGCTGTGAGTTGTGATTTCCTCCACCATCAGTTTAAAAAAAAAAAAAAATTTAGAACATGAAGAAGCCAAAGCTCAGAAGAACAGCAGGACTACACATGAAAAAATAAATCTAATCTTTATTATTATTAGCGATGATAATGCGGGCTAGTTAGCTTCTGCTAGTGAGCGTTGTTATGGTTACTGTGTCATGTGCAAAACAAACAAACAAACAAAAAAAAAAACAGCCTGGTGTGAAAGCAGCCGTAATTCATCACCATCCAGTGCAACATGAGTGTGCGGTTGCCATGGAAACCATCGCTCAGGTTCCGGTTAACGTACAGAGATTATTACATTATTACAATATCGTACGAAAGCACAGCTTATGTAAAACTATTAGTTTACCCTCTCCACACCATTTGCCCTTTGACCCTGTGACATTACTCAGAGTGTGTCTCAGACGGAGGATTGTGGGATTCACCACAGATGCCTTCCCGTGTAGTTCGGGGGAGCCGTGGGAATCTGCGAGACAAAAAAACGTGTGTCAGAGTGTGTGTGTGTGTGTGTGTGTATGAGAGAGAGAGAGAGAGAGAGAGAGAGAGAGAGAGAGAAAGAGTAACATATTCACCGTTCCCCCATTCATGAGCAGAGCCATCTCAGTGGGCTGGTACACATGGCTTCGGAACTGAGGTGTAGGACGTATTACTGTAGCGTGATAACCTCCGGCCTGCATGCCTGTCTCACACACACACACACACACACACACACACACACGGAATCATGTAGTCACCCAGTGTCAAGTCATTAAGAGGACAGGCACTGACCTGGTTTCTGGGGACCATCCATGAAACTTTAACATTTAACAAGTTATATAACAATTTTTATCATTAGTATGAAAACCGTGAGTGTTCCCCTCACTGCTGTAGGAAGCCCTGGTTGACCTTTGACCTTACTTTTGAAGCTCACATTAAAGTACTCAGAAAAAAAGAGATTTTTAAAATATTTTTTTGTTCATTGGTCAGAATTTTGTTTAGTGAAGGAGCGCTGGTGGTACCTGTCTTTTCTCCGGTAAAACATGATGATAAAGATTTAAAGGCTCTGATTTTTGCTTAAATAATGTGACATGCAGAAAAGCATAACGTTACCTTCGCTGTGCTCCTCTATGGAAAACGTCTGTCTTTCCGTGTACGCTGCTCTGTGATTGGCTGGCAGCTCGTCGTCATCACGGTAGCCGTGCGAAGACTGCGGTTGCCGTGCGTCGTAATAATCCTGGCCCCCTTCATCTGCCCTCTGACTGGTGGATCGCAGACACAGGTGGGCTTCTGGGATGGCATGGAAGAGCAGCAGGGCCCATCCCTCCATCACTAATGCTATGGCCAGAGCAGGTTCCTCACCATCTGTCTCACCGGTTGTGGTGCTCCTCCCAGCAGCGTTCCCATAGAGGTAAAACCCGAGCCATGCAGCCCAAACGAGGAGGGAGACGAGACAGGAGAGGAAAAGCCAGACGCCGTTACAGCTCCATTGGCGTCTCTTCTTCCTAGCTGCATCATCTATGTGCCTCGAGCCACACAGAAGGACTCCGAGTGAGACCGTCGTGGATGTGAGCAGCAGCGCTAATGCATAGCCGCACACTAGTGCAAAGTCCAGTGGTGGGTAATCGCAGGCACTGCGGCCCTCGCGTGCCACCGTGAGCAACAGCCACTCTCCGCTCATGACTCCCTGCACGAGCGCGATGCCGAACGCCAGTGCTGACAGTGAGCCGCCTGATGGGCTGCGTTTCCCCGTCGCAAGCTTCCGTAGCCGCACTGCCTGCACCAACAGGCACGAGAAACACAGAGCAAAGAGCGAGCTCCACAGCCCACGCCGCAACACACACACTGTTTCGCCTCGTCCCACCATGAAAGCCAGAGACAGGCAGAACAGACCCACCGTACTCAGCAGCAGCAGCAGCAGAGGTCCTACACCGCTACGCCGCTCCGGCTCACTCACCATTTTCAGCTTCGAGAGGAGAACAGCGAAAAGGACAAGAGCTGAAACGGCGCCACCGCATGCCACGGCCTCTAAAACGACCCCCCACACAGACTCCAGGTCACACAGGATTCGATAAGATGGGTGGAGACCTGAGCCACACCCTTTAGGAGGGGGTGGAGAGTCTACAAGAGACGATCCCGCACGGCAGACAAGCAATACGAGGACGGTGAGGGTGGGAATCATCGCCATGGCTACGGAGGAGAGAAGAAGAGACACTTTAATATACAGATTAGTTTTAAGATATAACTGAAATGCAGCAAAATGTAGGTTTTGGTTGTGGTAGAGTTTCTAAGACAGCACTGCAAATGATCAAAGCATAACAAAAAATATGTAAATGTAAAAAACAAAATGGCAAAAAGGCAGGCAGAAAACTACCAGTGTTTGATAATCCTAAGGATGAAAACTACCAGTGAATTGCTTAAGCAAACAGAAGGACCACAAAATACAGCCAGGTTTCTCCCTTTAGTGCAGAACATCACATCAGAACAGACTACTTAGAAATGGCTGGAACGGTAGAAGACTAGGTCACATGGCCCTGTCATCAATAAAAATACTCCAGTGGACTCAGACCTAGACCTCTGAAGATAGTAAAAAAGCCTGGCTCGATGGATATATCAGGTTCTTTTTATTTCAGGTTGGCGCAAGCAACCTGTATCCATGGAGCCATCCTGACTGCTGCCAAGAATACAAGCTGGTGACAGTGTGACTGTGTTGGAAATGTTTTCCTGGCACACATCTGACACTCGGACTCAGTGCCCAGTGTGACCCACTCGGAATACAGTCTCTGGGGTGGAGGATGGATGGGTATGATCTGTCAGGGGGCTTAAAATAACTTCTAATGCCTCTACTGAACCACAAGATACTTCCAGCATAATAATACACCAGGTCACAAGACATGAAGATGATTCCCAGGCTCTGTGGCTGAACCCCATTAAGCACAGGCACTGGTCTGAGGAAGCGATCCAATCTGCAGCAACTGCTGGTCTGTTGACATACATATGAGTCTCGAGACAGTTGGCTAGTAGTGACTCTACTTTTAGCATCTCCTTAATATCTGCTTTTCAAAACACCTCAACTGTTGAACTGGAGAGCATCCGATCAGATTACCAACAAAAGTGAAGGTGGTAGTAAAGTGGAACTGAGAGAGGTTAGAGGAGATATCCGAGGGTTATCCGAGGGTTTGGCTGCCTGGAGGAAGCAGATGTATGATACAGGAGAATCAGCTGGTGTGTGGGAAATGGCAAATAACCAAACTGGGAGAAAATTAGCTTTTCGTCTTGACTGCGAAATCATTACACTACTTAACATCTGTCAGTCAGGTCTCAGTCATAGAACACTTGATTATAATCTTAAAAGTTTATTTTCTGTTAAAAGTTTATCATCAGGTTAGCGGTGCTGTAGGAATACTCTGTAGTTCTTGATCTTTTTCACACAGCACAGTGTGTGTTAATCGTTAAAGCGTCTGAATTGCTGGATTTGTCCAATACCAATAGCAATTTTTCCAATCCCACTAATGATATTGATTCATCCCTAGTTAAATAAATACATTTATTTACACACATTTTTCTTCCTCTTTGTCTTTCCGTGCAGGAGAGACGTCCAGTGCTGAAACTAACAAAAGACCTGATTGATTAATGTGCATAAATAAAAACAAAACAAAACAAAAAATCTTCTTCTTTATGTTCTCCACTTCTCCGGGGATGGAGGGATGATGTCACTCTTTTGTTTTGTCTCGCGCTCCGAGAGGCCTCACGGTCATGCTAGGCCAAACGGGTTTCTATGACAACCGGAGACATGCGTGGGATGCCCGACACGGAAGTGAGTCGAGTTTATATAAGGAGCGATTACCGTGACAACCGCGCACTCACTCACTCACTCACTCACACACACACACACACACACACACACACACACACACACACTCACACACACACACCACACACACACACACACACACACACACACACTCACTCACTCACTCACACACACACTCACTCACACTACACACACACACACACACACACACACACAGTGCAGTACAATTGCTTTTGTAACGGTTTAAGACCTCTCTCTCTCTCTCTCTCTCTCTCTCTCTCTCTCTCTCTCTCTCTCTCCTACATGTTTCTGAAATGCATCTGCATGCATCAACATGATCAGACAGACGCTTGAGGAACTGTCTTACCTTTGTTAGGACAATGTTATCCGTCAAGACACCCCGAAATGTCCCTCTTTTCACGCTACACGCGCGCTGTTTTAACGCACGCCGCTTATCCAGGCATTCTTCCTCTGAGCCTTACACAAAGCGCCGCGTCTCCACCAGAGCTCAGGTCTGCTGTGTATGGCTGTTAAATCTCCTCCTCACACTGGCTAAATGTGTCGGAGGTCCGGCTTTATCCTGTCAAGAGCCTGTTTACGCACGGAGAAGGAAAACAAAGGAAATAAATAAAAGGAATAAAATCCTGGAGGGGAAAAATATCGGTGCGCTTCCAACGTGGTGAGCTCGACGTCCTTCCTTTTTCCCATCTACACTCGATATTCCGCTCAGAAAAGGGTTAAACCACGATGTCACCCCTCTCTCTCTCAATCGTCAGTGCGCGCGTCTGTGTGTGTGTGTGTGTGTGTGTGGTGTGTGTGAGAGAGAGAGAGAGGAGAGAGAGAGAGAGAGAGAGAGAGAGAGAGAGAGAGAGAGAGAGAGAGAGAGAGGCGCAGGGAGACAGGGGTCCGTTTTCCCCGGATGTGGCCAGTGCACTTGAGCTTAACGTAAGCTCCCTCCCTCGTGCAAGGGATCCTTCGGGCCAGAACTCTCAGAAGAACCTCTCTCTCACACACACACACACACACACACACACACACACACACACACACACACACACACACACATATGCACGAACGCGCAATAACATACAGTTAGTCCCAAGAGTGCGTTCCACGTTAGAAACCCTAAAGTGGATTATGTAAGAGTTGGCCACTTGTGCACTTGTGTGTGTGTGTGTGTGTGTGTGTGTGTGTGTGTGTGTGTGCGTGTGTGTGTGTTGTCATGTTAAGCAGTCAGAACTAATCCTGTCTCATTTGATTTTTTCCCCTCTCCCTTTTTGTGTCCTTTTTCTTTTAAAAATGATTTTCTCGCACATCTTTTTGCGCATGATTTTGTTTGTGTACATTTGTGTAGTGTTGTGTATTTGTGTACATTTGTGTAGTGTTGTGTATTTGTGTACATTTGTGTAGTGTTGTTTATTTGTGTGCATTTGTGTAGTGTTTTTTTTTAATTTGTGTACATTTGTGTAGTGTTGTGTATTTGTGTGCATTTGTGTACATTTGTGTATTTGTGAAATTTGTGTGCATTTGTGTAGTGTTGTGTATTTGTGTACATTTGTGTACATTTGTGTAGTGTTGTGTATTTGTGTGCATTTGTGTACATTTGTGTATTTTTTTAAATTTGTGTACATTTGTGTAGTGTTGTGTATTTGTGTGCATTTGTGTACATTTGTGTAGTTTTTTGTTTATTTGTGTACATTTGTGTAGTGTTGTGTATTTGTGTGCATTTGTGTGTTTTTGTGAAATTTGTGTACATTTGTTTATTTGTGTACATTTGTGTAGTGTTGTGTATTTGTGTACATTTGTGTTTTTTATTTGTGTACATTTGTGTAGTGTTGTTTATTTGTGTGTATTTGTGTACATGCTGTGAAATTGTTGTTTTTGTGTACATTTGTGAAAGTGTTGTTTTTGTGTACATTTGTGTAGTGTTGTGTATTTGTGTACATTTGTGTACATTTGTGTAGTTTTTTTATTTGTGTACATTTGTGTAGTGTTGTGTATTTGTGTACATTTGTGTAGTGTTGTTTTTATTTTGTGTACATTTGTGTAGTGTTGTGTATTTGTGTACATTTGTGTACATTTGTGAAAGTGTTGTTTTTGTGTACATTTGTGTAGTGTTGTGTATTTGTGTACATTTGTGTACATTTTGTGTATTTGTGTACATTTGTGTACATTTGTGTAGTTTTTATTTGTGAAATTTGTGTACATTTTGTGTATTTGTGTAAAATTTTGTAGTGTTGTGTATGTGTGTACATTTGTGTACATTTGTGTAGTTTTTTTGTGTATTTGTGAAATTTGTGTACATTTGTGTAGTGTTGTGTATTTGTGTACATTTGTTTTAGTGTTTTGTGTATTTTGTGAAATTTGTGTACATTTGTGTAGTGTTGTGTATTTGTGTACATTTGTTTTAACATTTGTTTTTTAGTTTTGTGTAGTGTTGTGTATTTGTGTACATTTGTGTGTATTTGTGTACATTTGTGTAGTGTTGTGTATTTGTGTACATTTGTGTAGTGTTGTGTATTTGTTTTTTTAACATTTGTGTAGTGTTGTGTATTTGTGTACATTTGTGTAGTGTTGTGTATTTGTGTACATTTGTGTAGTGTTGTGTATTTGTGTACATTTGTGTGTATTTGTGTACATTTGTGGTGTTGTGTATTTGTGTACATTTGTGTACATTTGTGTATTTGTGTACATTTTGTGTATTTGTGTACATTTGTGTTGTATTTGTGTACATTTGTGGTGTTGTGTATTTGTGTACATTTGTGTACATTTGTGTAGTTTTGTGTAGTGTTGTGTATTTGTGTACATTTGTGTGTATTTGTGTATTTGTGTAGTTTTGTGTATTTGTGTACATTTGTGTAGTGTTGTGTATTTGTATACATTTGTGTAGTGTTGTGTATTTGTGTACTTTTTGTGTAGTGTTGTGTATTTGTGTACATTTGTGTAGTGTTGTGTATTTGTGTACATTTGTGTGTATTTGTGTACATTTGTGGTGTTGTGTATTTGTGTACATTTGTGTAGTGTTGTGTATTTGTGTACATTTGTGTGTATTTGTGTACATTTGTGTAGTGTTGTGTATTTGTGTACATTTGTGTAGTGTTGTGTATTTGTGTGCATTTGTGTAGTGTTGTGTATTTGTGTACATTTGTGTAGTGTTGTGTATTTGTGTATTCTGTACACCAGAACAGAAGTCTTCCTCTCCCATCAGAATAAGGTGAGAATGAAGTGCAGGTTAAAACGCGACAGATTTCTGTTCATATTTCTGACACACACTTCCTCTTTACAGCTTTACGGTATGTGCGTGCATGCGACGCAACGCAGTTCATATGAGGTCAGGCTCGTTGTGATGGTCACCTGTAAAAAAACAAACAAACAAACCCAAAAAAACCAAAAACCACTCACTGTTTAATTCACTGTCAGTGCTATTAGCCTGGTCAGCAGCCTGGGCTTAAGCAGATTAGTTAGAGTTGCTGAGTAAAGACACATGTAGGATGAACAGCTTCAAGCTGCATCACTGAAGAAACAACACAGCTCATGGAAACACACACACACATCACACACACACACACACACACACACACACACACACACACACACACACACACACATTTAATATATCCAGACCACCTGGAACATCAGCATCCTACCAGAGGGAGGAAATGCCGTAACACCTTGGAGGAGGAGAAGATGTAGCTCTATCTGGGATATGGTTTATTATAATACTGAAATAAAAGAGATTAGGAGTGTGTGTGGAGGTGGTGGTGTTGGTGAGGGTGGTGGAGGTGGTGGTGGTGGTGGTGGTGATGGGGGGTGGGGGTGGTGGAGGGTGTAGGTGGTGGGGATGGAGGGTGCGGGGGGTGGTGGTGGTGGTGGTGGTGGTGGAGGTTGCGGGTGGTGGAGGGTACGGGTAGTGGTGTTGTATGAAGTCTAGCTGAGCTCCTGGACAGGACTGACCCTGAGATTCTGCTCTGAATCCTGATATTAAATGGAGACAGGCCGCATGTTTGGACTGTTAACTGCGTTCCGAGTTTGAGCAAAGTTTTGACCACAGTGCCACATAGTGGACACAACTGGGTATTACACTTCACTCACATGCCTCAAGCCTTACTTAGTTTCTTTCTTGACACTGACCTTTATCTGTGTGTTCTCAGAAAATCTTCAGTTTCTAGTGTTCCCATATACTGACCCCAAGAATTTTACAAAAGAATTTTACAGAAGTATTTTCTATCTATCTATCTATCTATCTATCTATCTATCTATCTATCTATCTATCTATCTATCTATCTACCTACCAAACAACACCAAAGCATTACATTCTGGTGACATCAAGAGTACATATTTATATGTAAATCTACAACAAGCATTATTGTGAGCAAACTAACTAACTGCCCCCTAAATGAATGTCACCGCAAACAGCTTCTTCAGCAGACAGTGATTTATCAGTAATATATTTTTACTGAGGTTTTTTTTTTTAACTTCCTTGCCTACAATAATAATAATCTGGCCTCCCTAACTTTGTCCCCAACACGTCCAACATGAGCTGTCCCTCTGATGTACTCGTTCCTAATCCTGTCTAATCTTGTCACTCCCAAAGAGAACCTCAACATCTTCAGCTCTGCTACCTCCAGCTCTGACTCCTGTCTCTTCCTCAGTGACACTGTCTCTAAACCATACAGCATGGCCGGTCTCACCACTGTCCTGTACACCTTCCCCTTGATTCTCGCTGATATTTTCCTATCACACAGAACTCCCGACACCTTTCTCCACCCATTCCAACCTGCCTGCACTCGCTTCTTTACCTCTTTCCCACACTCTCCATTACTCCCGGACTGTTGACCCCAAGTACTTAAACTCCTGTACCTTCTTCACCTCTTCACCCTGTAACCTTACTGTTCCACTTCCCTCCCTTTCATTCACACACATGTACTCAGTCTTACTACGACTGACTTTCATTCCTCTTCTCTCCAGCGCAAACCTCCACCTCTCCAGGTTTTCCTCCACCTGCTCCCTGCTCTCACTACAGATCACAATGTCATCTGCAAACATCATTGTCCAAGGAGACTCCTGTCTGACCTCCTCTGACAACTGGTCCATCACTATAGCAAACAGGAAGGGGCTCAGAGCCGATCCCTGATGCAGTCCCACCTCCACTTTGAACTCCTCTGTCTGACCTACAGCACACCTCACCACTGTCCTGCTCCTCTCATACATGTCCTGCACCACTCTGACATACTTCTCTGCTACTCATGACTTCCTCATACAGTACCACAGCTCTTCTCTTGGCACCCTGTCATATGCTTTCTCCAAGTCTACAAACACACAGTGCAACTCCCTCTGACCATCCCTATACTTCTCCATCAAAATTCTCAGAGCAAAAATTGCATCTGTTGTGCTCTTTCTGGGCATGAAGCCATACTGCTGCTCACAAATTTCCACTACCTTCCTTAACCTAGCTTCCACTACTCTTTCCCATAGCTTCATTGTATGGCTCATCAACTTTATCCCCCTACAGTTGCTGCAACTCTGCACGTCACCCTTATTCTTAAAGATCGGCACTAACACACTTCTTCTCCATTCCTCAGGCATCCTCTCACTCTCTAAAACTCTTTTAAACAAACTAGTTAAAAATTCCACTGCTGCCTCTCCCAGACACTTCCAGACCTCCACTGGGATGTCGTCAGGACCAACTGCCTTTCCACTTTTCATCCTCTTCAAAGCCTTCCTGACTTCATCCTTTCTAATCTTATCTACTTTCTGTTCCACAGAGTTCACCCCTTCTACTCTTTTTTCCCTCTCATTTTCTTCATTCATCAGCTCTTCAAAGTACTACTTCCATCTCCTCTGTACACTCTCCTCACTTGTGAGCACCCTTCCATCTCTATCCTTAATAACTCTAACTTGCTGCACATCCTTCCCATCTTGATCCCTCTGCCTAGCTAACCTGTACAAGTCCTTCTCTCCTTCTCTAGTGTCTAACCTAGTGTACAACTCGTCATATGCCTTCTGCTTGGCCTTAGACACTGTGACGTTTGTCGCCGATACCAACAACACAAGTCGCCAGACTTTTTGTTGAACAACGCACGTCCTTTTTATTATAAAAAAACACGTCAGAGAAACATCTCCAAAGAAAAACCAAACAGGAAGTTATTGCACCTTGCACATGCACGATAGCAAATTAGGTCAACTTAAACAATTCCATTCTACATGACATCGCCCCCCTTTTCCAACTGTAAGTATAAATAACAATAACATTAACCCTCTTAGTATAGTCTTCTATTAAATATTGTTATCTAAACAAAACTAGAATAAATAAATAAACCTCTGCTATACAACAACAAAAGGGTTCTTTAGTCCATTTTTTTTAAACACACTGTATTATTATTATTAATCGTTTTTTTTGTTGGTTTTACAACAATAACTAACTAAGGGTATGGGTGGACTACCACGATCCCTTGAGATGGGACAGGGATTATTCTGCCCTTAATGTCCGTCATCTCAACTAACTAGCATACTTGGGGTTTGGTTTTACGGCTCTCCCAAACCTGGTGATGACTTGACCCAAGGGTTTAGGGGAACAGGGAATGTCACTCTTGCTCTGCTCCAAGTCCTGCTCAGATGATCCACTCTGTCCCTGTTGATCCGTCGGTTGGGAAGAGTCTATCTTTGATGGTGGGGAGAGCTCTTGGCCCACCAGTTGGATGTGGCACCAGTTCCTCCTGGGTGTGTCACCTCGCTCAGTCTCCAGTGTGAAGGAGCGCGGCATAGCTTCCTGGTGCTGCACAGTTGCAGTGGTTGTCCACGCCTTTTCCCCATCAATCTTCAGCCTGACTTTGTCACCGATAATAAGCGGTGGAAGAGGTTTGGTGGAGTATTTGCGGTTGTAGTACTTTTCGTAGCACTGCTTTGCTTTTGCATTAGTTGTTTTAACAGCTTCCAGGTTTGGCCACATTGGCCGAAGGCTCTCTTTCAGGACTGGGAGTGTAGTGCAGATTTCTCGACCCATCAGCAGCCTGGCCAGACTCTCTCTTGTTGGTTCTGTAGGGGTTGAATGGTAACTTAGAAGTGCCTGGTGGGGGTCATCCTGTTTCAAAATCCATTTTGCAGTCCTCACAGCTCGTTTGGCCATGCCGTTGGATTGTGGGAAATGGGGGCTTGAAGTGACATGTTGGAAGTCATACTCTGCTGCGAAGTGCTTGAACTGTTCATCTGTGAATTGGGGTCCATTATCAGTCATTAGCTCCTATGGTATTCCAAAGCATGTGAAGACACTTTTCAGCTTCTGTATGACTGTTTCTGAGTTTGACTTTGGCAGTTCCAAGATTTCAAGCCATCTTGAAAAATAGTCAGTCACAATCAGGTAATGATGACCTTTGTGTTCGCACAGGTCAGCAGCAAACTTCTGCCAAGGTAAGTCAGGTAATGGTGTAGTGAGCAGCGGTTCTCTGTTTTGGCTTGGCCTGTGGATATTGCAGTGTTTGCATGATGACACAAGCTTTTTCACGTCACTTGCAATGCCAGGCCACCACACAGCACCTCTATAATGCTCTCTGCACTTAGTAAGGCCTTGGTGGCCTTGGTGAATCTTCAGGAGCATGTCTCCCTTCATGCTTTTAGGGATTACAATCTGCTTGCCTCGAAGCACCAGTCCATTGGTTTCACTGAGCGAGCCACTCTCTTTGAAGTCCGCACTCGCTTTCACTGCTATGCTCTTCAAATGTTCTGGCCAGCCATTGCAGGTGTACCTGAGAACACACTGTAGTTCATCATCCGTTCCCGTCTTGTCTTTGATCTGTTCAATGATCGACTTTCTCACCCTCAGGTCATCCTCCACTGAATCTACGTATGCTTTAACCTCTGCCTCTAGGCCACCCGGTGGAAAGTCCACAATGGGTGGTCCTCCCTCTGCCTAGACAGAGCATCAGCGACTACTAGATGTTTCCCTGGAACGTATTCAGCAACTGGATTGAACTTCATTAACCTAATGAGCAAACGCTGACAACGTATGGGTGTGGTGTCGAGGTCTTTTGAATTGATGAGGGTTACTAATGGCTTGTGGTCTGTAAGCAGCTTGTATTTTTCTAGGTCACATAGGTACTCTGGTAGAAACGCTCTGAGGCTCACACTCCTGCGAGGCACTCTTTTTCAATCTGGGCGTACCTCTTTTCAGCGTCAGTCAGCGTGCATGAGCAGAATGCCACAGGCTTCAACCGTCCGTCATAGTGCTGCATAAGCACTTCTCTGAGCCCATAACTGCTGGCGTCTGCGTTAACGACTGTTGGCCTTGCAGGGTCAAAAAACTCTAAGACAGGGGCTGACAAAATTAACTGCTTTACCTCTGAGAATGCTTGCATTTGTGATGGTCCCCAACACCAGTCACACTCTGACTTAAGCAATTCATTGAGGGGCTGCATCACAGTGGAGAGGTTTGGTAAGTATCGCCCGATGTAGTTAATTCTCCCCAGCAGTCGTCTCAACTCACTGATGTTTTGGGGCGGATTCATAGCTGTGATTGCCTCGACCCTCTCTGGGCTTGGGGAAATGCCATCCTTGGTCACCACCTGTCCTAGGAAGTTCAGTTCTGGCTGGCTAAGCTGACATTTGTCCTTATTGAGCCTCAGTCCAGAGGCTCATATGGTCTCCATAAAATAAGATATCATCGATATAAACGACAGCCCCATCATGTCCATGCAGCAACTCTGACATTTTCCGTTGAAAAATTTCAGGCGCTGATGTGATGCCAAAGGGGAGCCGTTTAAAACAATATCTACCCAGCGGTGTGATAAAGGTGGTCAGGTGTGCGCTATTTTCCTCTAGGGGTATTTGCCAAAATCCACTTTCCGCATCTAAACTGGAGAACACTGTACTCCTGGCTAGCTTGGGGAGTATATTGTCCAAGGTGGGCAAGATGAACTTTCACATTCTCATTCAGTCTTTTCAAGTCCACACAGATTCTTATTTTCCCATTTTTTTTTATTACCGGAACCATAGGTGCGTACTATTCGGTTGGGTCTGTTAGTTTCTCTATTATGCCCATTGACTCCATCCTTTTTAACTCCTCTTCTACTTTAGGGAGTAGGGGAGTGGGAACCCGTCGTGGTGCAGCTACGCTGTATGGTTGTGCACCATCTTTTAAAGTGATTTTCACTGGATCTCCTTTTAGCATGCCCACACCGCTAAACATACTGACTTCGTCAATGTGCTTAATTAAGCCTAGTTTGGTTGCCACTGTTCGACTTAGGAGGTTTTCTCCACTAGTTTTGACTACTACTACACGAAAGCAGCAATTTCTTAGCTGGCCATTGACATGGGCTTTTATTTTGGCTAAAAATTGCCCCCTTGTGGCCACAACGCCGCCTGGACTTTGAAGAGTGTTTTTCACTACACTGAGTTTAGGCTTGTTCTGTAGTGTTTCTTAGGTAGCCTCAGACATCACTGAGGTGTCTGCGTCAATTTTAAATGAAACTGGCGTATGTGCCAAGGTTAGAGTGGTGCACCATGGTGGTTCATCCTCCGCTAACATTACCCCCATGCTCTGTTTCTGCTCAACTGATCCTAAGAACATGCATTTGTCCTCATCAGTTATCTCCTGTACTGCTGCTTTTGAGCGACACACTGCTGCAAAATGTCCAACTTTATTACATTTCATGCATTTTTTCCCTTTTGCAGGACACTGTTCACTGTCATCATGGTTTTGTCCAGATCTTGTGCATGTTCCTTTTCTTGTCTATTTGTGCATTTTTGCCAAGTTGCCAGTTCTCTTGTGTTCTTTCTTTTTAAAGGATTTCACGTTATCCACATGCTCCGCATTCTTTACTCCCTCTGTATTCTGAGATTTTATTAATTCACAATGTCTGGCCATTTCGATGGCAGTGCGCAATGTTAGGTTACTTCTCATTTGCAGTTTTTGTGACACTTGCTTATCACAAATTCCAATTACTATGCGATTGCGCATCTGCTCTTCTTTTTGTGCACCAAAATCACAGTTTTCAGCTAACTCGTACAGCTGCCTGACGTATGCTTCCACGCTTTTGCCAGGAAGTTGAACTCTCGAATGGAACTTTCATAGATAACGTTGCGTTTTGGGATGAAATGTTCATCAAATTTGCCCATTACCACAGAATATTTGTTGCTATCTCCCTCATTATCGAACGTAAATGACTTGAATATGTGCTCAGCCTCCGCTCCCATTGAATAAATCAGGGCATTTACTACTTCATCCTCCTCCGTAAGCAGTGATGTGACTCGATATCTAGCAAACCTCTGTTTCCAGTCTGGCCACGCTTCGGGCTTGGAAAAGTCAAACTGCTCGGGCGGAGTGAACTTTGCCATGGCGATGCACACTTCTGACACCATGTGACGTTTGTCGCCGATACCAACAACACAAGTCGCCAGACTTTTCGTTGAACAACGCACGTCCTTTTTATTATAAAAAAACACGTCAGAGAAACATCTCCAAAGAAAAACCAAACAGGAAGTTATTGCACCTTGCACATGCGCGATAGCCAATTAGGTCAACTTAAACAATTCCATTCTACATGACAGACACCTCCCTCTTAACACTGCGCTGTAACTCCTTGTATTCCTGTCTATTCTCTTCAGTCCTGTCCATGTCCCACTTCTTCTTGGCTAACCTCTTCTTCCTCTGGATACTATCCTGAACTTCCTCATTCCACCACCAAGTCTCCTTATCTTCTTTCCTCCTTCCAGATGACACACCCAGCACCTTTCTCCCTGTCTCCCTGATCACTTCTGCTGTAGTTTCCCAGTCATCTGGCAGCACTACCTGACCACCCAGAGCCTGCCTCAACTTCTGTCTAAATTCCTCACAACATTCCTCCTTTTTCAGCTTCCACCACTTGGTTTTCTTCTCTATCTCTATCTTTGACCTCTTCTTCTTGCAGACCATCAAAGTCATCCTACACACCACCATCCTATGCTGTCTGGCTACACTCTCTCCCACTACCACTTTACAGTCACTAATCTCTTTCAGATTGCCTCTTCTACATAAGATGTAGTCTACCTGTGTGCTCCTACCTCCACTCTTATAAGTCACTCTATGCTCTTCCCTTTTCTGAAAATAAGTGTTAACCACAGCCATGTCCATCCTCTTAGCAAAGTCCACTACCATCTGTCCTTCAAGGTTCCTTTCCTTAACTCCAAACTTGCCCATCACCTCCTCATCACCTGTGTTCCCCTCACCAACATGTCCATTAAAATCTGCTCCTATCACCACTCTCTCACCCGTGGGAGTACTCTCCATCACCTCATCTAATTCACTCCAGAATCTCTCTTTCTCCTCTAACTCACAACCTACCTGGGGGGCATAACCACTAACAACATTCAACATCACCCCTTCAATCTCTAACTTCAGACTCATCACCCTGTCTGACACTCTCTTCACCTCCAGAACATTCCTCACAAACTCCTCCTTCAGGACCACACCTACCCCATTTCTCTTACTATCCACACCATAATAAAACAGCTTGAATCCTGCTCCTATACTACGAGCCTTGCTACCCTTCCACCTGGTCTCCTGTACACACAGTATATCCACCTTCCTTCTCTCCATTATATCAGCCAGCTCTCTACCTTTCCCTGTCATAGTACCAACATTCAGAGTTCCTATTCTCAGTCCTACACTCTTACCTTTCCTCTTCTCTCTCTGTCTGTGCACTCTCCTCCCTCCTCTACTTCTTCCACCAACAGTAGCCCAATTTCTACCGGCGCCCTGTAGGTCAACGGCGCCGATGGCGGTCATTGTTAACCTGGGCCTCGACCTATCTGGTATGAAATTCAGAGTACTGACGATTCGCATGGTTAAATTTGGCAATGTTTTACGCCGGATGCCCTTCCTGACGCAACCCTCTCTATTTATCCGGGCTTGGGACCGGCACAGAAGTCACTGGACTGTGACCCCCATGGCTAGATTAATAATATTAATAATAATTCATTCATTGTCTACCGCATATCCGATCTATTCTCAGGTCACGGGGAGCCTAGGGCTATCTCAGGCGTCATTGGGCATCAAGGCAGGGTACACCCTGGCCAACCCATCACAGGGCACATACACATTCACTCACGCAATCATACACTACGGACAATTTAGAGATGCCAATCAACCTATCACGCATGTTTTTGGACCAAGGGAGGAAACCGGAGTACCCGGAGGAAACCCCCGCGGCACGGGGAGAACATGCAAACTCCACACACACGGAGGAGGCGGGAATCAAACCCCAACCCTGGAGGTGTGAGGCAAACGTGCTAACCACTAAGCCACCGTGCCCCCATTATTATCATTATTATTATTATTATTATTATTATTATTAATAATAATAATAATAATAATAATAATAATAATAATAATAATAATAATAATAATAATAAAAACACTGTGCACCAGGTTGTTAAACATCAGCTACTAAGCTGGTTCAGTACATATATTTAGCGCTTGTGTCCGGATCTGCTGCCATCAGGTGGACTTTAATTAAAACGCAAAAAAAATGGATAAAAAGGTTATTCTGTTATTCCACTAGGGGGCGAAACAGAGCACTAAACTCAGAGCTGTAAATCTCAGCTACTGACAAAACCTATTAATGACTAGATGGAAAATCAAATGCTGCTCACTTTTTTTTTGTCTCAATATGCCTTGGATCTTTGTGGAATTTTTTTCCACATCAGAATTCGTTTTGAGACCAAATCCGACTTCAGGACGATGATCAAAAAACCTACCAGAACTGAATTTCTGTTTGTTTAGAATATTCCTGTGTAAACACACTGTATATCTGCTTCTCTGAACAGAGGTCTGCTATATTTTCAGAGATCTCAGTGTTAGAATTCCTGCCTGTCGAAGGCGTGTCGGGTTTTTAAATTCCCTCTGCTTCATTCATGTCACAGATGTTTATCTGACCAGTTCTCACGTCCATCACAGCCTCTTTTAACACCATAGGACCCATAGAGTGTACCCAGGATTCAATCAATCATACATATTTCCTCTCCATTTTTTTTCCCACACACTACACACCCTGCTGTCCTCTTAGACTATATATATATATATATATATATATATATATAACTTATTTATTACATTTAAGAAAATTCAAATTTTATTGGTCACACACACAATCCTACAAAGTACGACATGCAGTGACATGCTTCCCACGACTGTGTTATAAAAATAAATAGAGCCCAAAATGAGATTAAAAATAAAATGAATGGATGTAGTTGTATGTAAAATAAAATTAAATTAATAATAATAAAATTAAAAAAAGTAATCATATAGATGTAGCTGTATGTAAAATAAAAAATAGTAATAAAATGAAATAAAATGTAATTGAATGGATGTAGCTGTATGTAAAATGAAATAAAATGAAATTAAAAATAATATAAAATAAAATGTAATCGAATGGATGTAGCTCTATGTTAAAATAAAAATAAATAAATAAAATGAAATAAAATAAAACTGATATGAAAATTTGTACATTGTTTTGTACAGGACTGAGGAGAAATACATAGACAAAATGAACATTCTTTGTAATAACAATAAAATGACTGATGATATACAGAGATATGAATATAGAATGAGTAAAAATATAGAATACGTTTAAAAAAGGATGAATGGAAATAAAAAATAAGAAGAGGTAACAGAATGTGCAGCTTGTTCATCAAGTTTTGGTCAAACTTCGAGTAGATTTTAGTGGAAAAAAAAAAATCTAACAAAAATGCATCGCAAATTTAGTAAACCTGTTTATGACTGAAGAGACTGAAGGGAGAAGGCACCAGGAACAACAAAAGCGCTTATTAAGTGAAACTATTTCCAGGACGCTTAGATCCCGAAAACTATTCATTATACAACATTATGAGCAGTGCCAGGTGAAGTGAATAACACTGATGATCTCCTCATCATGGCACCTGTTAGTGGGTGGGATATATTAGGCAGCAAGTGAACATTTTGTCCTCAAAGTTGATGTGTTAGAAGCAGGAAAAATGGACAAGCGTAAGGATTTGAGCGAGTTTGACGAAGTGCCAAATTGTGATGGCTAGACCACTGGATCAGAACATCTCCAAAACTGCAGCTCTTGTGGGGTGTTCCCGGTCTGCAGTGGTCAGTATCTATCAAAAGTTGTCCAAGGAAGGAACAGTGGTGAACCGGAGACAGGGTCATGGGCGGACGAGGCTTACTGATACACGTGGGGAGCGAAGGCTGGCCCGTGTGATCCGATCCAACAGACGAGCTGCTGTTACTCAAATTGCTGAAGAATTTAATGCTGGTTCTGATAGAACGGGGTCAGAATACACAGTGCATGACGGGTCAGGGCTGTTTTGGCAGCAAAAAGGAGGACCAACACAATATTAGGCGGGTGGTCATAATGTTATGCCTGGTCGGTGTATATTTCTATGTTTACACAGTGACATGAACTGACATCATCAATCCCCGAGCTGTTGATGGATATTTAATATTCTCACATTGAGTATCCTGAGCAGCTAATGATTACTGACCCGTGCAGCTGTTTGTTTATTTGTATCTATTTATTAAAAAAACCAAAAAACATCTGGTTTCAGTAAACGTCACCATGTCAGGTTGATGTTTGTTGATAAGGGAGTGGCGTTAGTTAGACCTTTTCCTTTAGTACACCCTTCTTCCTCTTGCTTTTTTTCCCCGTGTGATATCGCCGGTGCCGTCTGCCGTCGGATTCAGTCTGAGCAGAGACACTCGGTGAGGATCGACCCTCGGCACAGAGGTAGGATTTTCACATTGTAAATCTGTGCAGCAGTGAGTCAGTGAGCGCCAGAGCTGTGCAGAGAGATGAGCTGTGCTGTTGGTGGACTGTTTGAGAAATTATACCTATTGAGTAATAATGCTATATATATATATACAAATAATATATATTATTACTGTGTAACAGTAATAATGCTATATATATATATATACATATTTATAATTTATATATGCTTTCGGCTGCTCCCTGTTCGGGGTCGCCACAGCAGACCAACCGGTTCGCACAACAACTTGGCACAGGTTTTACGCCGGATGCCCTTCCTGACGCAACCCTCCCATTTTTCTGGTCTTGGGACCGGCACTGCATCCAGTGCCTGGGGTTTGAGCAGTGGCTGGGAATTAAACCCGGGCCTTCCGCATGGTAGGCGAGAAACCTACCACTGAGCCACCAATGCCCCTATAATTTATATATATATATTATTCCTATATTATATATATTTATTTATATATGTTATTTATATATATTATTCCTATATTATTTCTAAAATAGGAAGGCAGAAAGATTTAATAATGCAAACACTGAAAACTGAAAAACTAATAGATAAAAATAGTAATACCAGTATAATTAGTGTGCTGAGTGTAATGTTTGTGTTTGGGGGGATGAGTATGATGTGTGGTTTTTTTTGGGGGGGTGTGTGATGTGTGTGATCAGTGTGATGTGTTTGATGTGTGTGATGTATGTGATCAGTGTGATGAGTGTGATGAGTGTGATGAGTGTGATGTGTGTGATCAGTGTGATCAGTGTGATGAGTGTGATGTGTGTGATCAGTGTGATCAGTGTGATGAGTGTGATGATGTGTGAGTTTATCAGTGTGATGAGTGTGATGAGTGTGATGAGTGTGATCAGTGTGATGAGTGTGATGAGTGTGATGTGTGTGATGAGTGTGATGAGTGTGATGAGTGTGATGTGTGTGATCAGTGTGATGAGTGTGATGAGTGTGATCAGTGTGATCAGTGTGATGAGTGTGATGAGTGTGATCAGTGTGATGTGTGTGATGAGTGTGATGTGTGTGATGAGTGTGATGAGTATGATGAGTGTGATGAGTGTGATCAGTGTGATGTGTGTGATCAGTGTGATCAGTGTGATGTTTGTGATCAGTGTGATCAGTGTGATGAGTGTGATCAGTGTGATCAATGTGATGAGTGTGATGAGTGTGATCAGTGTGATGTGTATGATCAGTGTGATGTGTGTGATGAGTGTGTTGAGTGTGATGAGTGTGATCAGTGTGATGTGTGTGATCAGTGTGATGTGTGTGATCAGTGTGATGAGTGTGATGAGTGTGATGAGTGTGATGAGTGTGATCAGTGTGATGTGTGTGATCAGTGTGATGTGTGTGATCAGTGTGATCAGTGTGATGAGTGTGATGAGTGTGATCAGTGTGATGTGTATGATCAGTGTGATGTGTGTGATGAGTGTGTTGAGTGTGATGAGTGTGATCAGTGTGATGTGTGTGATCAGTGTGATGTGTGTGATCAGTGTGATCAGTGTGATGAGTGTGATGAGTGTGATGAGTGAGCACAGTAGAGAAATCAAATCCTACTCTGACCAGATGTAAGGGTATTTTGGGTTTTTTTAATTTACAAAATATTGACTGAACTTCCTCTTCTAAACCTGTAGGTTTACATTCCTGCTGCTAGATCTCTCTCTCTCTCTCTCTCTCTCTCTCTCTCTCTCTCTCTCTCTGTTTTATCAATATTTTATCAGTGGACTTGTTTGAAAAACATCACCTCACCAGCTCCCATGAGCTCAGCGCTGACTCTATCAGTGGAACCTGGAAAATGGCCCTTTTTTTTTTTAAAATACAGAAAATATTTAGTTGACATTAACTTATAAACACATCACATTTAATAAATCGTTTTGTGGGTTTGATCTAGGGGTTAGGATCATTCTGCGCTTCGTTTGATATTACTGGATTGTTTTGAGAAATCTAAATGTTTTTAATGTAAATAATATCTTCAGTCAGATATCTTTTTCTGCAGCAGAATCAGTGCACGTTAGGCTCCGCCTCCTGCTTCCGTACAACATGGATTTCATCATCGAACAGGCTGCACCACCTGTGATCATCGAACAAGCTCCGCCCCCTGTGGTCTTCCAGGCTGCACCTCCCCCTGTCATCATCGAAGAAGCTCCGCCTGCTGTGGTCTTCCAGGCTGCACCTGTCTATGTGGAACAGGCCCCGCCCCCTGTAATGATCCAAACTGCTCAACCTGTGGGTAAGATTTCTACACAATTCCAACACAATGGATCATAAGGTGCAGTGAAGTGTACAGAAAACACACTGACCAACAAACACACAACAAACTGACCAACTAAACACACAACACACTGAACAACAAACACACAACATACTCACCAACAAACTCACAACATACTGACCAACAAACACACAACATACTGACCAACAAACACAACACACTGACCAACAAACACACAACATACTGACCAACAAACACACAACATACTGACCAACAAACACAACACACTGACCAACAAACACACAACATACTGACCAACAAACACACAACATACTCACCAACAAACTCACAACATACTGACCAACAAACACACAACATACTGACCAACAAACACAACACACTGACCAACAAACACACAACATACTGACCAACAAACTCACAACACACTGACCAACAAACTCACAACACACTGACCAACAAACATACAACACACTGACCAAACAAACACACAACACACTGACCAACAAACATACAACACACTGACCAACAAACACACAACACACTGACCAACAAACACACAACACACTGACCAACAAACACACAACACACTGACCAACAAACTCACAACACACTGACCAACAAACATACAACACACTGACCAACAAACACACAACACATTGACCAAACAAACACACAACACACTGACCAACAAACACACAACACACTGACCAACAAACATACAGCACACTGACCAACAAACACACAACAAACTGACCAACAAACACACAACACACTGACAAACAAACACACAACACACTGACCAATAAACCCACAACACACTGACCAACAAACACACAACACACTGACCAACAAACACACAACACACTGACCAACAAATTCACAACACACTAACAAACAAACTCACAACACACTGACCAATAAACTCACAACACACTGACCAACAAACCCACAACACACTGACCAACAAACACACAACACACTGACCAACAAATTCACAACACACTGACAAACAAACTCACAACACACTGACCAACAAACACACAACACATTGACTAACAAAAACACAACCAAAATACACTGACCAACAAACACACAACACATTGACTGAAAAGTCATACAACACACAACACACTGACCAACCAAACACACAACACACTGACCAAACAAACACACAACAGACTGACCATCCAAACACACAACACACTGACCAAACAAACACACACACACACACACACACACACACACACACACACACACACACACACACAGACGCACACAAACACATACACACTAACCAACCAAACACACACACACACACACACACACACTAACCAACCAAACAGACACACACTGACCAGCCAAATGCACAACAAACTGACCGACAAACATACAACACACTGACCATCAAAACACACAACACACTGACCAACAAACACACAACAAACTGACCAACAAACACACAACTAACTGACCAACCAAACACAACACACTGACCAACAAACACAACAATTCAATTCAATTTTATTTGTATAGCGCTTTTAACAAAGAGCATTGTCTCAAAGCAGCTTTACAGAACATAAGAAACAATAAACATACAAACAAACAGTCCTAGATGTTAGACAAAATTTTCCCCAGTGAGCGAGCCTGAGGTGACTCAGGCGACTGTGGCAAGGAAGAACTCCCTCAGATGGAATTAGGAAGAAACCTTGAGAGGAACCAGACTCAAAAGGGAACCCATCCTCATCTGGGTGAAACCGGAGAGTGTGATATGAACAATGTCCTTTCTGCATTAGTTGTGTGATGCAGATACAGCATGTGTAGAATGTTATGTGTAAAATGTCCACATAGGGTTGGCAGTGCTGCTTTGAATACTCCAGTCCTCAGAAAGCAGAACCCGGCTGGAGCCGGTCCATCTCTGGATGCCACCGGAGCTGGCACAATCTCTGTGTGACTCGGGGGTGGGTAGAAGAAGGGAAACAAATGGAAAGGAATTAGCATAGCTGCTATTCATAATATTAGCAGGCACTAGATGATGATGTGCATTTAATTGGATGTATTGGAGCACAAAGTTATGGGATTTATTAGGTGTATGCCTGGCTAAAGAGATATGTCTTTAGTCTATGTTTGAACTGGGAGACTGTGTCTGAGCCCCAAACACTGTCAGGAAGACTGTTCCAAAGTTTAGGAGCTAAATACGAAATACACACTGACTAACAAACAGACAACAAACTGACCAACCAAACAGAACACACTGACCAACCAAACACACTGACCAACTAAACACACAACACACTGACCAACTAAACACACAACACACTGACCAACCAAACACACAACACACTGACCAACAAAAAACGAAACACACTGACCAACAAACACACAACAAACTGAACAACCAAACACAAGACACACTGACCAACCAAACACACAACACACTGACCAACCAAACACACAACACACTGACCAACAAAAAACGAAACACACTGACCAACAAACACACAACACACTGAACAACCAAACACAAGACACACTGACCAACTAAACACACAACACACTGACCAACCAAACACACAACACACTGACCAACAAAAAACGAAACACACTGACCAACAAACACACAACACACTGAACAACCAAACACAAGACACACTGACCAACCAATTATACTGACCACCCAAAGACACTGACCAATCAAACACAAAACACACTGACCAACCAAACACACTGACCAATCAAACACACAACACACTGACCAGCCAAACACACAACACATTGACCAATCAAACACAACACAAACTGACCAACCCAGTACACTGACCAACCAAACACACTGACCAATCAAATACAAAACACACTGAACAACCAGTCATACAACACACTGACCAACCAAACACACTGACCAGTCAAACACACAACACACTGACCAGCCAAATACACAACAAACTGACCAACAAACACACACACACTGACCAACCAAAAACACACACAATAACAAACCAAACACACACACTGACCAACCAAACACACAACACACTGACCAAAGAAACACACAACACACTGACAAAACAAACACACACACTGACCAACCAAACAAACACTGACCAACCAAACACACAACACACTGACCAAACAAACAAACACTGACCAACCAAACACACACATACTGACCAACAAACAAACACTGACCAACCAAACACACAACACACTGACCAAACAAACACACACACACACTGACCAACCAAACTCACAACACACTGACCAACAAACACACAACATACTGACCAAACAAACACACAACAAACTGACCAAACAAACACACAACAAACTGACCATCCAAACACACTGACCAACTAAACACACAACACACTGACCAACAAACACAACACACTGACCAAACAAACACAACACATTGACCAACAAACACACAACACACTGACCAACAAACACAAGACACTGACCAACCAAACACAACACACTGACTAACAAACACACAACAAACTGACCAAACAAACACACAACAAACTGACCAACAAACACACAACAGACTGACCAAACAAACACACAACAAACTGACCAACAAACACACAACAAACTGACCAAACAAACTGACCAACAAACACACAACACACTGACCAAACAAACACACAACAAACTGACCAACAAACACACAACAAACTGACCAACCAAACAGAACACACTGACCAACCAATCACACAACAAACTGACCAACAAAAAACACTGACCAACAAACACACAACACACTGAACAACCAAACACAAGACACACTGACCAACCAAATATACTGACCACCCAAAGACACTGACCAATCAAATACAAAACACACTGACCAACCAGTCATACAACACACTGACCAACCAAACACACTGACCAATCAAACACACAACACACTGACCAACCAGTCATACAACACACTGACCAACCAAACACACTGACCAATCAAACACACAACACACTGACCATCCAAACACACACACTGAAGAACCAAACACACAACACACTGACCAAACAAACACACTCACACTGACCAAACAAACAAACACTGACCAACCAAACACACAACACACTGACCAAACAAACAAACACACACACACACACACACACACACACACACACACACAGTGACACATTCTGCATAATTTTGTTTTGAGTTGAATGGAAATTGGCTTCTCAAAAAAATTTATACAAATCTAAATCTAACTGTTTGCTGTTTAAAGTGTACAGTGGAATTGCACATTTTCTGAGGTAAGGTGTGTATTATGTGTGTGTGTGTGTGTGTGTGTGTGTGTGTGTGTGTTCAATGATTGTTTGCAGTCCAAATGGCCCAGGGGAAGAAGCTGTTTGTTAGTCTGGTGGTGTGAGACTTTGTTGACCTGAAGCGCCGTCCAGACGGCAACAGGTCAAACAAGTGATGAGCAGGATGTGAGGAGTCTCCTGTGATGGCCTTGATTTTGCTGAGGCAGTGTGACCTGGATATATCATCCACGGAGGGCAGCTGTATTTATCACCCTCAGTTTTTCTGTCCTCAGTTGTGGAGCTTGCGTACCACACCCCCAGGCAGTATGTCAGTATTTTCTTCTCCACAGAAGCGTGATAGAAAGCCAGCAGCAGCAAGTTATTTTTCCTGAGGACCCGCAGGAAATGCAGCCACTTCTGAGCTTTCTTCACTAAGGCCTTGATGTTGGGAGTCCAGGAGAGGTCAGCCGAGATGTGGGTGCCCAGGAATCTGATGGTGGAGACAGTTTCCACACATTCTCCATTGATGAGGAGGGGGGCGTGGTCCTGTTTGTGTCTCCTGAAGTCCATAATTAGTTCTTTAGTTTCGGATATTCAGTGTCAGATTATTCCATGAGCACCAAACAGACAGGTTCTCTACCTCAGCCCTGTATCCCCTCTGGAGATGAGCCTAACCACGGTGGTATCATCTGCAAACTTGATGATAGTGTTGGTTGGGTGGAATGGAATGCAATCATAGGTATACAGGGCGAACAGTAGAAAGCTCAGCACACAGCCCTGAGGGGAACCAGTGCTGAGTGTGAGCGTGGTGGAGAGGTGAGGGCCGAGTCTGACAGACTGACAGTGGTCTGACAGTGGTCTGTTGGTGATGAAATGTTTAATCCAGGTGCAGGTGGCGGAGGGAAACTGCAGGTTGAACAGTTTGGTGACTAGTATGTCCGAGATGATTGCATTAAATGCAGAGCTGTAGTCCTCACATAGCTCTTTCGGTTCTCCAGGTGACTCAGCGTTCTATGAAGTTATGGCGACGGCATCCTCCGTGAATCGGTTTGCTCTGTAAGCAAACTGGTGGTGGTCAAAAGAGGGCGGGAGGCAGTCTCTGATGTGCTGAGAGACTAGTCGCTCAAAACACTTCATGATGATGGATGTGAGGGCTATGGGTCTGTAGTCATTGAGATTATCTATGTTTTTTTTTTTTTTGCGATGGGGATAATGGTGGCAGCCTTCAGGCATTGTGGGACGATGGCATGTGTCATGGAGAGATTGAACAACTTGGTGAGGATCCCTGCCAGCTGGTCTACGCACACTTTTACCATTGCCCCAGGGATGTCGTTAGGTCCAGCAGCTTTCCTGGGGGTTCACTTCTCTCAGCATCCTCCTCACCTCATACTCCTGAAAAGAGAGAGGTGCAGTGTTGGAGTCGTCATGGGGCAGTGTATGCAGGTGTCTGGTGGTCTCAAAGCATGCAAAGTAGCTGTTAAGCTCCTCTGCCAGCAAGCTGCTGCTGGCTGTGTTTGTTGGGCCCTGGCCTTTATAGTTGGTCAGGGCCTGTATGCCCCTCCACATCTGCTGTGGGTCATTGTTAGTGAGGTAGCCCTCTATCGTCCTCCTGTATGACTCCTTGGCGAGTTGGATGCCTCTCCTCAGGTTGGCTCTGGCAGTGCTGTACAGTGAGCTGTCCCCTGACCTAAAGGCCTATTATGAGCCCTAATCAGAGCCTGGACTTCGCTTGTCATCCAGGGATTCCTGTTTGGGAAAACCCAAATGCGTTTGTCAACTGTGACATTTCCTACACAGGTCTTTGTGTAGAAAAGCACAGTCTCTGTATAAGTCTCGAAGTCCTGTTGTTCAAAAATGCTCCAATCCATAACAGTCCTGGAGCTGAGGGAGAGCGTTGTCAGGCCAGCTTCTGATGGTTTGACTATTTGGTTTTGATCTCTTTCTGAGGGGGGTGTAGGCTGGGATGAGGAGCAGAGAAAGATGGTCGGATTGTCCTAGGTGGGGGAGAGGTTTTGCTCTGTAGGCATGCTTAATATTTGAGTAAACATGATCAAGTGTATTTTCACCCGTGGTTTGACACTTGACATGTTGATGGAATTTGGGTAGCACAGTCTTTAAGCATGCTTGGTTAAAATCCCCGGCAATAATGTGTACACCGTCAGGATGAGCCCTCTTTGTTATTTGTTTATTATGTGTTGGAGATGTTTGAGTGCTGTGCTAACATTAGCATCCGGCAGGATGTAAACAGCAGTAACAATGACTACCGTTAGCTTCCGTGGCAGAGAAAATGGTCTGCACTGGACAGACATGGCCTCAAAATCCGGTGAACAGTGGCTGTCTATTTTTCTGCTGTTCGAACACCAGTCCTCAAGCACAAAAACACAAAGTCCCCCCCCTCTGCTCTTACCGGAGGCTTTGTTGCGGTCCTGGCGGTGTATGCTCCGACCCGCTAGCTCCACTGTAGCATCGGGGATTAGCAGGTACAGCCAGAATTCCGTCATAATTAACAGACAACACTCACAGATGAGGTGGTTGTAGACAATCTGTGACTGTAACTCATCTGTTTTGTTTGCAAAGGATCTGGCGTTTGTGAGGAAGATAGATGGTAGCGAAGGTTTGTGTGGTTGCTTCCTCAGCTGAGAGTCCTACTTTCTCAGTCCTGCTCTACACCCCTGCTTTTGCTTCCTCTCTCTGCGCCACCTCTGTTGCCTGGTTGGCCCGACAACAATCCACGATGCTCCCAATGCTCTCCAGTGGGATATTGTGGGTCCTTGTATAATCACAAGTAACTTCAGTTTTGAACTGTAATCCTATGCCTATTAAGTCTTGATGGCTGTAGGTTTCATGGTGTAAATAATAATGGTGTCAATAATATGCATGTGTGTGTGTGTGTGTGTGTGCGTGCGTGTGTGTGACGGCAGTGATGCATTCTCCTATGAAGTCTGTACCCGTAGCGATGAAGTGTAGCTTCTGCCAGCAGCAGATTGTCACCTCCACCAGAGGCGTTAGTGGACTCCTCACCTGGGCGATTGTCGGGACGCTCTTTATCTTCTGGTGAGATCTTACCCACTCTCCCACTCACACACACACACACACACAC
>JAUCMX010000025.1:16445555-16490555 GCA_033459395.1 Hemibagrus guttatus | reverse complement strand
TGCTCAACCTGTGGGTAAGATTTCTACACAATTCCAACACAATGGATCATAATGTGCAGTGAAGTGTACAGAAAACACACGACCAACAAACACACAACACACTGACCAACACCTGTAAACATACTGCAACAGGACACCGCCCACACTGTACGATCAAACTCTCAACCCTTGCTAAACAAACACACAATCACCACCACAAAACACACAACACAGCTGACCAGGTACTAGAACACACAAAAAAAACTGCCCAAAAAAAATGACATCAACACACAACACACTCACCAACAAACCACAACAATACTGACCATCAAACACACAACACACTGACAAACAAACACACAACACACTGACCATCAAACACACAATACACTGACAAACAAACACACAACAACACTGACCACAAAACACACAACAACTGACCATCAAAACACACATATACACAACTCACCCACTAAACACACTGAAACAAAACACTGACCATCAAAACACACAACGCCTGACCACTGCACACACACAATGCACGACACACACACACTGACCAACTAAACACACAACACACTGACCAAAAAACAAACAACACAACAAAAACCCTGACCAACAAACACACAACACACTGACAATAAACACACAACACACTGACAACAAACACACAACACACTGACCAACAAACACACAACACACTGACCAACTAAACACACAACAAACTGACCAACAAAACACACAACACACTGACAAACAAACACACAATACACTGACAAACAAACACACAACACACTGACCAACTAAACACACAACACACTGACCAACAAAACACACAACACACTGACCAACTAAACACAAACAACTGACCAACAAAACACACAACACACTCACATAAACACACAACAAACTGACCATCAAAACACACTACAAACTGTACAACAAACACACACACTGACAACAAACAAAACAAACTGACCAACAAACACACAACACACTGACAAAAAACACACAATACAACAAACAACACACAACAAACTGACCAACTAAACACACACAAACAAACAACACACAATGACAAACAAACACACAACAAACTGACCAACAAAACACACAATACACTGACAAACAAACACACAACACACTGACCAACAAACACACAACACACTGACCAACTAAACACACAACACACTGATAACAAACACACAATAAACCGACCAACAAAACACACAACAAACTGACCAACTAAACACACACAAACAAAAACACAACAAACTGACCAACAAAACACACAACAACTGACACAAACACACAACACACTGACCAACAAAACACACAACACACTGACCAACTAAACACACAACACACTGACAAACAAACACACACACACTGACCAACAAACACACAACACACTGACCAACTAAACACACAACAAACTGACCAACAAAACACACAACAAACTGACAAACAAACACACAACAAACGACCAACAAAACACACAAACACTGACAAACAAACACACAACACTGACCAAAAACACACAACACACTGACCAACTAAACACACAACAAACTGACCAACAAAACACACAACAAACTGACCAACTAAACACACAACACACTGACCAACAAACACACAACACACACAACACACCGACCAACAAAACACACAACACACTGACCAACTAAACACACAACACACTGACCAACAAAACACACAACACACTGACCAACTAAACACACAACAAACTGACCACAAAACACACAACAAACTGACCAACAAACAACAACACATGACAAACAAACACACAATACACTACAAACAAACACTGACCAACTAAAAACACACAACAACTGATAAACAAACACACAATGACCAACAAACACACAACACACTGACCAACTAAACACACAACACACTGACAAACAAACAAACACACAATACTCTGACAAAGAAACACACAGCACACTGACCAACAAAACACGCAACACACTGACAAACAAACACACAACACACTGACCAACTAAACACACAACACACTGACAAACAAACAAACACACAATACTCTGACAAAGAAACACACAGCACACTGACCAACAAAACAAACAACACACTGACTAACTAAACACACAACAAACTAACCAACTAAACAAACAACAGACTGACCAACAAAACACACAACAAACTGACCAACTAAACAAACAACACACTGACCAACAAACACACAACAAACTGACCAACAAAACACACAACGCACTGACCAACTAAACAAACAACACACTGACCAACTAAACACACAACACACTGACAAACACACAATACACTGACAAACAAACACACAGCACACTAACCAACAAAACACACAACACACTGACAAACAAACACACAATACACTGACCAACTAAGCACACAACACACTGACAAACAAACACACAATACACTGACCAACTAAACACACAACACACTGACAAACACACAATACACTGACCAACGAAACACACAACAAACTGACAAACAAACACACAATACACTGACCAACAAAACACACAACACACTGACAAACAAACACTGAACAAACTGACCAACAAAACACACAACACACTGACCAACTAAACACCCAACAAACTGACAAACAAACACACAACACACTGACCAACGAAACACACAACAAACTGACCAACTATACAAACAACACACTGACCAAAAAACACACAACAAACTGACCAACAAAACACACAACACACTGACCAACAAAACAAACAACACACTGACCAACAAAACACACAACAAACTGACCAACTAAACAAACAACACACTGACCAACAAACACACAACAAACTGACAAACAAACACACAACAAACTGACCAACAAAACACACAACACACTGACCAACAAAACAAACAACACACTGACCAACAAAACACACAACAAACTGACCAACTAAACACACAACACACTGACCAACTAAACACACAACACACTGACCAACTAAACACACAACACACCGAACAACAAACACACAACACACTGAACAACCATATACACAACAAACACAAAACTCTAAACAACAAAACAAAACAACAACTAAACACACAACAAACACAACACACTGACCAACTAACACACAAAACACATGTACATCAGTTTGTTCCGTTGCCTGTAAATGCAATAACACAAACACACTGACACAAATCCAAAAACACAACAAACAAACAAACAAAGACCAACACATGAAAATCAACATGACAAATAAGATAACACAAGAGCAAATTCAAAACCCTATGAACACTAACTCAACATGGGATGGGGCGGGGCTACACTGAACATCACATGCATGTAGTCTTGTTCAAAAATAAATGTGTGTGTGTGTGTGTGTGTGTGTGTGTGTGTGTGTGTGTGTTATTGCAGTTTTTAATTATCCCATGAAATCTACTCCTGCATCAGTGAAGTGTCGTTTATGCCAGCAGCAGGTTGTCACAATGGTCGAACCCATCAATGGACTTCTCATCTGGATCATTTTTGGGGTACTTTTTGCCTTCTGGTGAGATCTTACACACACACACACACACACACACACACACACACACACACAATTTCACAAACTCTCACACACACTATCACACAATCACACTCACTCTTACACTCACACACTCTTTCTCTCTCGCGCTCACACACACACACTCACTCTTACGCTCACACTCACTCTCCCCCTCACACACACACACACACACACACACACACACTACCTTACACTCTCACGTTTCTCTGCAGCATCTGGCCGTTCTGCCTTATTCCTTTTTGCGTGACGTCCTGCAAAGACATCAAACACACCTGCCCCTACTGCCAAAACGTCATCCACACCTACAAACGGATGTGAGACCTTTCACAAATGAGATCCTGAAGATCCTGGAGATCCTGGAGGACATCATAAACCAAATGAAGGCTGTAATTCTATTTTATTAAACTAACATTAGCACAGCTAGTATGAATAAACTATATGCTACTACTTTTCTTTTTAATGGCAGGGGATCAGTTATTAATTTATTCTCCTGCTCAACATGCTCTGGATTAAACTCTGTTAAAATCCTGCTCCAAAAATAACCAGATGCTTGAATAAAAAAAAAAAAAGCAAAATTCTAAATAAAACATTCCATGTTTATTAAGTTCAGTGGTTGTGGCATTATAAGATAGATAGATGCAGTTAGGCTGTTGTCAGATCCAAGCCCTAGTAATCCCAACCCTAACCCCAATCCTAATTCTAACTCTAATCCTAATCCATTTATAATCCAAACCCTAACCCTAATCCACTCCTAACCCTAATCCTAATCCATTTATAATCCAAACCCTAACCCTAATCCACTCCTAACCCTAACCCTAACCCCAATCCTAATTCTAATCCACTCCGAATCCCAATCCCAATCCAACCCTAACCCTAACCCACTCCTAACCCTAATCCTAATCCATTTATAATCCAAACTCTAACCCTAACCCTAATCCACTCCTAACCCTAACCCTAAACCCAATCCTAATCCTAATTCCAACCCTAATCCTAATCCTAAACCAGTCATAACCCTAGTCCGAATCCCAGCCCACTTCTAAATCTTAATCCAGTCTTAATCCTACTTTTCATTCTTTAAAATAAAGCAATAGGTGGAGAGAGATGATTTGCTGTGGTGACCCCTGAAGGGAAAAGCTGAAAGAAGAAGAAAAAGAGGAAGCCAGAATTATAATTCATTTATTTAGAGAATGCATCACAACATTATTATAAACACTAATAACACCAAAGAACTGCAGCCTGATGTGTTTATTACACTCAGACGTAAACACACTGAAACACAAAAGTCTCAGTTTCTATAGATTTCAGTTCCGAGTGTAGAGTATAGTAGAATATAATAAGTTGTATTATGTAAATATCCATAAAGTTAAATATATTAAAAAATATATTTAATATTGGGTGTCCCAAAACTTTTAGTGCAGTATAGTGGCAATATAGTGTACGTAAGGACCTTTAGCTATTGAAGTATTTATTATTTTTGCTAGTGTTATGAGAGCAGTACAGTGTGTTCTGATTGACTGAGAGCAGTACGATGTGTTCTGATTCACTGAGAGTGGTACCATGTGTTCTGATTGGTCGAGAGCAGTACAGTGTGTTCTGATTGGTTGAGCATATACACCCAGTGCACTCTCGTGCTAATGAACATATTAGTCATACCTGAAACATCTGTAGTGTTAAGAATCTGAAAGGTGTTCCAGGAGCCATGAGATATGAAATACTTTAGAGATGTTTAAAAAGGTAAAGCTTAGCGAAAGAATGAAGAGCAAAGAAACAAGTTCTTCAGCATTCCAGGAAGAATTCACTGAAACGCTTCACCAAAACATTTCATGGACACTGAAAACTACAGATGGTTTAATCAGGGGTGAAATAAAGCGTTGAATAATGCGTTGAGTTTTAGAGGTTTTTGTTGAAGAATAAAAGAAGGTTTGCTAAAAAAAAAAGTGGCTGGATCCTGTTTACCTGCTCAAACAAACAAATAAACAAACACTAAACATTGTGTGCATTACTTCCTCATGCTTTATCATTTCACTCGAATGTAATTTTATTCTCAATCTTTAAGCTCATCAGTTAAAGGACAGTACACTGTGTTCTGATTGTTCGAGAGCAGTATGATCTGATTGGTCGAGAACACTTCTAATACCGATCAGAACACAGCTTATTTCTCTTGGCCAATCAGAACACTCTGTACTAGACTGTTAATAAGAAACACAGGAGCGTTATATTGTGCTATTGTTAAAGCTCTAAATCACATGATTTTGTAGCAAAAATCAAGAATCAAAACTCAGTCCAGGGTCAGAAAGCAAGAACCGCACAAAACACATCAACCTTTACATAGTTGCTCATGTCAGGTCTGACGATGCTTTGTTTCATACAGAGTGAGTTTTAATTATTTAGATTAAGAGAAAAAAGATTAATGACTCAATACAATATTTTCATACTTTTTATTATTATTATTATTATTATTATTATTATTATTATTATTATTATTATTATTATTATTATAATGCTGTACACAAGTCACTGAGGTCTCACATGCCCAAATATTTGACTGGCTGCATAAGAACCTGCATAACATGTTCATAATTGTGACATAAAGCACTGTTTTATATACATATACATACTGTTACGGCCGGTGGTGTCCGGCTGGATATAACAGACCCAACGCGAAGCTTAACATGGTAATGGGGTTTTATTAAACATAAAGCACGAAACAGAATGAAAACAGAAACAGAAACTGCGACACTACATCGGCCTACACACAAACAAGGACTAGCAACTAAAGCAGACAAAGACAGGACTATAAATAGGAAACGTAATCATTGAAACATTAGGTGCAGGTGAACATTAATTAAGACACAATAGGACAGGGCGGGGCTTAACTGACACATGGCCGAAGTAAACAAAAACAGACATGACATGACCAACCCCATGCTGCGAGCCCCCTAGTGGTCCAACCTCAGCCCTGCTACCCGTAACACATACATATATATATATATGTATAAAACACTGCTATAATAACACCAAAGAACTGCAGCCTGATGTCTTTATTACACTCAGACGTAAACACACTGAGACACAAGGGTCTCAGTTTCTGTAGATTTCAGTTCCGAGTGTAGAGTATAGTAGAATATAATAACTTATAAGATGTATTATTTAAATATCCAAAAAGTTAAATATATATATAAAAAAACCCCCACAAAGCATGAAAATTGTTTCATTTCAATCCACTCCTAATCCTAATTCCAACCCTCATCCTAATCCTAAACCAGTCATAACCCTAGTCCTAACCCTAATCCTAATCCCAGCCCTAATCCCAATCCACTCCTAATCCTAATCCCAACTCTAATTCTAATTCTAATCCACTCATAACCCTAGTCTGAATCCCAGCCCACTCCTAAATCTTAATCCAGTCCTAATCGTACTTCTCATTCTAATCCTAATCCAACCGTAACCCACTCCTAACCCTACACCTAATCCACTCCTAACCCTAATCCTAATTCTAATCCTAATCCACTCCTTACCCTAATCCTAATTTTAATCCTAATCCACTCCTTACCCTAATCCTAATTTTAATCCTAATCCTAATCTACTCCTAATCCTCTTTTTAATTCTAATCCTAATCACAACCCTAATCCTATGGGATTGTCTGAAGTGTTGAATGATACTTGGCATGACCACAGTCTAACCTGCCTGCCAGTACCTGAGCCGAGTTAATAAACCTTTTATTTATCAGTCTTATTACACAAGCTCCAGTTTAAAGCATTGGAGTGATATGGAATGTTTCACAGATACAGAATTGCCTTCGATTCCAAACAAGGTTCCTTATATCAGGGAAAAGGTTTAAAATGACGGAAACGAGTTCTGTGACGTTCCAGAAATATTTCCCCGAAGCTTCAGCTGAACAATTTCAAGAACAATTCCAAGCTCTTTACCCATGTCTGACGAATGTGTTCAATTAATTAATGTGTTTATAAAGGTGTCCTAGATACTTTTCTCAAAGCAAAACAAAACAAATTAAATGAAAGACGTTTATTTATCCAAATGTTTAATTGTGCTGCTCTCACATGCAAGCTGGATTTTGGAGTAAAAGGATCTAAACTATACTCTTACACATCTACACAAGAATTCATTTAACCTTTCCACGTCATGTTGCGTTTTTACCACGAGTAAACAAGAACAAAGCTATAATATTAATCATTACCGTGTCAGCATGATACACTGTATTGCCAAAAGTTTTGGGTCGTCTTTCTTTACATGCACATGAATGTAATATGGAGTTGTCCCGCTCTTTGCAGCTATAACAGCTTCAACTCTTCTGGGAAGACTTTCCACAAGGTTTAGGAGTGTGTTTATGGGAATCTTTGACACTGATGGTGGACAAGCAGGTCTGTCTCGCAGTCTCCGCTCTAATTCATCCCAAAGGTGTTCTATGGGGTTGAGGTCAGGACTCTGTGCAGGTCAGTCAAGTTCCTCCACACCAAACTCACTCATCCATGTCTTTATGGACCTTGCTTTGGTCACTGGTGTGCAGTCATGTTGGAACAGGAAGGGGAGCATGAAATTGTCCAAAATGACTTGGTATGCTGAAGCGATAGGTGGTGAGAGATGATTTGCTGTGGCGACCCCTGAAGGGAAAAGCTGAAAGAAGAAGAAGAAGAGGAAGCCAGAATTATAATTCATTTATTTAGAGAATGCATTACAACATTATTATAAACACTAATAACACCAAAGAACTGCAGCCTGATGTGTTTATTACACTCAGATGTAAACACACTGAAACACAAGGGTCTCAGTTTCTATAGATTTCAGTTCAGAGTGTAGAGTATAGTAGAATATAATAAGTTGTATTATGTAAATATCCATAAAGTTAAATATATTAAAAAAAAAAAAAAAACCCACAAAGCATGAAAATTGTTTCATTTCAAGTCAAAGGCATTTCCACTGTTTTATTTCTCACAGTTTAAGACAAACACAGATTTAATCAGTAAGTTCAAAGAAAATGTTTAGCAATTTTCTATCGCAGAAATTCATTTTGTTCTGATTATCTCCTATTTAAAAGGAAAAAATGGTATAATTTATAATGATAAAACATTGTACAAAGTCCAAAATATCTTGGTATGCTGAAGCATTAAGAGTTCCTTTCACTTGAACTAAGGGGCCGAGCCCAACCCCTGAAAAACGACAGCTGAACTCAATGATTTGGAGGGCTGTCCCAAAACTTTTAGTGCAGTATAGTGGCAATATAGTGTACGTAAGGACCTTTAGCTATTGAAGTATTTATTATTTTTGCTAGTGTTATGAGAGCAGTACAGTGTGTTCTGATTGACTGAGAGCAGTACGATGTGTTCTGATTCACTGAGAGTGGTACCATGTGTTCTGATTGGTCGAGAGCAGTACAGTGTGTTCTGATTGGTTGAGCATATACACCCAGTGCACTCTCGTGCTAATGAACATATTAGTCATACCTGAAACATCTGTAGTGTTAAGAATCTGAAAGGTGTTCCAGGAGCCATGAGATATGAAATACTTTAGAGATGAAAGTAAAGTGAAATAAAGCGTTGAATAATGCGTTGAGTTTTAGAGGTTTTTGTTGAAGAATAAAAGAAGGTTTGCTAAAAAAAAAAGTGGCTGGATCCTGTTTACCTGCTCAAACAAACAAATAAACAAACACTAAACATTGTGTGCATTACTTCCTCATGCTTTATCATTTCACTCGAATGTAATTTTATTCTCAATCTTTAAGCTCATCAGTTAAAGGACAGTACACTGTGTTCTGATTGTTCGAGAGCAGTATGATCTGATTGGTCGAGAACACTTCTAATACCGATCAGAACACAGCTTATTTCTCTTGGCCAATCAGAACACTCTGTACTAGACTGTTAATAAGAAACACAGGAGCGTTATATTGTGCTATTGTTAAAGCTCTAAATCACATGATTTTGTAGCAAAAATCAAGAATCAAAACTCAGTCCAGGGTCAGAAAGCAAGAACCGCATAAAACACATCAACCTTTACATAGTTGCTCATGTCAGGTCTGACGATGCTTTGTTTCATACAGAGTGAGTTTTAATTATTTAGATTAAGAGAAAAAAGATTAATGACTCAATACAATATTTTCATACTATTATTATTATTATTATTATTATTTTTATTATTATTATTATTATTATTATTATTATTATTATTATAATGCTGTACACAAGTCACTGAAGTCTCACATGCCCAAATATTTGACTGGCTGCATAAGAACCTGCATAACATGTTCATAATTGTGACATAAAGCACTGTTTTATATACATATACATACATATATATATATCTATATATATATATATATATATATATATAAAAACAATGCTATAATTTTTTATGAAAAGGAATTCGAGTTTATAGCCAGAATTATAATGCATTTATTTAGAGAATGCATCACAACATTATTATAAACACTAATAACACCAAAGAACTGCAGCCTGATGTCTTTATTACGCTCAGATGTAAACACACTGAGACACAAGGGTCTCAGTTTCTATAGATTTCAGTTCCGAGTGTAGAGTATAGTAGAATATAATAACTTATAAGTTGTATTATGTAAATATCCAAAAAGTTAAATATATTAAAAAAAAAACCCACAAAGCATGAAAATTGTTTCATTTCAAGTCAAAGGCATTTCTGCTGTTTTATTTCTCACAGTTTAAGACAAACACAGATTTAATCAGTAAGTTCAAATAAAAAGTTTTGTAATTTTCTATCGCAGAAATTTATTTTCTGACATTATGCTCTGATTATCTCCTATTTAAAAGAAAAAAAATGGTATAATTTATAATGATAAAACATTGCACAAAGGTGAGCTTGGTTTATTTAGTATGAGTGCAATAGCGCGTTATTAGCACTAGTTATATATAATAATAATAATAATAATAATAATAATAATAATAATAATAATAAATGTAGCTATAAAGTGTAAAATGCCTGTTCACGAATCATTATAACCGTGTACACAATGCCTTATGAATGCTTTATAACATTTTCACTTCCTAAAGTCTTCCTGCTTATGTCAGGGGTTTGTAAGATGTTAATAGCTTTGTAATAACACGAGAGGCTTCGTAAAACCTTCATAACACCTTCATCACATTGCAGTATTTCTGCATCCATGAGCAGCTTTAATCAGTAACAGGTTTGTGTTTATGCAGGTGAAAGTGCCAGTTTGTCGTATTTTAGTGATAAATGAACAACGTTAACGTTTCCTCAACATTTCCTCCTTCGCTTTTTCCCAGTCTGCCCTTTAAAATATAAAAATACCCGAAGCCTTGAGAAAACATTCCCGAAGTTACCAAAATCTCTTCACATGATTTGAATCTAATGTTGTTGCAGTACACCAGTACAATTTCACATTCTGTATTCACTGTACTTATAAAGAAGAGGTTGAAATGAGCATTAGCCCCGCCCACGTGTGCCTCATTTGCATATCACTTAAACTGACCTGATGCTCACTGTGGACTCTATGGGGTTATTGCGGTAATACACATAATCATTTAGTGTGCTACAGTATACACATGTATATATGTATATATAAAAAATCACCATGGATACAAAAAGACAAGAAATGTGTTAAAGAAAACTTAATGAACACAGTTTTTTTTTTTTTTTAAAGAACTTAGTGTAGAATCCCGCTGGAATTTTCGTCGCAGCTGAGGGTCGTCCATGTCCTCCATGACTTCAGTAGTACCGAGGATAAACTGCGAAGGAACATCAGAGGAACACGATATGAGATATCAGTTGTGTGTGTATGTATTTAATTAAGATGAAGGTAAATTGAGATGCTCCTTCACTCCGACACTCACCCATGGCATTAGATAGAGACTTTGATGAAATTCGGGGCCAGCTTTGGTGGGGCCCGGGGCCTGGATGACTCCGGGGGGAACCAAGTTGGAGCTGGAGCCTGGATGACGTGAACAGCTGGAGCTGGAGCCTGGATGACTTGAACAGGTGGAGCCGGAGCCTGGATGACTCGAACAGATGGAGCTGCAGGCTGGATCATCATAGCAGGCTGAGGAGCAGGCATCACTACTGTCTGCCTCTGGGGCTGAATAATCATCTGACTCTCTCTGGCCTGGACCACTTGGAACCCCGGCTGAACCACATTAGAACGATTATAAGCATACATGGATGCAGATGTATCTGTGGAGAAAAAAACAAACAAAATCAGCCAGTGGCATCGGTGCTACGTAGTTCAATTCTCAATCTATCTGTCCATTTTCTGTAGCGGTCATCCCACACAAGGAGCCTGGAGTCTATCCGAGGAGACTCAGGGCACAAGGTGGAGGAGACACTGGACGGAGTGGCAGTACACAATCACAAAATCACAATCTCACACACACACACACACACACACACACACAAAAAACCCATACATACACACACACACTGTGGCCAAATTAAATGCCAATCAGCCCACAGTGCATGTCTTTGGACTGGGAGAGGAACCTGGAGAACTTGGAGGAAACTACACACACACACAAAAAGAGGGTGGAGGCGGGATTTGGACCCTAAACCCTTTAATTAATCAGACAGTAGTGCAGGTTTATGCTCATCGTTCACAGGGGTGTGTACAATAGATGCTCCATATAAACAAGTTAAAAATGTGGGTAATTGTTAATATGGTGACGTTTTCTGGAAGGAGTCTCCAGTGTCAGCACTTTTAGTGTAATTTTTAGTGTTCTGTCTTTTTCAGGACAGAGGTTGTGGTTTCTTGGTTGAATAAACAGAGGCTGGAGAGGGAACGAGTGCTATAACATGAATAAGAGCAGGAACTGATTTGTTTTGTGGACATTCAGCAACATTATATAAATATAAATGGATAAAAAGAAAGATTATTAGTAAAAAAGACATGACTGTGGTATAAGAAGGAATTAAAGCCCTAAAGGAATTTGACCTGCTGTTATAGGAAAATAATCCATGTCCTCGTGGTAGCAGTGACTCAGCTTCATCACGCCACCTGGTCTTGGATTATTTTCCTACTGTAGCATGTCCGGTGTTTATTCAGAGCGGTGTTGTGTAGTGCAGTTTGGAGCACAGACCTGGTTGGAGTTGATTTAGAAGGTCAGGTAACTGCAGGTTGAGGTCGACGCCGGGAAACGGCGGAGGAGGACCACTGTTTGTACTGCAGGAGGGAGAAGAGGAAGAGGATGATGAAGCTCACACTTCATGTTTCATTTCAACCAAATAGGACTTTTCCTTCCCGCAGTTCGATATGATTATCATTGTTTACATCTCTGATACGGAGAACGTAGGCGTGGGAATCACAGCTGGAATAGTCCATTTAAAAATATTTGAAGTAGTAACACAACATATTTTAGTTTATCCTTCTCACTAATCCACTTTGTGCTGCTTGTATTCTTCATGACATGATGACCTCCCACTCAACACCGTCCAATCAAATTTCTGAGCTTTAATGATTATAATTGTCTATAATTATATAATTATAATTGTTAGCATGTAAGTGCTTTTGTTTGCTTGCTAACATGAATATGAGGAGCTCGTGTTAGCAATTAGCTTCTGCGGTCATAGCCAGGGCTTGGCTAAGTGATTGGTATGCTGCTGCTGGAGCAGAAACTAACAAAAGTCACTTTTTTCTGTCATTAATAAACAGAGTTATAACATCAGCTGATCAACCCGTCATATTACTGCTGTATATTTAAAGACAAGGAAGTGGGGAGAATATTATAAGTTTTTCAAAGCAGCATTGCATCATCACACTGCCATTTTATCATCATGTTTTCATCATTTTTGTCTATTTCAAAACATCACATCACTGGATCAACTTTACAGAGGACACAAGCAATTCTGAAGTGTCCATGTTAACACTATTATGTGTTAAGTGACAGAATATTACAAAGTCAATTACTATTAGGAACCAGGAGCAAAATTAAGGTTGAAAACATTTCATCGAGCCAAGGAGTGATTTATTTTCTCTCTTCGTTGAAAGACACAAAGTACTTTTCAAAGATACGTCTATTTATAATTATTAAACCCTTTATACCTTTCTATAAACATACTGTATACTTTGGATACAGTTTTACATTTAATTTATTTTTCACTTTATCCATAAAGAACCACAAAAACAGACAGATGACAGTCAAAAGGTTAAATAAATGAACAAAAGCTTCCGTGTTTAATGAACTTGTTGCGTAAGTCGGAAGAAACTGAGAAAAAGAAAAACCTCTTGAAACTTCTAAACTGTTAAACGGAAAAGCAGCTGATTTTTTAATGAACAAATTCTGACTACATTTTACAGTCAAACCTGCTATTTTAAGCTTAATTTTTGTGTAAAATAGATACACAAACACACACACACAAACACACACATACGCTTACCTGACTTTTACCTGCTGCTTAGTAGAGATTTCAATGGTACTCTTCTCCGAGCTACAGTGATGCTAAAATAGAAAACAGATCATCATTGTGTGTGTGTGTGTGTGTGTGTGTGTGTGTGTGTGTGTGTGTGCGTGCGTGCGTGCGTGCGTGCGTGCGTGTGCGTGTGTGTGTGTGTGTGTGTGTCTGTATGGGAGGACTGACAGGTGGGTGGGTCACAGGCAGATAGCATATTGAAACAGAAAGTCAGGTTCTGAACCGGTTCCTCTGTGTTTTTTCGCAGAAGGAACTGAATTCCTTCAGAGAACCAATAAAGAACTGGAGCGTGAAATTCCCTCTGTTTACCTCCAGTTGCAAGTTATATGCGTGAGCCCCGCCCTTGTGCACCTGCGATGCACCAATATTCAGTGATTCAGACATTGCCTTCATGCAGAACTCTTTTCTGGAGGAGAGAAATAACACTTTAATGCTCTCAGACTGTCCCACGGTGTTACTGTGGTTATGAAAATCATATTAAACACAGAAGTTAAAAAACATTTATATAATAAAACTTTTATTAAACCGTGTCTGCGAAGGTCATTAAGCTGAATATGTTCATAAGTCATTATCATGCATTCATAAGGGATTATAACACATACCTCTCTGTGGGGAAATCAACAGGAAATTGAGCACCCTATATCAGGAGAGAGAGAGAGAGAGAGAGAGAGAGAGAGAGAGAGAGACATTTTTATTAACTGGAGAGAGAGAGATAAAGTTTTATTAACTGGCACCAGAGAGCTGAAGGTCAGTATAAGTGGTTATTGTGCTTGTCATTAGTCTTCACCTGCATATTATGGCAGTGTTTGTGTGGAACATCTTGCAACTCAAACTCCTGTGCCTTCTGCTTCTTATCCATACATTCAGCACTTCAGCAGAGAGAAAAGGGAGACAAGTTTCACTTTTTTAACAGAAGACTTTCGTGCTTCTCATTTATAATCCAGCATGACAATACCCTTGTGCACAAAGCCCCTGAGCTCCATGAAGATATCCATGGTGTGGAGGTAAAGGTTGGAGAAGGTGTAAGATCTGGAGTGTCCTGCACAGAGCACTGACTCTGATTCAACCCCACTGGTTGTGGTAGCGGTTGGACTGCTGAAGGGTGTTAGTAAGAATACCAGGTCCACCAAACTGCCACTGCTGGGCCCAGTTGTATAAAATGAGATAAATTGTAAGTTGCTCTGGATAAGAACTTCTGCCAAATGACAGAAATGAAATGCAAACACCTTTGGGATGAACTGGACCTGGAGTCTCCTTGACATCCCAACATCAGAGTCTGATCTCACTAATGCTCTTGTAGCTGAATGAACACTAATCCCCACAGACACACTCCAACATCTAGTGGAAAATCTTCCAGAATAGTAGAATGGAGCTGATTATAACAATGAAGAGGGAATAAACTTGGAATGGGACGCAGAAACCAAGGAAAAAACACAGGACTCTCTAGGTATAGTGATAAAAGATTGCTACAGGAAATGTTGCCAGTAATGGGAGAAACTCTGGGATAAGTGCATCACATCATTGGGTTAAAGGTAATGTAAGCTTTCGTAATGTCCAACCATGAAACTATACCTGTGTGCTGAGTGACTCACTGAACACCTCACTTCTCCATCTACATAACTCTTTATTATCCCGACTACACTATCCAAGCAAGGCCTCTCTGTGTGGCAGGAGGATTCCCATTTTCCCCTTCTCCTCCGCTGCACCTACAAAAGGTTTCTCTAACTTTACCTTTCACAGGAGCAGCAAAAGCATGTTTTTTAATATCTCTATATCAGGGCATTCTTAATAGAGTAAGGTTTTTGTACTTGACAAGCAGCAGCAGATCTAGCAGATCTAGTCCACGTAGACCAAACCTACTGGTCTATCGGTAAACACGTGTCATGACCGAACACTAGGTTTTTTGGGTCCCTCCTAAAATTGGTGTTATGGTCAACCATTGGCCATATAGTGTGCTTTTTTCCATAGTCTTCTGTACATAACTTTAATTCAGCAAACAAGAGTTTGATTCTAAACTCAATCAAAACACATCAAATGAATCTCATCAACGAAAACCGCTTTGTTTGCTGAGGCCCTGAGGCTCTGTCAAGTCATGTCTTCATGGAGCTGGACTTGTGCACATGGGCACTATTTGACAGTTTGAACAAGTTTGAGATTCTTCCAGTAAAGGGTAATTAAAATTCTATAGGAAACAAAGACATTCTACACATACTTTTAGTCATATGATGTATAGAATTTACAGCAGGATTTAAATACCTGTGTTTGTTTGGTGCAGAATAGGGGATGTGGTTGCAATGCTGGTCTTGACAGGAAACACCCTAAAGTTTATATAGAGAAAGAGCAACATAGTGCCAGAGAAAGTGAAAGAATTTCAACACAAGATTCCTAAACTGTAGCTGACCAACCCTAATCCCAACCCCAAGCCCTTGCTGGATTTTACCTCAGCATTGTCATGGCATGTGTGGGGAGCCAGCTTGTGGATGACGGCTCCCTTACATACAGGTCTGAATGTTCCAGATGACCCCGGGTATTGGGAGTGGATCTAAGGATGAGGAGAGTGTGGATGAGTACAAGCATTTGGCAGATTTTTGACAAAGAACAAAAGTGTTGTGTGGGAATCCTGTGAACCCCCTTTACTGGAATTTACCTCTGCATTTTTGCATGGTGTGTGAGGAGCTGGCTTGCTGTAGAATTGCTGGGAGTTTCTGTCCAGTGGTGAGCCAGGACACTGAGAGGCAAAGATTTTGTCTAGGGGCAAAGAACTGCAGAAGAGAACAGTGGAAGAAGCTAATTTTTTCTTCCTTCCTTCCATCCATCCATCTTTCCTTTTATTTTTAACTTCATTCTCATGCTTTGTCTCAAACATCTATGTTTGTGAAACAATAACCTCCTGGCAAGCAGGTCTGGCGTCATTTTTTTTACTCGTCATTCTGTTTACTGACAAAGGTACATCTAAATCTTTGAAAACATCACAGCTGACGCACAACTGCTGGCACCAATGACCAAGTGTGAGCCAAGTCACGTGGAAGCTTTATAGAACACGTACCTTTGGCGTTGAGGAGCAGGAGAGTGCAGTGGAGCATGGGGATCAACCTAAATCCCAAAGATAGATAGGTAGAGACAGTGAGACAGAGATAGAGAGAGTTTGTGTGATTTAAGAAGGGTTGTCTGGCAGGAAAAACTTCTGGTATAGAATGAGATCAGGGTGAACTATAAACTATAAACCCCATTGACTGGGCTTTACCTCCAAAGGGCCATGATGTGTGTGAAAATCTGGTTGAGAAGTATAGGCTCTCTCCTGTACAGACCTGGTGGACTGAGAGTTCAGAGGTGGGCCAGGATACTGTGGAACAGGAATGTTCTCTTTGGGCACAGAACTTGATAAGAAAAAGAAGAGGTGTAGTTTGTATATATATCTTCCTTTCTTGTAGATTTTGTCTCTTGCTTGGTTATACATATTTCTGACATGATACCATCCAGACAAGTTGGTCTGGTATCATTTAGTTTCTTAGAATTTACAGCGTGTCAAAAAAATATGCAACCTTAACCACTCCTGGTATGCATGTGCAAGTGTATGCAGTGTCTAGGCTTTTTTTGTGTGCAAGTGTATGCAGTGTCTAGGCTTTTTGTCAAGAGCCTCACTGTCAAGTCCAAGACTAGGACTAACCAAAGTTCAGAGTCTACTAGCTAAAGAGTTTTGAACATTTGAACATTACTGACATTTGGTAGATGCCCTTATCGATAGCGACTTACAATTTTTCTCATTTTATACAACTGAACAATTGAGGGTTAAGAGCCTTGCATAAGGGCCCAGCAGTGGCCCCGAGGTGGACGATTGGTAGTTTAGCACCTTAGCCAATAAGCTACCACATCCCCCAGTTCAGACTACTGAGTCAAGATCAAGACTAATGACCATCAGATCCTTTTCAAGCAATAACCTTTATTTCAGTTTCATATATTCCACAATTTGCTAATTCTCCTGGGAATGACCTTACAGAAAAAAACTGGACAATACAAATAGGGATATAATTAGGTTACCACTAAAAGACACCAAAAACTTAATTTTTTTAAGAAATCTTGGTCAAGACAAAGAGCATTTTTAGCAAGACCACTGTCAGTGATCAAGGCAAGAGTAAGAATGCCAATAACTCAATCCAGAAAATGTCTGGAGAGCAGACTCTACAACCTAGGCACCAGACAGATACTGAGCAGGACACATACCTGTGGAGTTGAGGTCCAGGAGACTGGTGATTATAAGCACCATGCTATATCCCAAGGATAGAGAGATAGAGAAAAATAACATGGTTTGAGAAGCATTGAAGATGTTTGGATGGAGAAAAATGTTTGAATGGAAACTCTGTAAACTGCTTTCACTGGGATTTACCTCTACAGTGGTGTAGCATGCATGAGGAGGTGGCTGGAGAGAGCTGGGTCTCTGCTGAGAGTCCAGAGAATATGGTGGAATAGGAAAGTTCTCCACAGGCAAAGGTCTGGAGTTGAAAATAGATGCAGAGGCTCAGTTCCTTCTTCAGTTTCTATCCTTTTTAAAAACACTGTACTCTTTGTCCTTATAGTTGATCTATGACTTTATGATCTATCTTTGTAAATATTTTTGTGCTTTAACATCCTGACAAACACGTCTGGCATCATTCTGCCATTTAGCATTTGGTTTGCTGACAGAGGAATGTCTAGAGATGTCTGATCTAAAAACCAACAGTTAAACCACTACAATTAAAAAGACACGTACCTGTATACCTGAGGTCCTGGAGACTGCTGGGGATTATAAATGCCACGATATATCCCAAAGAGATAGAGAGGTAAAGAAAAAGAGCATGGTGTGAGAAGCATTGCCTGTGGGAATATGTAGGGTGTTTGTGTGGAAACCTTGTAAACCCGTCCCTGGGTTTTACCTCTACAGTGGAGTAGCATGTGCGAGTAGGTGGCTGAGGAGAGCAGGGTCTCTGCTGTACAGAACCAGTATAATGAGACTCCAATGGTGGGCCAGGATATGGTGGAACAGGGATGTTTTCCACGGGCAAAGATCTGGAGATGAAAAAAGAGGCAGGGGCTCAGTTCCATTCATTTTGGGCCCTTACAGTTGATCTATGACTTCATTATCTATCTTTGTAACTTTGTTCCTTTATTGACAAACAGGTTTACTGACAAAGAAATATCTAGAGATGTTTGATCTAAAAATCAACACTGCTGGTACAAACATACAAGAGTGGGCTGGACACATACCTCTGGTGCTGATGTCCAGGAGACGGCTGGTGATCATAAATGCCACAATATATCCCAAAGAGATAGAGAGATAGAGAAAAAGAGCATGGTTTGAGAAGCATTCCAGGTGTCCTGGAGAGAAGATGTAGGGTGTTTGTGTGGAAACCTTGTAAACTCGTCACTGGGTTTTACCTCCACAGTGGAGTAGCATGTGCGAGTAGGTGGCTGAGGAGAGCAGGGTCTCTGCTGTACAGAACCAGTATAATGAGACTCCAATGGTGGGCCAGGATATGGTGGAACAGGGATGGTCTCCATGGGCAAAGATCTGGAGATGAAAAAAGAGGCAGGGGCTCAGTTCCATTCTTTGGCCTTACAGTTGATCTATGACTTCATTATCTATCTTTGTAACTTTGTTCCTTTATAGCATCCTGACAAACAAGTTTACTGACAAAGGAATATCTAGAGATGTTTGATCTAAAAATCAACAGCTAAACCACTGCTGGTACAAACATGCAAGAGTGGGCTGGACACATACCTCTGGTGCTCAGATCCAGGACACTGCTGGTGATTTAAAATGCCACAATATATCCCAAAGAGATAGAGAATAGAGAGATAGATAAAAAAAAAAACATGGTTTGAGAAGCGTCTTGGAGGTAAGAAGAAGGATGTTTGTGTGAGAACCTTGTAAACCCCCGTCACTGGGTCTTACCTCCACGATGTTGTAGCACCTACGAGGAGCTGCCTGGGGGGTGTGATGTCTCTGATCTACAGAACTGGTAGACTGTAGAGGTGGTCCAGGATATGGTGGAGCAGAGATGTTCTCCATGGCCAAAGATCTGGAGAAGAAAGTTGTGTTATGACTGTGATGGTGTGAACTTAGAGGTTTAACATTGAAGACAATCTGATTATACAGAACACTACCCTACTGTAGTAACTTTTTACATTGGGATATGGAAAACGTGTGCAATTATTAATATGATTAAGTCTTTTGTGAGGTGATGTTTAACGTTTATGGAAAGAGTCTCCAGTGTCAGCACCAGTAGAGCTGTAACTTTCATTTTCTGACAGCAAGTGGAGCTGATAAACTAGCAGCTACAGCGAAACCTTCTGGAAGGAGATTTGTGTATAAAATTCGTACGAGATGAAGAAGAAGCAGTGTGTGTGTGTGTGCACTTTGTTCTTCTGTCTTCACTCCTATTGGATCAGAAGTCGCTGCACCGAGTCGCTACGTATTTGCATGAATTTCAACTTTTTCACATTGCTTAATCTGGACACGTCCACATCTAGTCTCCAACGCTCGATTCGCTCTCATGCTGGAGACAATTCCTGATAACTCAGATGCTCGCCTTGTCAATTATCTATGGTATGTTTCTTTTCTTTATTTTTTTGCTCCAAGATTAATTAACTCAATTGTGCTGAAACTTCTCCTGACATCTTCAGGAGTGTTGCACTTCTTTGCCTTTTGTTCTGTACCACGAAACTTAAAACCTCAGTAGAGAAAAAAGCGAGACTGCTGCTGCTACGTGAAATTGCTGCAGCATAAGAGAAATAAAATACTTTCAGACTTGAAACTAATTCACTGTTGGAATTTCTCAGGAACTTATTCCATGAAAATCCATAGAAAGAGCTTTATTTATAATGAAAATCTATCTATATTTATCTGTATTAAGCTTTATCTATCTACCTTTACTACATGGCAACAGATTAATCCAGATCACACACCTACTACTACTACTACTACTAAACACACACACACACACACACACAAACACACACACACACACACACACACACACACATACCTGGGTTTTGGCACTGAAGACAGAATCAGAGCAGATATTCGGGTGTGCTTTCCAAGCGAGTTATCAGGAAACTGTGAAAACCTTCAAGGTGTCAGAGAGAAAGAAGAACAGAGCGAAAGACGAAGTCAAATTCCTGTCATATCTCTGAAACCACGTGTCACAATAATAAGTTCAGCTGAACGCAACAAAAGTTCTAAAATACAGAGCTAGTGTGTTAGATTGTTGAAGTGTTGTTGAATTTTTTTTGGCTCTTTGAAGCTGCTCTCAGGTGTGAGACCTTATCCACATCTCAGGTGGGTGTAAGGAATCAGATTATTACGAGCCAAATGTTCAGCTAGTACACATCAAGAGAGTTGATGAGTTGGAATTTTTCCCGAAGTTTATTCGTTAATTTGTGTTGGATTTGTCAAGAAAATTGAATCAGATATTAAATACAGGTGTTCTAGATTAAATAAGATAATTTCTTGTAATAATAATAATCTTCTTCTTCTTCTTCTTTCGGCTTTTCCCTTCAGGGGTCGCCACAGTGAATCATCTCTCTCCACCTATCCCTATCTTCTGCATCCTCAACACTTGCACCCACTAGCTTCATATCCTCATTAATTCCATCCATATACCTCCTCTTTGGCCTTCCTCTTTGCCTCCTGCCTGGCAGCTCCATGTCCAACATTCTCCTACCAATATACTCACTCTCCCTCCTCTGAACATGTCCAAACCATCTTAATCTGGCCTCCCTAACTTTGTCCCCCAAACGTCCAACATGAGCTGTCCCTCTGATGTACTCGTTCCTAATCCTGTCCAATCTTGTCACTCCCAAAGAGAACCTCAACATCTTCAGCTCTGCTACCTCTAGCTCTGACTCCTGTCTCTTCCTCAGTGACACTGTCTCTAAACCATACAGCATGGCCGGTCTCACCACTGTCCTGTACACCTTCCCCTTGATTCTCGCTGATATTTTCTGATCACACAGAACTCCCGACACCTTTCTCCACCCATTCCAACCTGCCTGCACTCGCTTCTTTACCTCTTTCCCACACTCTCCATTACTCTGGACTGTTGACCCCAAGTACTTAAACACCTGTACCTTCTTCACCTCTTCACCCTGTAACCTTACTGTTCCACTTCCCTCCCTTTCATTCACACACATGTACTCAGTCTTACTACCACTGACTTTCATTCCTCTTCTCTCCAGCGCAAACCTCCACCTCTCCAGGTTTTCCTCCACCTGCTCCCTGCTCTCACTACAGATCACAATGTCATCTGCAAACATCATTGTCCAAGGAGACTCCTGTCTGACCTCCTCTGACAACTGGTCCATCACTATAGCAAACAGGAAGGGGCTCAGAGCCGAGCCCTGATGCAGTCCCACCTCCACATTGAACTCCTCTGTCTGACCTACAGCACACCTCACCACTGTCCTGCTCCTCTCATACATGTCCTGCACCACTCTGACATACTTCTCTGCTACTCCTGACTTCCTCATACAGTACCACAGCTCTTCTCTTGGCACCCTGTCATATGCTTTCTCCAAGTCTACAAACACACAGTGCAACTCCCTCTGACCATCCCTATACTTCTCCATCAAAATTCTCAGAGCAAAAATTGCATCTGTTGTGCTCTTTCTGGGCATGAAGCCATACTGCTGCTCACAAATTTCCACTACCTTCCTTAACCTAGCTTCCACTACTCTTTCCCATACCTTCATTGTATGGCTCATCAACTTTATCCCCCTATAGTTACTGCAACTCTGCACGTCACCCTTATTCTTAATGATCGGCACTAACACACTTCTTCTCCATTCCTCAGGCATCCTCTCACTGTCTAAAACCCTGTTGAACAAACTAGCTAAAAATTCCACTGCTGCCTCTCCCAAACACTTCCAGACCTCCACCGGGATGTCATCAGGACCAACTGCCTTCCCACTTTTCATCCTCTTCAAAGCCTTCCTGACTTCATCCTTTCTAATCTTATCTATTTCCTGTTCCACAGAGTTCACCCCTTCTACTCTTTTTTCCCTCTCATTTTCCTCATTCATCAGCTCCTCAAAGTACTCCTTCCATCTCCTCTGTACACTCTCCTCACTTGTGAGCACCCTTCCATCTCTATCCTTAATAACTCTAACTTGCTGCACATCCTTCCCATCTTGATCCCTCTGCCTAGCTAACCTGTACAAGTCCTTCTCTCCTTCTCTAGTGTCTAACCTAGTGTACAACTCGTCATATGCCTTCTGCTTGGCCTTAGACACCTCCCTCTTCACTCTGCGCTGTAACTCCTTGTATTCCTGTCTATTCTCTTCAGTCCTGTCCATGTCCCACTTCTTCTTGGCTAACCTCTTCCTCTGGATACTATCCTGAACTTCCTCATTCCACCACCAAGTCTCCTTATCTTCTTTCCTCCTTCCAGATGACACACCCAGCACCTTTCTCCCTGTCTCCCTGATCACTTCTGCTGTAGTTTCCCAGTCATCTGGCAGCACTACCTGACCACCCAGAGCCTGCCTCAACTTCTGTCTAAATTCCTCACAACATTCCTCCTTTTTCAGCTTCCACCACTTGGTTTTCTTCTCTATCTTTGACCTCTTCTTCTTACAGACCAACAAAGTCATCCTACACACCACCATCCTATGCTGTCTGGCTACACTCTCTCCCACTACCACTTTACAGTCACTAATCTCTTTCAGGTTGCCTCTCCTACATAGGATGTAATCTACCTGTGTGCTCCTACCTCCACTCTTGTAAGTCACTCTATGCTCCTCCCTCTTCTGAAAATAAGTGTTAACCACAGCCATGTCCATCCTCTTAGCAAAGTCCACTACCATCTGTCCTTCAAGGTTCCTTTCCTTAACTCCAAACTTGCCCATCACCTCCTCATCACCTGTGATCCCCTCACCAACATGTCCATTAAAATCCGCTCCTATCACCACTCTCTCACCCGTGGGAATACTCTCCATCACCTCATCTAATTCACTCCAGAATCTCTCTTTCTCCTCTAACTCACAACCTACCTGTGGGGCATAACCACTAACAACATTCAACATCACCCCTTCAATCTCTAACTTCAGACTCATCACCCTGTCTGACACTCTCTTCACCTCCAGAACATTCCTCACAAACTCCTCCTTCAGGACCACACCTACCCCATTTCTCTTACTATCCACACCATAATAAATCAGCTTGAATCCTGCTCCTATACTACGAGCCTTGCTACCCTTCCACCTGGTCTCCTGTACACACAGTATATCCACCTTCCTTCTCTCCATCACATCAGCCAGCTCTCTACCTTTCCCTGTCATAGTACCAACATTCAGAGTTCCTATTCTCAGTCCTACACTCTTACCTTTCCTCTTCTCTCTCTGTCTGTGCACTCTCCTCCCTCCTCTACTTCTTTGACCAACAGTAGCCCAATTTCCACCGGCGCCCTGTAGGTCAACGGCGCCGATGGCGGTCGTTGTTAACCCGGGCCTCGACCGATCCGGTATGAAATTCGTACTGACGATTCGCATGGTTAAATTTGGCAATGTTTTACGCCGGATGCCCTTCCTGACGCAACCCTCTCTATTTATCCGGGCTCTATTTAACCGGCACAGAAGTCACTGGACTGTGACCCCCATGGCTAGATTATAATCACACTCTCTGGTGTTTATAATAATTTATAATCACACTCTCTGGTGTTTATAATCATTTATAATCACACTCTCTGGTGTTTATAATCATTTATAATCACACTCTCTGGTGTTTATAAACATTTATAATCACACTCTCTGGTGTTTATAATCATTTATAATCACACTCTCTGGTGTTTATAAACATTTATAATCACACTCTCTGGTGTTTATAATCATTTATAATCACACTCTCTGGTGTTTATAATCATTTATAATCACACTCTGGTGTTTTTAATCATTTATTATCACAGTTTATAATCGTTTATAATCACTCTCTTTGGTGGACAAAGTTAGGGAGACCAGATTAAGATGGTTTGGACATGTTCAGAGGAGGGAGAGTGAGTATATTGGTAGGAGAATGTTGGACATGGAGCTGCCAGGCAGGAGGCAAAGAGGAAGGCCAAAGAGGAGGTATATGGATGGAATTAATGAGGATATGATGCAGAAGATAGGGATAGGTGGAGAGAGATGATTCGCTGTGGCGACCCCTGAAGGGAAAAGCCGAAAGGAAAAGAAGAAGAGAAGACTCTCTGGTGTTTATAATTGCTGCAGCATAAGAGAAATAACACACTTTTGGTCTTGAAACTAATTCCCTGTGGGGAAGGTAACAGGAACTTCATAACATCACATGTAATGTTTTAGTTATTTCTAATTATTATTTTTAATGTTTTTGTAATTATTTAATAAAAATCAATATACATATGGCATAGATAATAATAATAATAATAATAATAATAATAATAATAATAATAATAATAATAAAATTTATTGATTTATTTTTGTTTCTTTTAACACAGCTATTTATTTCTCTCCTGTTATTCCATCATTTCTATTATTATTGATCACATTATTGGGTTTGAGGTTTTATGAGGCATGTCTTTATGTGTGATTAATGTGTGAAAGTCTTCCTGTTTGTTAGTACAGTGCATGCTGAATTCTTTTACATTCGAATAAAACTCTAGTGGGATTTCATCATAGCTAGAAAATGGGAAAAATGCGAAAGTGCTGTGAAAGATGCTGAAGCTCATGTAATGACATCTGTGAGCCAGCAGGGGGACCTCTTTCTCTCTCACACTCTCTCTCTCCCCTCTCTCTCTCTCTCTCTCTCTCTCTCACACACACACACACACACACACATACACACACACACACACACACACACACACACACACACACACACCCATTTGTGTGGATTATCTCACTGATTGTGCTTGACTGATTGTGATTGGACTGTCTGATGATTCAGATTTCCGATTGTTTCTCAGACTCAGGTTCTGCATCAACAGCTACTTTCCAATGTAAAAAAAAAAGAAGACTACACAAGTACACACATTTTCCATTTCAATAATACTTTTAGTAAAGTGCGTCTCATCCAGTAGTGTTAGAGTTTGTTCACATCAGAGATCAGGAATGAACCGGAAACAAGATCTGAGAAATACGGGGAAAAAACATAGAACTTTGAATATTATAGAAATTAAATATATGCATAAGTAAAGGTGTGAATATCTCTAAACTCCAGCTGTTTACTCCACTACACTGCTGATCTCCTGATTTCAGTCCTTCATCTTCGTCTTTAACATCACATGTCCAAACAGAGGTAGAGTGACAGAAGAAGTACTGACCAGTGCGTTACTGACCGCTACTGCTGTACTGTAGCTTAAAAAGTCCCGATTTAGTCCTAAATACAGTTCACAGTCAATCTGATAAACATTTCAACATAGATTACATGATATATATTTAAATATTTATATATATATATATTACAGATACACATATTACATTCATATAAACACCATTCACTCAGTGTTATAAGGTTCTGCCTCGAAGCTTGGATGTTAAGGTTCCAATTCAATCCCAGTTCAAACTCAATTACTTTACTGAGAGAATTCGAACACATTTTGAAAATAAATAAATAAACAAACAAACAAACAAATAAATAAAAAAACAACAACACGTTTTAATTCTTCTTTTTAAAAGTCACCAAAGCTTCAGATCTGTTCGTTTCTCTGTAGAATATATCTTTAATTTAGTTATTTAATTTTAAATTTGATTTTGTTTACTAGAAATTGGAAGATTTTAACTTTAAAATATTAAAGAAATAGAAAAAGCAAACGATTCGTTTGGGAGCTAAATGACTCTTATTGGTGAGTCAAAAGACGCAATTTGCTCAAAAGATTCGGAATTATTGTCGCTGGAATAGACACTGTTTGTGCCGACGTCACAAATACGTCACAGCGGCGCTAGCTGGAGGCAAAACAAAGGGCAAACTGGAGGCGGCTAATACAAACAGAACAGTACAGAGTCCAGCTACAAGAGGAACGCAAATGTCATCTTGTTGTGTTGTTGGTTCATGACAAAATTGACGAGGATCCAATTTCAATCATCAAAAATCCCTGCGTTTGCAGCGCAGACTTAAAATCAGATAAAGTTAAAGAAACAAGTGTTTTTCGTTGGTATGCTTTATGGCCTGGTTACGTGTCTAAATATTTCTTGCGCATGCCCACCTCATCAGAAATTGGGGAACAAGTTCAATGATTTCTCATTAAATCTCTTTAAATGATTTCTAACGCTAACTTTTTAGCGTGTAAGTTAGCTAACGTGTAGCTAACGACTGGAGACTAGACAAGACTAGATGTTTGTGTCATCTCCCTGTCTAGAGGAGCGCTCGGTTTTTTCTATCAGATAGGTATAGATGTCAGGTCACTCAACCGGAGGTCATCCTGTCACGTCGTCCATCCATCGAGTGATCTTGGGTCGGACGATCTGGTTCCGTCCGTTAAAGTTATTTTTCTTCAAATAACATTCCCTGTCCTGGACAGTGAGTGGCCTAACATTCAGTTTGACCAGTCACTGTTTAAAAACAAACTAACAAAACTTAACTAACTAGCGCTTGTAAAGCGGTCAGGGAAATCTTTCTGCCTCCACCTAAGCTCCGCCCACAAAAAAACATCACGATGTTTACTAAAAGAAAAAGGGTCTATACTGACACCACGTGTTCCCCTCATTGTCGGGCTTTTGGGCCAGCGCATATTGATTAGCTGAAGCTGCGTATGTTTAGTTTATCTGTGTGTTTGGTGATAGAACTTCTATCCATCCATCCATCCATACATTTTCTGTAGTATGGAACCTGGAGTCTATCGCAGGAGACTCAGGAAACAGGTTGACACTCATTGACAGTGTAGAGAAAATTTGGAGACGCCAATCACGTCTGTCTTTGGACTGGGGGAGGAAACCAGAGACCCCTGAGGGAACCACCGAACTCCACACACACACACACACACACACACACAGGGCGGGAGACAGGAATCGAACCCCTAAACCCTGTAGGTGTGAGGCAACAAAATTCAAGACAGAACCTTATAAAGCCAAAGTCACAACGTGTTAAAGAATCAAAGGCAATGATGATTAAAATAAAACAAAGCAATTTTCGGAAAACTGTCTCCTCAGAACCCGCTTTGTACATGTGCAAAGAACTGTGGATGTGAAAGTGAAGAGTAGGAGGGATGTGCAGAACAGAATAAAGCAAAATGACACTAAAATCATTGTTATAACCCACAGCGAGGGCGTCCCTGGGTAACGTTCTTCGGGTTCTCCGGATTCCTCTGGTTCTCACATGCGTCTGTAAGTGTGCAGAATGTTCCTGCAGTTGGGGCACATGTGCTGGATGTCTTTACAGGAATGCACGCAGAAGGGAATCAGACAGCACGGCCAGAGCCTACAGAGCAATGAGACACAACCTGTGAGCAAAAGTATTCACAACCTCCAAAACTGAACCCTGGAACTGGACTTAAACAGGATGATTATTTTTTTTATTGTTGGATTTATTGTCCAAAAGTAACCACACACCCACCCACCCCAAAACTACCACATTGAGCTACGTTTACATACACAGCTGTTTACACACACATACACATGACCAGCTTCCTAATATTGTGCTGGTCCCCTTTTGCTGCCGAAACAGCCCTGACCCTTCGAGGCATGGACTCCACTAGATCCCTGAAGGTGTGCTGTGGCAGCAAGATGTTAGCAGCAAATATATTATACTTTAATACCTTCATGGGACCCACATCACAACTTACAGGACTTAAAGTATACTTTTGATAGATACTGACCACTGCAGACCGGGAACACCCCACAAGAGCTGCAGTTTTGGAGATGTTCTGATCCAGTGGTCTAGCCATCACAATTTGGCCCTTCGTCAAACTCGCTCAAATCCTTACGCTTGTCCATTTTTCCTGCTTCTAACACACCAACTTTCGAGTCCAGACAAAATGTTCTGGGCTGCTAATTGAATTTCAGCAGATTGAGATACATGGCCTTACTGTGGAAAGCGCCACTGACTACAGAAACCATGGAGATGGAGATGGCTGTGGTCTGCAGTTGCTATGGTCAGTTTTTGTGCTCTGTCAGTGGTCTAGACTGACTTCATTTAAAAACTAGAATGAACCTCCTGGTTACACAATCACACTCTTTGTCCATATACTGCACATAGAAGTGAAATGGTTCGTAATCAAACTCTTGGGTGTCACCCAGATGAGGACGAGCTTCTTCCTCAGGGAGTTTTTCCTCACCACTGTCATCTCTGGCATAGGTGTGATAAACCTCAGTTAAGTTATGTTTTAACAGGGGCGCAAACACTTTTTCACACAGGGCCATGTAGTTTTGGATTTGGTTTTCCCTTAATAATAAAAACCTTCATTTAAAAACTGCATGATGTGTTTACTTGTGTTATCTTTGACTAATATTTAAATGTGTTTGATTATCTGAAACATTAAAGTGTGACAAACATGCAAAAAAATAAAAAATCAGGAAGGGGGCCAACACTTTTTCACACCACTGTGTATATCACTCACCCAAACACTAACATGACTCCAAAAGCACACCAGACCAGGAGTCCATTGCTGGGTTTGATGACAGTGACGATTTGTTTTTGGCAGTAAGTGCACGTCATTGAGGCAGGAACATCTGACAGAGCTGGTTGAACAACTACACACACACACACACACACACACACACACACACACACACACACACACAATATCAACTTGAAGAATCTACTTTTACAAAACCCTACACTAAGATAAAACCCTAACTCCGCCCCACACGGCCAACACGATCCTGCATTTCCATCGACGCAGAGATATTTCCATATCGCCATGGAAACAGCCCCGCCCTGCCCACATATTTAAATAGTTGACAGCTACATGCTAATGTTTTTTTTGGTTTTTTTTACATTCTTGTGTTCATGAATATGTAAATTCTGTAACTCACTACCCAAAGCTCTGAATATTTCAGTGTGTTTGTGTGTGTGTGTGTGTGTGTTTGTGTGTGTGTTTGTGTGCACTCAACAGAGCTAGGCAGAATTATTATAATTATTAAAAATCAAATAATTATCAGGTAAAAATACATCTTTTAATATTAATTTTACAGACGGAAAAAGATACATGAATTAACTGAAATTTGTAAAGTAATTTAGAAAAATAAAGAAGTTAAATTAAATTGTAAAAATTCTCAAAAAATAAATAAATAAGAGAAATAAAAATCAAAGAAACTGCGAAGAAGCAAAAACTCCTCTGTCCTGAGGATGTAAAAAAAATGAGCACTGACAATGGAGAGTGGAAGGTCAGCTTAGTGGGGATAGGATTAGTCAACCCTTTAGTGTGAGATGTTGGGATTAGTCAGTCATTTAGTGTTAATGGGATGGGATTAGTCAATCCTTTAGTGTGAGTGGAGATGGGATTAGTCGATCCTTTAGTATTAGTGGGATGGGATTAGTCAGTCGTTTAGTGTGAGGTGTTCGGATTAGTCAATCCTTTAGCGTGAGTGGGGATGGGACTAGTCAGTCCTTTAGTGTTAGTGGGATGGGATTAGTCATTCCCTTAGTGTGAGTGTGGATAGGATTAGTCAACCCTTTAGTTTTAGTGGGATGGGCTTAGTTAATCCTTTAGTGTGAGTGGGGTAGGATTAGTCAACTCTTTAGTTTGAGATGTTGGGATTAGTCAGTCCTTTAGTGTGAGTGGGGATGGGATTAGTCAATCATTTAGTGTGAGTGGGGATGGGATTAGTCAATCTTTTAGTGTTAGTGGGATGGGATTAGTCAGTCCTTTAGTGTGAGTAGGGATGGTATTAGTCAATCCTAAGTTGCTCTGGTTAAGGGCATCTGCCAAATGCCAGAAATGTAAATCTTATAACGCTCTTGCTGCAATAAAAGAACTCATTTGTTTACTCTGAATGCACGTGGAATGAAACTCCATTGTACTCAAGTTATATTTGTTATGGAGTTATATTTGTGACTGGTGACGTGATACACGTGCAACCCGAACATAAATATAAACAATTATAAATACAGTCACACATAGACACAACACATTACACACACACACTGTTGATCACTCACCCACAGGGTTGACCACCATGACTGGTTGGGTCTGGTTGACTGGCTGAACCACTGCGGCGCTGTACTTGGGGGGAGCCGGATACTGAAATTCTAATGTTAAAAGGCATGCAAATCAACTTTATTAACATCATTATAATTAGCAACCCAGAGTGGCTACGGGGATAGATCTTCAACACACTGGTCTAGAGATGAATATCGTGTGCAGGATGTTTTTTAATTTCATGCTAATTTCAGACTGAAGCTCGAGAGAGATCTGAAGCTCAAGAGCAGGTGGAATTGGTCAAATCTGAAAGAGCAGGGCGGATTGGTCAAAAGTGTTTTGTGGGAACTGGATTAGTCTAACCGTCTATGGAAGTGATTTGAACTGATCAAACATTTCTGGGTATTAGGGGGATTGATCAAACTTTTGGTAGGAATGAATGGGACTGATTAAGCTAATTTGGCTGAGGTTGTTTAAAATTTTAGACTTGGTCAAACTTTTAATATAACTATTGGAGGGATTAGTCAAAGCTTTAGTGTGAGTGGAGGTGAGATAAGTTAGTCCTTTAATGTTAGTGGGAATGGGATTAGTCAATCTTTTAGTGTTAGTGGAATGGGATTAGTCAGTCCTTTAGTGTGAGTAGGGATGGTATTAGTCAATCCTAAGTTGCTCTGGTTAAGGGCATCTGCCAAATGCCAGAAATGTAAATCTTATAACGCTCTTGCTGCAATAAAAGAACTCATTTGTTTACTCTGAATGCACGTGGAATGAAACTCCATTGTACTCGAGTTATATTTGTTATGGAGTTATATTTGTGACTGGTGACGTGATACACATGTAACCCGAACATAAATATAAACAATATAAATACAGTTACACATAGACACAACACATTACACACACACACTGTTGATCACTTACCCACAGGGTTGACCACCATGACTGGTTGGGTCTGGTTGACTGTCTGAACCACTGTGGCGCTGTACTTGGGGGGAGCCGGATACACATCCTGAACAACTGAAATTCTAATGTTAAAAGGCATGCAAATCAACTTTATTAACATCATTATAATTAGCAACCCAGAGTGGCTACGGGGATAGATCTTCAACACACTGGTCTAGAGATGCATATCGTGTGCAGGATGTTTTTTAATTTCATGCTAATTTCAGACTGAAGCTCGAGAGAGATCTGAAGCTCAAGAGCAGGTGGAATTGGTCAAATCTGAAAGAGCAGGGCGGATTGGTCAAAACTGTTTTGTGGGAACTGGATTAGTCTAACCGTCTATGGAAGTGATTTGAACTGATCAAACATTTCTGGGTATTAGGGGGATTGATCAAACTTTTGGTGGGAATGAATGGGAATGAATGGGACTGGGGGGGCACGGTGGCTTAGTGGTTAGCACGTTTGCCTCACACCTCCAGGGTTGGGGGTTTGATTCCTGCCTCCGCCATGTGTGTGTGGAGTTTGCATGTTCTCCCTGTGCCTTGGGGGTTTCCTCCGGGTGCTCCGGTTTCCTCCCCCAGTCCAAAGACATGCATTGTAGGTTGATTGGCATCTCTAAATTGTCTGTAGTGTGTGATTGCGTGAGTGAATGAGAGTGTGTGTGTGCCCTGCGATGGGTTGGCACTCCATCCAGGGTGTATCCTGCCTTGATGCCCAATGACGCCTGAGACAGGCACAGGCTCCCCGTGACCCAAGAATAGATCGGATAAGCGGTAGACAATGAATGAATGAATGAATGAATGGGACTGATTAAACAAATTTGGCTGAGGTTGTTTAAAATTTTAGACTTGGTCAAACCTTTAATATAACTAGTGGAGGGATTAGTCAAAGCTTTAGTGTGAGTGGAGACAGGATAGGTCAGTCCTTTAGTGTGATGGGATTAGTCAATCCTTTAGTGTGAGTGGGGGCAAAATTAATCACAATTAATACCTTAAGTGCAAGTAGGTGGGATAGGTCAAATCTTTAATGTAACTGGGGGTTTGATTAGTCAAACCTTTAGTGTGTATGGGATTACTCAAACCTTTAGTGTGAGAGGGTGGGATTAGTCAAAGCTTTATTGTAAGTATGTGGGATTAGTCAGTCCATTAGTGTGAGAGTGTGAGTGGGGATGGGATTAGTCAATCCTTTAGTGTGAGATGTTGGGATTAGTCAGTCCATTAGTGTGTGATAGTGTGAGTAGAGATGGTATTAGTCAACCCTTTAGTGTGAGATGTTAGTATTAGTCAGTCCTTTAGTGTGAGTGGGGATGGGATTAGTCAATCATTTAGTGTGAGTGGGGATGGGATTAGTCAATCCTTTAGCGTGAGATGTTGGGATGAGTCAGTCCTTTAGTGTGAGTGGGGATGGAATGGGTAAATCCTTTGGTGTGAGTGGGGATGGGATTAGTTAGTTCTTTAGTGTGAGTGGGGATGGAATTAGTCAATCCTTTAGTGTGAGTGTGGATGGGATTAGTCAGTCCTTTAGTGTAAGTGGGGATGGGATTAGTCAATCCTTTAGTGTGAGTGGGGATAGGATTAGTCAATCCTTTAGTGTGAGTGGGGATGGTATTAGTCAATCCTTTATCATGAGTGGGGATGGGATTAGTCAACCCTTTAGTGTGAGATGGTGGGATTAGTCAGTCCTTTAGTGTGAGTGGGGATGGAATAAGTCAATCCTTTAGTGTGAGTGGGGATGGGATTAGTCAATCCATTAGTGTGAGGTGTTGGGATCAGTCAGTGCTTTAGTGTGAGTGGGGGCAGAATTAAGTATACCTTTAGTGTTAGAAGGTGGGGGTCAGATTAGTCAAACCATTAATGGGAGTGACTGGATTGATTAAAATATTTGGCTAGCGGTGGGATTGGTCAATTTCTGTGAGTAGGCAGGCAACTGTATTTGGAAGTGGGTAGGGTTTGGGAATAAAACAATCCTGCAGATATCTCTACACTGGCTTCTATATTTCCGATATTCATAGCAGTGAATCAGCGCAAACGGAAGTTAAAAATCTTTTAAGTTTCCGGTTTCTCGCCCTCCTCCTTTTCACCAACATGCCACTGTAATGACCTCAAATTAAAAAAAAAAACAGACTGCTCCAATTAATAAGCTGCTCCCTTGTACAGGGAGCAAAAGTATTGGCCCGTCTTGTGGAATAAATGGATGTGTAGAATAAGCAGGACTGATACCTTGTACTGGAGGATACGCTGCTTCAGGGCCCGGGTACGGTGGAGGAGGGTTAAGCTCCATGATCAGAGGTAAAGGACCTGCAAAATAAAATACAGTCACACTTTCCTTTATTTTTGTTTATATTTGACCTATTGTTGTTTTTTGGCAAAAAAAAGAGAGTAAGAGAATCTCTCTCTCTCTCTCTCTCTCTCTCTCTCTCTCTCTCTCTTCTCTCTCTCTCTATTTGTGGTCATGAGATATATTTGTGTACACATTTGCATTAGTACTTTCCCGACCAGCAAGTCTGGTGGCATTCACTTGTACGGTGTTAAATGACAGTGCAGATTTTCCACTAAAGTCAATCATACAAACCCATACACACACACACACACACACACACACACACACACACACACACACACACACACACACACATGTGCTTGCTTGTCAGAGTATGTACACAGGTGTGTCGGTGGAACAGGTAGAAAGATGTGGATGAAATGTCAATAAACCTGTGCTGCTGAGTGGCTCGGCTGTTTACTTTTCCTTGCTCAGATTGATAAGATTACTCAGACCTGTATGCCGCACACCACGCCTTAAATTATTCAGGAGTCTCGTTTTTAAAATCTTTTACATCACAAACCATCTCAAGGTGCCATAAACAGCGCTGAACGAGCGTTCGGAGCGTCCAAAAGTGTTACTCTAAACATCTATGCAACTGTCACACACAGAAATGACACAACAACTCACTCACAATCACATCTGTAGGAATATTACAAACACCACAGATTTGTGAATTTCCAGATAAACTGCATAGGACTGGGGAAAAATGCTTAATCTGTAATATATAATCTGTGTTTTACTTCAGGTCTAAACACCAGATGAGACACACAAACACACATCATAGTACACAAACACACTCTCTCTGTACATACCGGAATTTTTGAGGAGGAAAGAGCCTGGTCCTCTTCAGAGGTCTGAAGCGAGGTAAAGTATCTGCTGTTCACGTATGAGGCAGGGCGAGAGAGAGAGAGAGAGAGAGAGAGAGAGAGAGAGAGAGAGAGAGAGAGAGAGAAAGAGAGAGAGGGAGTGTTTTTTCGAAAAGGTTCAAGCAATTTGAGAATGTTTTAACCCAAACCTACTCTTTCTAATATCATTGAGATTTTCTTTTAAAACTATTAGGTTTGTACTTGTCCTCATTTTAATCATGTTTTACCATGTAATCTTAAAATATATAGAATTTTATGAGTATGTGTGAGTGTGTGTGTGTGTGTGTGTGTGTGTGTGTGTGTGTGCATACCGTGGCTCCTCACCCAGATCACATAATCATGTCCAGCTGTAATCACGCTCGAGGTACAGGTTTCTCCGAGTTACGCTGTGGCTTTAGCTCTAACACGCCTGCTTTATGTGAAATGACAGGAATGTGAATATTTGTACAAGCAACACAACTGTTTTTACCCTAAAGAAAATATTCAGATAATATATAACTTACTATGGAGCTCCAACGAACTGTATATGACTGTAGAAAGGATACACACACTCTCTGGTGTTTCTAATCATTTATAATCACACTCTCTGGTGTTTATAATCATTTATAATCACACTCTCTGGTGTTTATAAATATTTATAATCTCTCTGGTGTTTATAAACATTTATAATCACACTCTCTGGTGTTTCTAATCATTTATAATCACACTCTCTGGTGTTTATAAACATTTATAATCACACTCTCTGGTGTTTATAATCATTTATAATCACATTCTCTGGTGTTTATAATCATTTATAATCACACTCTCTGGTGTTTATAATCATTTATAATCACACTCTCTGGTGTTTATAATCATTTATAATCACACTCTCTGGTGTTTATAAACATTTATAATAAAACCCCTCTCTGGTGTTTATAAAAAAAATTTTTTATAATAAAACCCCTCTCTGGTGTTTATAAAAAATTTTTTATAATTTTCACACTCTCTGGTGTTTATAATCATTTATAATCACACTCTCTGGTGTTTATAATCATATATAATCACACTCTCTGGTGTTTATAAACATTTATAATCACACTCTCTGGTGTTTATAAACATTTATAATCACACTCTCTGGTGTTTATAATCATTTATAATCACACTCTCTGGTGTTTATAATCATTTATAATCACACACTCTGGTGTTTATAATCATTTATAATCACACTCTCTGGTGTTTATAATCATTTATAATCACACTCTCTGGTGTTTATAAACATTTATAATCACACTCTCTGGTGTTTATAATCATTTATAATCACACTCTCTGGTGTTTATAAACATTTATAATCACACTCTCTGGTGTTTATAAACATTTATAATCACACTCTCTGGTGTTTATAATCATTCACACTCTCAGATGAGGTTTCTTTTTGAGTCTGGTTCGTCTCAGGGAGGTTTTCCAATGTAAATCTTGAACTTTTGGTTCAATAAAAATACAATTACTAATACAACTGAATTACATATACAAATAAAATAAGATTGAATTAAATTTAATTGAATTAAGAAATGACACAAATTTACACACACACACACACACACACACATATATATATATATATATATATATATATAAATTTGTATCATTTCTTAATTCAATTTTTCCTTTATATCCTTTCCTTTATCTTAATTCAACTTTTTTCCTTTATATATATATATATATATAAAGGACAAATGTCCATGTGAGGAAAAATAAATAACATAATTTAAAGTGCCAAAAAAAAGGAAAATTACTTTTAATATTAATATTAAATATTCACTAATATCAGCATCCAAGATTTATTTAGTGGTCATTTATTCTGTCCAGCTTCTCCACACCTCATACTCTTTACTGCAGCTGCTCTTTACAATAATGTGACTTTTTTTTTAGGGATGTTCCCCAACTCTGCGTGACACAGCCATCCTGACGCTCGGCTCCAAACAAGACTAGTCAGATCTGAGAAGGTTGATTTGCATGTAAAGGTGTGAGAGTGAAGGAACAAGCACTTGCTTGGCGTTCTTCTTTCTAAGCAGCTGTGAGGTCTTCTCCTTCTCGGCTTCCTTCGGTTCAATGTGTAAAATAGGCGGTAATGACCGTAACGTGTGGTGACTGTAAGCAGAGCAACTGGTGTGTAAACTCTGCCTTTTCTTTAGTAATAATCTTAACAAATGTCAGTTGCTGGGCTCAGAACACAGGCAAGGTAGCACAAGAGATCGAAAACCAGGACCAGGAAGCACAGAAACAAAGCAGTATACGTGACATGAGGTGGGAAACAAACAAGCGAATCAAGGTGTGACGCGGAACAGGTGATGATGCTAGGATAATCAGCCATGACAATGCAAAAAAAAAAAAAAAAAAGCACTGGGAGAAAACTCAGTACGAAAGAGCAAAAACATGTTGTTCTGTAACTTTATTTAACCTGGAAGAAGGTGCTACCTGCCCTCATCCACATAGCATACATGAGCTCATACATGCCTGTAATTAGATAGCATCACTGTGATTGACAGGGGAGAGCAGAATAATAGTCACTCTAGAAGTATGTCGTAATAGTCACTCTAGAAGTATGTCGTCTGTCCAGAATCCTGGAAACGGAGGTCAGGATTCGAACGCACAGTTTAATGTGAGCTTGAGAGGAAATAACGTTGCTTTTAATCCAATTAAGGCATGCACACAAAGAAGAATAAAATCTATACGAAAGATTCAAGTTATTAAAATCATCTACAAGCAGGTTATTATTTCAGTCTTGAAGTTTTATATGTGTAGTACTCTCTCTCTCTCGCTCTCTCTCTCTCTCTCTCTCTGTGGTGCTGATGGTGTCAGCGATGCTTTCTCACAATCTAGAAAAGAACACAAGGAACACACACACACACACACACACACACACATGCACCCACACATACACATACACACACACATTCATGAAGAGCTTGAGCTGACTGATGATCTTTTTCCTGGTGTGGTCATGTGACTATTTTAAAATACACTGACCAGGCATAACATTATGACCACCTGCCTAATATTGTGTTGGTGCTGCCAAAACAGCCCTGACCCGTCATGCACTGTGTATTCTCAGCATTAACTTCTTCAGCAATTTGAGCAACAGTAGCTCGTCTGTTGGATCGGACCACACGGGCCAGCTTTCGTTCCCCACGTGCATCAAAGAGCCTTGACCGCCCATGGGTCACCACTGTTCCTTCCTTGGACCACTTTTGATAGATACTGACCACTGCAGACCGGACCCTTGTCAAACCTTGTCACACTCACTCGAATGCTTACACTTGTCCATTTTTCCTGCTTCTAACACATCAACTTTGAGGACAAAATGTTCACTTGCCTAATATATCCCACCCACTAACAGGTGCCATGATGAGGAGATCATCAGTGTTATTCACCTCACCTGTCAGTGCTCACAGTGTTATACCTGATCAGAGTACAGTGATAGTGTGCTTGTGGTTCATTTTCAAAAATATCCATTTATGATGTTGGAATTTTAGGCACATCTTGACTTTGGACTGCTTTAACCTTTGGTACAAGCGGGAGCACTCACTGTTAATGTGTCGTAATCAGAAGACATGGAGCGAGGATCCAGATTTGTGTAGATTTCCTCAGGAGGTCTGCGCTGAACCACCTGTGTGAAGATGTAAATAAGTCGTTTGTTTGGTCTGTGATTTCCCGAGTGTGTGAGTGAAGTGCGTCAGTGAAACGTCACTTACTGAAAGTGTGCTGTACACGTCATTGGAGGACCTGGTCATGGGATCAAGAGATATGTATGTGCTATCTTCAGCACGAGGAACCTCCTGATTTCTTTTCTGCCTCTTCCTCCTGCTCAACCAATCAGAATTCAGAATTCAGAAGAGACCTACTGTAATAAATTTTTGTATAATTGACTTGTTAAAAAAAATCTAAAACTAGCAAAACTACATTGGCTTTTGGTAGTTAGGGTTGGATTTTTTATTTTGTTTTCAGATTTTTATGGGTTTTTTTTTCAGATGTTTTTATTTTGGTTTCGGATTTTTTTTAATTTGTTTTCGGATTTTTTTAGTTTGTTTTATGAATTATTTTGTTTTCAGATTTTTTTTTTTGCTTTTCAGATTTTTTTTATTTTGTTTTCAGATTTTTTAATTTTATTTTTGGATTTTTTTATTTTGTTTTCCAAATTGTTATTTTGTTTTCAGATTTTTTTTTATTTTGTTTTTCAGATTTTTTTATTTTGTTTTCAGATTTTTTTTATTTTGTTTTTCAGATTTTTTTATTTTGTTTTTAAGATTTTTTTATTTTGTTTTCAGATTTTTTTATTTTGTTTTTCAGATTTTTTTATTTTGTTTTCAGATTTTTTTATTTTGTTTTTCAGATTTTTTTATTTTGTTTTCAGATTTTTTTATTTTGTTTTTCAGATTTTTTTATTTTGTTTTTCAGATTTTTTTATTTTGTTTTCAGATTTTTTATTTTGTTTTTAAGATTTTTTTTAGACACATTTGTTTTCAGATTTTTTTATTTTGTTTTCAGATTTTTTTATTTTGTTTATCATGCTGTTCTGGCAGTGGCATAACCAGAAATGTTCTGAGTTCTGAAGGGAGGAGGAAAGATACACAAGGAAATCGTGATTGTTTTTGTCATCTGTACAAATAATTAGGCCAGTGTGATGCGCTTGTGCACTGGCGATGTTTGGTATTTATTTATATATAAGGAGCAACTACCATCGAACAACCTGTTCATGTTAATATTGAACACATTTATGATGTAAAAAGATTAAAATAACATTACTAATGAAGGAAAATGACAGCTTCTATTACAAATCCAGACCTACTTCACTTAAAACACAGTGTATTGATATTGCAGTAGTTTGGTTTGCTGTCATATCAAAATATAGGCGTTAAAATGTGATCGTTTATTTATCGTCTCATGCTTAAATAGCTAGATGTTTAGAGACAGACGGATGATTTACCTCATGCAGTAAATTCCGATTATAAAAGCTCCAATGACGCAGACTCCTACACACACAGCTACACTTAAAACCACGAAGCTGCGCTCTGAAGTGCGGGATGATGAGAGAGGAAAATCGTTATTCTACAAAAGATTCAAGATATCACGTAAAAACGTGACCTCAGCACGTAGGTCTTACCGTATAACCTGACAAAGACCGCAGGAGCTCTCTGACGCCCGTATTTATTCTGAGCCACACAGTAAAACCATCCACTACTGTTGGAGTTCATCGTGAAGTTGTAACTCTGTCCAGATCCTACAGGTGAGCTTTCGTTCACCTTATACCAGGTGTAGCTCTGTACAGGTGGGTTAGCATCACTGCTGCAGGTCAGAGTCACTGAACTGCCCTCACTGATGGACACGGAGACATTCTTAGGAGGATCTAAACAATAAAATGAAAAGTGACTTCACGTGAAATATTTAAGTGAGAAGCAGTGGCCCAGCTGCAGTTAAACACTTACACAAAACATTTAGCTTAACTTTGGAGGACTTCGCCCCATATTGATTGTTGGACTTGCACTTATACTCTCCACTGTCCTCAGAGCTGATCCTTCCAATAACATAGGTTTCCCTTTTTGTCATAATGGTTGCTCCTTTATACCAGGTGTAGCTCTGTACAGGTGGGTTAGCATCACTGCTGCAACTCAGAACCACCGAACTGCCCTCCATTATCTCACCGGACGGACTGACGGACACTGAGACTTTCTTGGGAGGATCTGAAACCCGTTACAAGATATTTAGGCTTTAAATGCAATAAAAAAGCAATAATTGGGTCTGGGTTGAACATCTGAAAGGAAAAACTGACACTTACACAAAACGTTTATAGTCGATTCCTCAGAGTACTTCTCTCCGTATGGGTTCTTGGACTTGCACTTGTACTTTCCACTGTCCTCAGGTCTGATCTTGCTAAAGGTGTAGGTTTTTGTGGTTCCTATAATTGATATTCCTTTAATCCAGGCATATTCCACCGGGTTAGCATCACTGCTGCAGGTCAGAGTCACTGAACTGTGCTCCACTATCTCACCAGAAGGTCTGATGGACACTGAGACTCTCTTTGGAGGATCTAAGAAAAAAAAAAAACACCCAGAATTACATAAGAACATCAATTGTGTGTGCAACAAAATGTGTGTGTGTGTGTGTGTGTGTTGTGGGGATATCTTTACAAATTGCATGCATTACCTCATGTGCAATATAGGGGCAGGTTTTAAGTGTTAAAAGAGTGAAACTGAAATGAAACCTTGCCTTAAGTACATAATTGTGCAATCTAGTGGATTGAAGGCTGTGAGACGTGGCAACAAAAACAGGACAAAGAACCAACAATCTCAGTGGCAGCTCCATATACAGTATTTATCAGCTGTTCAACAAACTGTAATCTTCTTAATGCTGTTGTTGCGTCTAGTAATAAAAAACTAAGTGCAAAAAAAAAAAAAAAACCCAACAGAGACTACTTGGGGCTGAAATCACTTACGCAAGACATTCAGAGTGACTTCACTGGAGTATTTCTCTCCGTATACATTGCCGGACTTGCACGCATACACTCCACTGTTCTCAGAGCTCGTCTTGTTAATGCTGTAGGTTTTTCCTATTCCTATTACAGATTTTCCCTTATACCAGACGTAGCTCTGCGCTGACGGGTTAGCATCACTGCTGCAGGTCAGAGTCACTGAACCGCCCTCTACTATCTCACCAGAGGGACTGATGATCACTGTGACTCTCTTCGGAGGATCTGAAAAGCACAAACCATGCCGAAACACAAGATATTTCGGGCTTAAAGCGATATATACGTACGTACGAATGTCCGAAGGCAACGTCAACATGAACGACGCAACACTTACACAAAACATTTACAGTAGCGCCATCCGAGTATTTCTCTCCGTATTGGTTTTCAACCCGACACCTGTACTCTCCACTGTCCTCAGAGCTGACCTTGTTAATGGAATAAGATTGTCTTGTACTTATAGCGATTTTTCCCTTATACCAGGTGTAGCTCTGGACAGGTGGGTTAGCATCACTGCTGCAGGTCAGTGTCACTACTCTGTACTCCATGATCTCCTCAGAGGGTGTGATGAACACTAAGACGCTTTTTGGAGGATCTGAAAAATACAAAACACACGATAGTTTTTAGTTTTTAAAGCGATGTGTACTTGGGCTATCTCACCAGATGGACAGACACTTTTTTGGAAGCTCTCCAGGTATGAAGACAAACAACTCGAACAACTCTATTATTACTTCAATTACTCTATTATTATCTAATGTGTTATTGATATATTAGAGTGTTTTATCTTGATTAAACAGTAGTTTATTTCCACTCTACAGTGTACATAGCTTATCAGCTACACAGCAACCTGTGGCTCGTTTGTTATTTAGGAATTTTAAATGAATGAGGCGCACACAATTTAACAAAACTGGACGTACGAAACGAATTATTCATTTATATATATATATATATATTTATATATCCAGGAAGCCATCAGACTGGATGTCCGTTAGAAGCGTTGGACCATTAAAACTTAAAAATGGCCGCGTTTAAATCCGAACGCTAATCAGACAATGCTAATTCAGTCATGTACTGTTCATTGCTACTGTTACTAACCCTAACCCTGTGTTAAAATGTATACAATAAATATATTTATTGCTGTACAGAAAACAATTTTACAGCGGTTTGTACCAGATCTACGACTACATTAAGAGAAATTAGTGACAGGAATCATTTATATCCTGTAGGCGTATAAATAAATGTGTACTTACAGAAGACGTTAAGATTGACAGCAGGGGAGCTATAACTTTGTCCCGATAGAGCACAGCTGTAGCTTCCTGCATCCCTCTGACTGACTGATGGAAGATGAAGCTTGCTGATGGAGAATCTTAATTCAAGCCCCTGTTTGTACCAGGTGAATGTTGGAGTCTCAGTCAGAATGCAGGCACTTTTACACGTCAGAGTAGCTTCATCTCCCTCAACAACTGTGTCACGATTCATCTCCACCTGAAGCCCTGTGAATGAAGGGAAAGAGGAGGAACATGAGGAAAGTCTGCTTCTTTTTCGTCCCAGCTTTCATTTTACAACTTAAAACACGCTGCAGTGACGTGATGCTGCCTGTAGATGTCGCTGGATCGCTAGATTTAGTAAATAGAACACCTGTATAGCACGATGCCAGCGATCTTAATAACAGAACAATAATCCAGGGGGAAAAAAGACCCCGCAATCGAGCAGCCACTATAAATATCTTTGCTTTTGTTTCTGAGAAGTCAGAAAAGCTAAACAATATTAAGAAATCTACTCACTACTGCCTTTCCAACCTGTTAGCATGGCTTAATTACTCCAGTTTTGTCTCATCTGTCCAAAGGACATTCTCCCAGAAGGTCACAGGTCATGGGTCTTCCAACAGGATAATGACCAAAAACACACAGCTAAAAACACCCAAGAATGGCTAAGAACAAAACACTGCACGATTCTAAAGTGGCCACTTCTAAAGTGGCAATGTCTGATTTTCAGTAAATATTTATTTATTATTACTTTCGTCAGTTATTTCACTGACCGTGGGTTTTTCTTTCTCCAATAGAAGGCTACCGACAATTTTGTCCGTGTGTGTATCTAGTTTGCTAGCAATCATGAGCTAGCAACAGTTAACATAATGTTAGCTACCTTGCAAAAAAAAAAAAAGACTGCTTGCTGTCATATGTTAGCTAAGCTAGCTGTATTGTGTAATCAGCCCAGTAGCTGAAGCACTGGTGCGTTACCCGTGACAGTGAGGTTGACGCCATATCCACCTTCTAACCTTCTCCCAGAGGTCAGTATAACCACTGCGTAATATTTCCTCTGGTCCTCTTCCGTCACGTTGCTCAGTCTGAGGGTCCAGCTTTGTTCTCTGTCTCTGTCGTACTGAACCCTGCCCCTGTACTCAGGCTCTAAAGCCAGATCAGGAGGCTCATAGCTCGCCGTAGCTTCTTTGCTCCAGTAAACTCTGCTCTCTCTCTTAAACAGAAGTGGTATAGTAAAGCTCATTGTCACTGTCGAGCCTTTTACAGCGCAGATAGAGTAATGTTTATATTTTGGACCACGCTGAGATTCGACAACTGCCACACAAACAAATACAAAAAAAAAAGTTAGTGATTAGCTTGAAGAAGAAAAGGGACAGTGGACACACAAACATACCATGAAACCATGTGCATCATTTACTGTATGAGTAATTTGGGAATTTATGGCTCTGATAGAAAAACTGTTAATTCAGTCTTGATGCAAAATGAAACACACATACACACACATACACATACACACACACACACACACACACATACACACACACACACACACACAAACAGGATTATTGGCTAATCCCACAAATGAGCATGAGAATGTTCCTAATAAAGTGGCCAGCACGTGTATGTCAGAGATACAATACTAAAGAAGGAGAAAGAGTTAGAGTTCAACAGTGTCGATGTTTGTATGAAGATGGAAGAGACGTTTGAGCAAATACAGAAATGTTCTGTGCAACATGGGAAAGTCTTTTTAGGCAAGCGTCATTGCGCAATAGCTGAGGTTGTCATGGAAACGCAGTGCTGTCAATACCGTGCCGTTGTGTAATAGTCAGGATGGTGGACACTCTTTTTTGTGTGTGTGTGTGTGTGTGTGTGTGTGTGTGTGTGTGTGTGTGTGTGTGTGTGTAATTAGATTTTTTTTTTAACTGAAGCACTAATGACATTTTTAATGAGGTTCTCTATCCATTTCAGCATTTTAAAGCCTTGGTTTAATCGAGTGAGTAAAAATCAAAAGGCTGGAATAATGCGTGATTAATAAACCATCCGCGTTCCAAAACTATTTACTCTCCTATTCTAAACAAAACAAACAGAAAATCCACTGCACTG
>JAUCMX010000025.1:16381524-16439024 GCA_033459395.1 Hemibagrus guttatus | reverse complement strand
AAAAAATATCCCCTTCCTCCAGGACGATTCGTTTTAGCCGCCCGAATACCGATCTGGAGCAGGAACACTCAGTTAGACACTCTAATCAACTTCCTTTTGGAAAGAAGAAAATAACAGAGTATTGTTATGGAAATACACCCTGGATGGAACATCAGGGAACATGTACACACACACACACACACACACACACACACACACACACACAAACACACACACACACACACACACACACACACAAACACACACACACACACACAAACACACACACACACACACAAACACACACACACTGCTAGGGGCAATTCAGAATAATACATATAATAAAAATAGCAGCAGCCTGTAAATCTTTCTAAACTGTTTGCACAAAATAGAGAGAGAGAGAGAGAGGAGAGAGAGAGAGAGAGAGAGAGAGAGAGAGAGAACAAAACATTACAAAACATTATCATTAAAAAACTGAACACATTAGAATTGGCTATAAAAGACTCCCCAAATCCCCTGGACTCCCCCATTACTGAGCAGGAACTTTCAAAAACATTAGTCACTCTAAAACCCAAAAAAGCAAGTGGACCTGACGGCATCCTCAGTGAAATGATTCAATTCACTTGAGTAAAAGTCAAATTGGATTCATACCAAATCACCGCACCAGTGGTCATATTTACACCCTACACACCCTGACTGGCCTACATGTTAACTAAAACAAAACCAAAAGATTTGCATGTTTCATAGATTTCCAAAAAGCTTTTGATTTTATTTGGCACAAAGGCTTATTTTATCAAATTCTGGAAAGTGGTGTAGGGGTAAAACCTATGACATCATCAAATCCATGTACACCAACAATATGTGCGTGATTAAAATCAGCAACAAAAGAACAGAATTCTTCCATCAGGAGTGTGGAGCAAGACAGGGGCGCCTGTGGGAGATAATTGAGGCTCATGAGCTAAGTGATGTATGGAGGAACCTAAATAAAAAACAGAGGCAGTACACGTGGGCCCACTCCACAGACAACACACTCTATCTGGCGAGATTAGACCGTTTTTATGGTTTTAAGCATCAAGTGATGTTTATTACTTAAGTGTTTTATTGTTCCAGTAGCTATCTCAGACCACAGTATGGTACAATGTACGATCAGTAAAAGGAATGTAAAGCCTAAGAGCGCCTACTGGCATTTTAACACTGCACTTTTAGATGATATTAATTTTAGAGAGTCTTTTATTTATTTATGGATTTGTTTTAAATCTGAGAAGGCAGCTTTTAGCTCTTTACAAGAGTGGTGGGATTTTACTAAAACAGTACACTCTCAACATCACAAGGGACATTGTTAGATCTCTGAAAGCTCTGGAGATAGAAATAGTGAAACTCCAGTGTTTGGAGGCCACTGGAAATCGAGGGCGTATTGAAGCCCTCAAAAGTAAAAAAGCTAAAATGAATGACCTGTTAGACGTCATGGCACAGGGGGCGCTGGTCCGCTCTGGCTTCACAAGTGTGACCGAGATGGATGCTCCTTCTAAGTCCTTCTTTAGTTTAGAGCAAAAGTATGGACAGAAAAGATTTATACATGCTGTGCGAACAGAATCAGGGGATCTCTTGTTGGAGCCCACTGAAATCCGCAAGCAGACAGTAAGCGTCTACTCGAAGCTGTACAGCAGTGAGAGGTCCGGGGCACAGATAGTGGAGGAGAGCAAGCGGCCAGGGAGCTGGACGGAGAATTGACACTGGCAGAGCTTCACAAAGCTCTCCAAGGCATGGAGAATGGACAGGCGCCAGGTATAGATGGTCTCCTTATTGAATTCTACAAGGTCTACTGGGCAGTAATAGGGCAAGACGTGCTGGAGGTCCTACGGGACAGCATGAATGTCAGTCAGCTCCCGCTGAGCTGCAGGAGGGCCGTCCTGACCCTGTTGCCAAAAAAGGGAGACCTGAACCACCTGAAGAACTGGCGCCCAATGTCACTACTGTGCACTGACATCAAGCTGCTCTTAAAAGCATTTGCCTCGAGACTGACCAAGGTTATGGAGCAGATCACTCACCAGGACCAGTCGTACTGTGTGCCTGATAGGTCTATATTTGATAATATATATTTAATTCGCAACATTTTAGATCAGGAAAAGGCTTTTGACCGGGTTGACCGTGAATACTTGTGGAAGGTGCTGGAAACCTTCAGGTTCACCCCAGGTTTTATAGCCATGATCAAGGTGTTGTACTGTAAAATTGAGATTGTACTGAAGGTTAATGGTGGTTTATGTGCTCCTTTTAAAGTGTTGAGAGGTATCAGACAAGGCTGTGCTTTGTCAGGCGTGCTTTACACACTAGCAATTGAACCCCTTTTAAATAAACACAGGAGCCATCTTTCTGGTTTTAAAGTTCCACACACTAATGCCTCTATCTGTCTGTCAGCGTATGCAGATGACCTGGTAGTAATGATAGACTCACAGAAAGACGTGAATGTTTTAATTGACATTTTAAATGACTTTCAGGTTTTATCTTCTGCAAAAGACAACTGGGCGAAAAGTGAAGCCATTTTAGTTGGGGAGTGGGGAGGAGAGCAGTCTACACTACCAGGGGGTCTAATGTGGAAAAAAGGTGGTTTTAAATACTTGGGTGTCTACCTGGGGAGTTTTTAAATAAAAACTGGGAAGGCTCTGTAGAGCACGTGAAAGGCAGACTGAGCAGCCCATTGACTTTTACACAAGGTCGGAGGACTGGGGCTAGACCGAACTTTGTTTTTAATGGACACCAAAACACTGGACGTTTCTAGATTACTGAGTTTTTACCGTGGACTTTTTAAAATCTGGAACTGTTTAAGAAAACAAAACAAGGGCTGTGGAACACTACACTGGCTGCTGGAGGAGCCCCTGATTCACGGCGGGAGTCTGGACATCTCTGGTGTGGCTGCCCCTGCACTGTCCAGAGTTCTCATCAAATCAAGGGTCGTGACACTCTGGGAGCTGGTGAACATCGCGGGGACTGACCTGTCGTGGGCAGCATGTTTGGGACTAAGGTTCTTCAGCTCACTTCAGCTCTTACGTCGCTGGAGGACTGCCCTAACATCAGAGGAGCGTGTTCAGCTGATGGACTACCAGATTACAGAGACCAGAAAAAGGACCTTTTCCCCAGCTGGACATCGCTCCTGACCTTGATGGGTCTGATGGTTTGCTCCTGGAGTGCTGGGGTGTAAGGGAGATGAACTTTGGGTCAGTGTCGGGGAAGCTGCTCTACAGAGCCTGTGTTAAGGTTTTAAATAAGAAGAAGCTGAGTGGGAGGGTAGACACCCCATGGAGAAGTGTTCTGGGTTTTAATGCTGATATTAAACCAGAGTGGACGCACTGTATAAACCACCATTAACTAAAAGAGCTGCCGACCTCCAATGGAGGATTTTACATGGTATTATCTCTGTGAACTCTTTTATCTCTGTTTTAAACCCTGATGTTGTACATGACTGTCCTTTTTGTTCACTGAGAGAAACTGTTTTTCATGCTTTTATTCACTGCTCCAGGTTACAGCCATTGTTCGTGTTTTTACGGAGCATTTTAAGGTCTTTTAATGTTGATTTTACTGTTCAGTGTTTTATTCTTGGTGTTAAATATGCCAAGAGACGCAGCTTCAAATGCCAACTGATTCATTTCATCCTTGGTCAAGCTAAAATGGCAATTTACTTGAGCAGAAAAAACTAAATTGCACAAAACACAGACTGTGAGGCTAAAAGGATTTTCTCCAGACTGGTTACATCAAGAATTTTAATTGATTTTAATTTTTATAAGAGCATGAATGATTTGCTGATGTTTGAGACAGTGTGGTGTTGTGAGAAAGCTCTGTGCTCTGTTGAGGAAGGAGAGATCTGCTTTGCACCAGAGCTTAACTAATCCTCACTACTTTTAACTATCCACTGCTACACTTAACCTAATGCATTGAAATGGTTTTAATATTTATTTATTTATTTATTTATTTATTTATTTATTTATTTATTTAGAGTCACCATGATCTATGCATAATGTGACTTGTTCAAATAAAGAACTGTAAAAAGTCTCTGTCTCTCCCTCTCTGTCTCTCCCTCTCTCTCTTTCTTTGTCTTTCTCTCTCTCTCTCTCTGTCTCTCTCTCTCTCTCTCTCTCTCTCTCTCTCTCTCTCTCTCTCTCTCTCTCTCTCTCCCTCTCTCTCATCATCAGATTTTCTTTAATTACCCGGTAAATATCTGAGAAATAAATAATTTGTTTAGTTATGAATAAAGCGATGACCAGCTTCAGATGGAGCTGAAACTAACACAGATAAACAAAACATCAGGTTAATTACATATGGGTTTATCATTATTATTATTTTTAACATTTATTTATTCTCACGGATCCGAAAGGGAGACACGAGACATAACAAATAACTCAAACATAACCTCAAAACCTAAGAAAAAACTGAGTGAGAAGAGGTAAACTCCGACACGCCGGTTTATTATGTCCGTGACCTCATAAATGTGTCATGTAGACACAAACAGCCTCAGACTGGTCAACTGCTCCGTTAATGATTTATTATTTTGCTCTGAATGTCTGACTCTACAACACACAACCTAACCATAAACTAGCCAATAACTAAATAACTAAATAACTAGATAACTAGATATGTTTATTTCGAATTTTACTGAGAAAAATAAGTTATATGAACAGATATCAATTCAGCTTATTTATTTATATTCTTGTGGGCTTAGTATTTTTATTGAGTTCATTATTATTCATTCATTCATTCATTCATTCAAGTCTACCGCTTATCCGATCTATTCTCGGGTCACGGGGAGCCTGTGCCTATCTCAGGCGCCATAGGGCATCAAGGCAGGATACACCCTGGACGGAGTGCCAACCCATCACAGGGCACACACACACACACACACACACACACACACACACACACGGGGAGGCGGGAATCGAACTTCCAACCCTGCAGGTGTGAGGCAAAAAATTATTATTATTATTATTATTATTATTATTATTATTATTATTATTATTATTATTATTATTATTATTAATAATAATTAATAATAATAATAATAATAATATCATTATCATTATTTGTTTATTTATTTATATACTTTATTTTATTTTAATTTATTAAAAAAACACGATTACACGACTCCTCCCAGTAAAGACACATATGACTTTCTATGATGTCTGTACCCATGACTCATGTTCCACCCACGTGAATGGAACGGCTGAACGTGCGTTTTGATGTCGTCAGATATTTCGTATCTCAGGGAAATTGGAGTGTGTCTGTGGGGATTAGTGGATCATTCAGCTACAGGAGCATTAGTGAGATCAGACTCTGATGTTGGATTGTGTCTGTGGGGATTAGTGGATCATTCAGCTACAGGAGCATTAGTGAGATCAGACTCTGATGTTGGATTGTGTCTGTGGGGATTAGTGATCATTCAGCTACAGGAGCATTAGTGAGATCAGACTCTGATGTTGGATTGTGTCTGTGGGGATTAGTGGATCATTCAGCTACAGGAGCATTAGTGAGATCAGACTCTGATGTTGTAATGTGGGGATTAGTGATCATTCAGCTACAGGAGCATTAGTTAGATCAGACTCTGTTGTTGGATTGTGTCTGTGGGGATTAGTGGATCATTCAGCTACAGGAGCATTAGTGAGATCAGACTCTGATGTTGGATTGTGTCTGTGGGGATTAGTGGATCGTTCAGCTACAGGTGTGTTAGTGAGATCAGACTCTGATGTTGGATTGTGTCTGTGGGGATTAGTGATCATTCAGCTACAGGAGCATTAATGAGATCAGACTCTGATGTTGGATTGTGTCTGTGGGGATTAGTGGATCATTCAGCTACAGGAGTATTAGTGAGATCAGACTCTGATGTTGGATTGTGTCTGTGGGGATTAGTGATCATTCAGCTACAGGAGCATTAGTGAGATCAGACTCTGATGTTGGATTGTGTCTGTGGGAATTAGTGGATCGTTCAGCTACAGGAGTGTTAGTGAGATCAGACTCTGATGTTGGATTGTGTCTGTGGGGATTAGTGGATCGTTCAGCTACAGGAGTGTTAGAGAGATCAGACTCTGATGTTGGATTGTGTCTGTGGGGATTAGTGATCATTCAGCTACAGGAGCATTAGTGAGATCAGACTCTGATGTTGGATTGTGTCTGTGGGGATTAGTTATCATTCAGCTACAGGAGCATTAGTGAGATCAGACTCTGATGTTGGATTGTGTCTGTGGGATTAGTGGATCATTCAGCTACAGGAGCATTAGTGAGATCAGACTCTGATGTTGGATTGTGTCTGTGGGGATTAGTGATCATTCAGCTACAGGAGTATTAGTGAGATCAGACTCTGATGTTGGATTGTGTCTGTGGGGATTAGTGGATCGTTCAGCTACAGGAGTGTTAGTGAGATCAGACTCTGATGTTGGATTGTGTCTGTGGGGATTAGTGATCATTCAGCTACAGGAGCATTAGTGAGATCAGACTCTGATGTTGGATTGTGTCTGTGGGGATTAGTGGATCGTTCAGCTACAGGAGTGTTAGTGAGATCAGACTCTGATGTTGGATTGTGTCTGTGGAGATTAGTGGATCATTCAGCTACAGGAGCATTAGTGAGATCAGACTCTGATGTTGGACTGTGTCTGTGGGGATTAGTGATCATTCAGCTACAGGAGCATTAGTGAGATCAGACTCTGATGTTGGGACGTTGAGGAGACTCCATTTCCAGTTCATCCCAGTGGGGTTGAGTCAGAGTCAGGGCTCTGTGCAGGATACTCCAAATCTTCCACCTTCTCCAACATTCACCTCCACACCATGGAGATCTTCATGGAGCTCAGGAACATCATCAGTGTCTGAGTCTCTTAGATCCAGTGAAGATATATTATAATGTTAAAGACAGTCTGTACAGCGGTGTGCTTCAGACTTTGTGTGTGATGGTAAGGAATGCACATACTTTAGTCAATAGGATGTGTTAGAATGTTATTTGAAGGATATTTCAAATGTAATCTTTAGAAGTTCTCCACTGAATCCACCGGGGCCAAATCCTCCTGTACTGCTTTATCTATAGAAAAGTGTTTATATGTCTAGTTTATCTGAACAGTCATGCAAGCCACACTGAGCAATCTGCCTGACCTCCTGCACCTGTTTTGTTACGTTAATTGCATCTCTCCGTTTGCATTTCTCACACCGAGACACTTCATTTGAGGACGTGAAGAAAGAAGACGAGGACAGAGGAATCAAAACCCGTCGTTCTCCAAATGAGACAGACTGCTCCATGCAGTCTGCTGCTAATCAAAAGGTTTTAATAAGATTCTGACCATTCAACACACACACACACACACACACACACACACACACACACACACACACACACACCTTTATGAATCATTCGTAGAGGTAAAGTAATTAAAAAAGAAAATCACCACACAGCTGGGAGAGAATGCCAATTTAGTCCTAATTGCTTAATTAGGCTTTAAAAGAGAATTGTGCCATTTCTAAAAAAAAACTGTAACAGAGTCAATAATGAGCCAATGATCCTGATATTTTCTTTGTTCCTCTTTTCATCATAAAGCTTAACAAATATCACCAGACCTCCGATGACCAAAAACACATGATTATGCAAACGAGCTCAGAAACGGTGCAGCGTGTCACTGAAACACGAACATCTCATCCAATCTGTCCTGAAACGAGCGCAAGCTTCTTCTCTGCATGACATAATTCTCTCGCAAACTCGATTCTCTCTTGATCACAAAAATGAGGTATGGTATGGTATGGTATGAAACGAGAGAGAATGAGGTGAGAGAGAGAGAGAGAGAGAGAGAGAGAGAGAGAAGAGAGAGAAAGAGAGAAAGAGAGAAAGAGAGAGAGAGAACGGTTGAAAAAAGGCTCTGCATGGCTGGAAATCCACTGAAATAGCAATTAACACCTTTTAAACTCTCTCTCTCTCTCTGTCTCTCTCTCTCTCTCTCTCTCTCTCTCTCTCTCTCTCTCTCTCTCTCTCTCAATGTGTGAGTGGGCAGATATATACAGATGTGCGCAAGTTCCTTGAATAGTTGACTGTGCTATATGCACATGTGGCCACACATCAGGTCTTTCTGTCAGTTAAGTAGGTGTGGCCTCTGGGTGTGTCAATCTCAGTAAAGGAGGCGTGGCCTATGTGGGTGTCTGTCTCAGTAAAGGAGGTGTGGCCTATGTGGGTGTCTGTCTCAGTAAAGGAGGTGAGGCCTATGTGTGTGTCAGTGTTAGTGAAGGAAGTGTGTCCTGTTTGTGTGCTATATCTAGTAGATCATTTAAAAATATATAATTTTTACAACATTGTGAAAAGGTTTTTATAATACACACTGCAGGTCCAGCATTGATGAGCACTTTATCATTTTTATGGCACTTTTTATTGTATTGTAAAAAATCTTCTCCTTCCTGTAAAAATCAGATCTGATTGATTTGAAGTCTTATTTTTAAATGAAAGGTCTGTTTAATCTGGATCTGAAGATTAGCCCTGATCTAAAAGTGATATTGAGATCAGTTTTCTTTTTAATTCCACTTCCTGTTTCTAAAGAATGTATCTGATGTGTACTTGTGTAAGGCTGCAGCTCCACACACCCTCGTGACGTCCTGATGATTTACAACTCGTTATAATTCTTTATTTCGCCTCTACGCCATCTCTGAGCAAATACCTGCCAGTTTCCTGTTTCTGTTTTTTTTTTTTTTAATTAAAAAACATTAAAATGTTGTTCTCCCCCCCCCCCGTGGTTGTTTTGGTGAAAACAGCGAACACGCGAGCAGGTGCAGAGCAGGAGGACAGGAAACACCTCCACAACCCGATACTCCGCATGCCTGTCTAATCTGATCTGTGCTGTCGTCATTCTCATCAACATTCCTCACACACACAGCTGGAAATCTGTCCTCTCTGAGTAACATTTTTCATCTAAACAAATGACAGACAGTGAAAGACAAAAAAAATAAAAGAAATGAAAAACAAGAGACAGTTCTGCAGATTTCATCTCTCCACATGACCGCTGAAGCGTTCCTGTCCTTCTCTTATCTTCTTCTCTCAGGCCACCTGACACACTCAAGGCCCTTGTCCTCGGTATGTGTGTGTGTGTGTGTGTGTGTGTGTGTGTGTGTGTGTGTGAGAACTAATCTAAAACATGCCAGACATTCTGCTTTCAACAATCAATTTAAAAAAAAAATAACCTGGACACACAAGTTACACTCTGTCCCTTGGTGCACACACACACACACACACACACACACACGCATATCAGATCATCATGCCCAATCATGTAGCTGTGGGTGGGGCTTAGGAAGGCGTATGAATATACACTGATCGTATTGCCGCCAGGTGAAGGCACTTCAACACTATCATAATTTCAAAAAGCCCTGACTTTTAGAGATTTGAAAAAGACTTGGCGTCAAGGTGTTGGAATACTGATCTGAAGGATTCCCAGGTCCACCAAGCTGTCACTGCTGGGCACCTGAGCAAGGCCCTTAATCCCCAATTTCTCAGTTGGATAAAAAAAAACGAGAAGTCGCTCTGGATAAGGGCATCTACCAAATGCTGGGAATGTAAGCTTGGAGCTCACCAACATAAGTGCAATGCCTACAGCAGAGATAATTCTGCATGTTAACTGTGCAGCTCATTTTCTACATTTCTTGTCACTGATAAAACATTCCCATTTCCAAAAATCCCTTTTTCTCCTCCATTTGTGGCCACACCACTAGATAATGAGTGTTAGCTAACTCTCTAGCTGCTGGAGAGAGTGAAGTCTAACACGTGCTTCCGCTGATACAGGTGAAACCGAGTGCATCTTTCTGACCTGCTCTTCCACATACATGAGCTCACAGACACACATCATTTGTCAGATTGACAGGAGAGAGAAAGAGTATGCCCTTCCCACCTACAGAGCACGGCTACTTTCGCTCTCTCGGCTCCTGGCCACGATCAGTATATTGTGAATCTGTATATTATGTACAGGTATTGGAACTCTGAGAAGAACCCTAGTGTGCTATACACTGGGACCCTGATGACTCAATTTCCTGTGACACGGCTGTTTCTTCCTGTCGTGTTACTTCATACAGGATCGTAGGCTAGCTAGTGGGTTTTCATTACAAACAAACCATATATGCATAACATCAAATGAAAAAAAAAAGAAGCTAGCATACAGTAACACATCGTTTGAGAGCTGCACCAACGATAACTAGCTCACATTTGTAGAAGTCTGAGAGTTCGGATCGTCCGCCATTTTATTTCGAGCTGAGAGGCTTCGGCTCCAAATATGACGTTACTTCCAGTAAGAGAATATTGTGAGTGTGCAGTGATGCTCTCTGGTTTTTGTGGTTCATTGTGGAAGAGAGAAAGAGAGAGAGTGCCCTTAAAATGTCCGACTTCCTGATCAGCACCTTGATTAGTGACCTAGGAGCTGATTTAAAATGTATTAATATCACTATGGTGGAGTTTCTGATCTATCTGCTGGTGAGAAGGCACAGTGACAAGTATTTAAATTGGCAACTGGAAGGACTGAATGATATTTATGCTTCTTAGACATGAATAAAAATGGCTTCAGTGTAGGAACAGTGTGTTAGCTGCAGTCCTCTACTTCTTTCTGTTTCGTCCCAGTCATGAGTGCAGCATTTTAATTTTATTTGTATGCAAAAATAAAGGAACCAGTAAGCCTCATCAATCACTTGTTTATTGAGCAGATACATGAGTCAACAACTCTGTGTACAGCAAGAGGTAGCATGCAATAACGACCCAACTTTCACACAGTTTCACACCGTAAACAAGCAGCGGTGCGATAAAATGCGAGTGAATTCAAAAAAGCCTCGGAAAGAAGTTATAGCTGGGAATCTCGGACTTATTAGGAGTTTGTTATTCTGAAAATTTCCAAGGATTGACAGAACATACAGTCACAGTGTGGCGAGTGAAACAGACAGTTCCTTCAGAGCAGAAGTAAGAGACTCAGGTGGATGCATTACAGGTCTGAACTTCAATATCTTGAGAAAATGACAGATGATTTGTGAAGAAGGACACTGTGAATGGGTAATAGGCCACTATGGGACTGAGGGCTGTTGAAGAAGTGGATTAATGTCCTTTATCTCATCATCTAACGGCAGAGTGGCTAAAACTATGTGTACCTCTGACCATCCCACCCTTATGTCCTCACTGAACGTCTTATTCCAGATTTATTACCCTCTCTGTGCTGTTATAATAAGCACCACTCTTTTCTTCTGGGAAGTTTTTACACAGAATTTTGGAGTGTAGCTACATAGCATTCAGGTCAGACATTACATAACATTTACATTTCTGGCATTTGGCAGACACTCTTATCCAGAGAAACCTACAATTTATCTCTTTTTTTTTTTTTTTTTTTACAGTTGAGCAGTTGAAGGTTAAGGGTGTTGCTCAGGAGCCCAACAGTGACAGCTTGGTGGACCTGGGATTTGAACTCACAACAGTAGTCCAACACCTTAACCAATAAGCTACCACACCCCCTGATATTGGGATCATTGAGACACAAAAACATTGGGATCCAGTTCCAGTTCATTTCAAAGGTGTTCACTGGGGTTGAGTCAGAGTCAGGGCTCTGTGCAGGACACTCGAGATCTTCCACTCAAACCTTCACCTATTGCTTCCAAATTTATGGTAACAATTTTGGGGAAAACCACATACAGGTGTGATGGCCAGGGGTACACATACTTGTGACCATATTTTTGGGTAAAGCTGCCACAATACCTACTACACATATCCTCTAAGGGTGCACTGATGCTTCGACCACTGGATACAAAGCACCTGATAACCTTTGTGCACTTTTCTGGACAGGAATTTTCAGGATTTTGAAGGCTGCAATCTGATTGGTTCTCCAGAAACAAACCTTGAAACACTTGAGCTTCTTGAAAATATGATATCGTTTGGATAAAGTACAAAGAATCCAGTCTTTGGTAAAGAATTTTGTTCATTAGGAAGTGATTGGCTCAAGTGGTTAAGTGGTCTGTGTTGTTGGTCAGAAGGTCGTGGTTCAAGCCCCAGCACTGCCAAGCTGCGACTGTTGGGCAACTGAGCAAGGCCCTTAACCCTCTCTGCTCCAGGGGGGCTGTATTATAGCTGCCCCTGTGCTCTGGCCCCAACCTTCTCAGCTGGGATATACAAAGAAAAGAATTCCACTGTGCTGTAATGTATGTGGCGATAATAAAGCCTTCTTCTAAAGGTTGGTGGCCGGTCACCTGACATGTCAATGAAGGTTCTTTTTCTGTGAAAGCAGACGGTTCACAGTTGTGTTTATTGATGAAACCGGCCAGACTCTCTAGTGAAGGCAGGTCAGGTTGTGAGATTAGGAACAAGCTGTACAGTTTATTTTGTGAATAAACATATGAACAAATGGACTAAGACATGTTTTTCTCACTGGGAAAAAAAGTTCACCCTTAAATCTGAGATTAAAAATGTGAAACACCCAGTTATAATGAAAAAAAAAACATATGGAATCCATCAATTATTCCTTTAATCCAGCTGGACATAGACATTCTCATCAGCACAGATTCTTGATGTCAAATTGCAAAACCACATGTTTAAGTTCTGCCAGGATTCTGGAAATAGTTAGGGAGTTCGTAGAAATGTGTGGGTGATGTCATTACTCAGATTTAGCTCATGTGCCCCACGTGCTTGGTAAAATATTTTAGACTGAAGAGGTGTTGCAATAAAGGAGAGCACTTTGGGAAGATCCCTGAAGCGTTTTCCAAAAGCGTCGATTATTTATGTGAACTGGAGAAGTCGTTAAAAAATAAAAAGATGAATGTCAGCCATTTTGCTCAATCATGCGTGATATTATATTGTCAGGTCTTGTTTTTGTAACCGTGATATATTTTATGCTGGAACCTATTGAATATTCTAAGATTTTATTCATGATGTTGTATATCAAACTTACAGATACATACAGAGGCTCATGGCTCAGTTTAGGATTAGAGGGAAGGATTAGTGGGGATAGTTAAAGGGCAGGGTTAGGAGGCATGGTTACTGGGTTTCGGGCAGGGTTACAAGCCAGAGTCAGGGGACAGGGTCAGTGGGCATGGTTAGAGGGTAGAGTTAGGTGGCAAGTTCAAGGGCAGAATTAGTGGGAATGGTTAAGGGACAGAGTTTAGGGGGCAGGGTTAGGGGGCAGGATTTGTGGGATTGGTTAAGGGGCAGGGTTGGGGCAAGATTAACGGAAATGGTTAAGGGACAGGGTTAGGGGGAAGTGTTAGCGGGTAGGGGACAGGGTTAGGGGGCAGTCTTAGCAGGTAGGGTTTGGGGGTAGGGTTAGTGGTAATGGTTAAGGGGCCGGGTTGGGGCAGGGCTAGGGGGAAAGGTTGGGAGCATGGTTAGGGACAGTGTTATATAGAAGGGTTAGGGAGCATGGTTAGGGGCAGGGTTAAGGGGCAGGGATAACAGATGTACCTTTCTTTATTTCTATTAAAAAAATCCAACAAAATCCAACCAAACTGCCCTCAGTTTGGAACTGTATACTCTCATGAATGTTAAAAATCCCAATTATTCTTCTAAAAAGGCTGTTGTATCCACTAACTGAGAACATTATAAGAAAATTTGGCAATAACGTTCCAAAAATAACCTCTCTGAGAAATCTGAAGGTCCATTTCATCTTTGGCCAAGTGCCAAATTGTTCTATTCTATTGTTTGTCTTGTAGCATCGTATAAGACAAACTAATGTTTCTACCATGTGTGCTCTTTATGATCGATGGGGATCCTACACAGATAGGCATCACAGTATATAATTTTTGATAGATGTGGATTTGTATTTCATCAGTATATCATCCTCTTGGATGTGATTGGTCCAAATCTGTGAAGCTGAGCTTATGTTTGAGGCAGAAAAAGGGGATTGATGACATCCTCTTCTGTGCTTGTTGTAACTAATGAGATAGTATTTATCTAAATTTCTTCTTGTGCTTGTCTCAGAAATTTGTGTAAGTAGATACATGTTATTCGTGCTCCTGTGCAAACAGTATGTTTCTGAGCAGCGTGAATAATTCTGGAGCATCCTGTCGTGTTTGTTTAACTTACATCTAATGACTTTGGGCCTGAGTGGAGCTTCTTATGCAGGAATGGCCAAACCCGAGACTGCAGCTGTGTTTATGTGTTTAAGTACAAAAATGCTATGAGAAAAGAGGAGCTTAATTCAGCCGAACTGGACGGGAGATGGGTTTTAGTTAGAAGTGTAGGAACAGGGATTTAGTTTAGTGAAACTGTAGAAATAGAGGTTTGGTTTAGCTGATCTGGAGAAAGAAGGGATTAGTTTAGCTGATCTGGAATAAATGGGCTTTAGCTGATCTAGAGGAAGAGAGATTTAGTTTAGCTGATCTGGACGGACAGGGGTTTAGTTTAGTTTAGATGATCTACAGAAAGAAGGGTTGAGTGTATCTGATCCGGAGGAACAGGGGTTTAGTTTAGTTGATCGAGAGAAAGAAGGGTTTAGTTTAGCTGATCTGGAAGGCCAAGGGTTTAGTTTTGTTAATCTGGAGGAACAAGGGATTAGTTTAGTTGAAATGGAGAAAGAAGGGTTTAATGTAGTTGATCTGGAAGAACAGGGGTTTAGTTTACTGGTCTGGAGGAACAACGGTTTAGTTTTGCTGATCTGGAGAAAGAAAGGTTTAGATTAGTTGATCTGGAGAAAGACTTGCACCAGTCTTGCCAGTCTCCTCAGACCTTTCTTATTCACAAGGCATTTCTGCCCGCAGATCTGCTGCTCATGTTTTATTTGTGTAAACAAAATATATTTATTTTGTTTAAAATATATATATTTATGAGTTCACAATCTGCTGGTGCAACTGGCTGCTGGTCTTATCTATCTATCTATCTATCTATCTATCTATCTATCTATCTATCTATCTATCTATCTATCTATTGATCTATCTATCTATCTTTTTAGTTAAACACCTTCATATCAAGCTGCATGCTGCCTGGTATAAACTGTGTTTCTGGGACTGAACTGTCTGTGTGCTGGTCAGTATGTAAACGAACAGACGTGTGAAGTATGATGAAGATGGATGATCTCTCTCACTCTGTCCTGTCTCTCGACCTCCCCGTGCCATTTCAACTCTACAGGGAGATGGTGAGAGACCAAGTGCTCTCTCGTCATAAACATTCCTATAAATGGGTTTACGAGGTCATACACACACACACACACACACACACACACACACACACACACACACACACACACACACACACACACACAAAAAACCCCACATCTGGGCATGAACTTTAAGAGCTGATGAAAAAAATCTCTGACGGTTCACATGTTCCCACCGTTGGACATAATGCGAATATCTCTACAAGGTCAAAGGGGAAATATGGCTGGAGAAATTAAATCATGGGTTGTTAGATGACTCAACATACCCCCCCCATCTACCCCACCACACCACCCCACTCCACCTCATGTCCTAATCATTAACTATGCACTATGCATGCATTTACGAGAAACCAAAACAATCCCAGAAGGCATATTTTTCTAAACTGACCTCTGTGCCAAGAGCAGGAATTCAGAGGCGTTGTTTCTGAGAACTTACAGAGAGCACATCAGGGGGAAAAGCTGCCAGTTTCACTGCAAAACTCATCTTGTGCTGTTATCATTGAAGCCCAAATGTCAGAACCAATGAGGATAATTTTATATAGTAGTTTTAATAATGGTTCCAGTCAGGGGCAGTCACATGTAACTGCAAAGACTTTTCAGTAGATTGTTGCCATCACATGCCGTTCAGATGCAGCCAAATAGGAGCAAATTGTTGAGGAGAACCTGCTCCATTGCATTTATGGTGAAAATATAGGAACAGGTGTTAAGTATAGATAATCTGGACTAACAAGATTTAGTTTAACTGATCTGGAGGAACTGGGGTTTAGTTTAGCTGATCTGGAGAAAGAAGGATTTAGTTTAGCTGATCTGCAGGAACTGGGGTTTAGTTTAACTGATCTGCAGGAACTGGGGTTTAGTTTAACTGATCTGGGGTTTAGTCTAGCTGATCTGGAGAAAGATGGGTTTAGGTTAGCTGATCTGGAGGAACTGGTCTGGGATTTGAACTCAAAGCCTTCCGATCAGTAGTCCGACACCTTAATCACTAGGTTACCACATCTCCCACAGTAATGGCCTAGTCATACACAACCCCGAGTAAGGGGTGTGTGTGTGTGTGTGTGTGTGTGTGTGTGTGTGTGTGTGTGTGTGTGTGTGTGTGTGTGTGTGTGTGTGTGTGTGTGGGGTGTAAAACTGAACACTTAAAGACTGAAACATCATTAATTAAACGGGAAGAGGGTTGTAAACATATTAGCATTGCTATAAACATACAGTGTACTGGAAGGGGAAAAACGAGTCTGGAGCGATCATGGGGGATTAGTGGACAAGTACAAGCAGCTGTTAAGGGACGCTGGGGTAAGTAATCGCTGTGTAGACCTTCTATTAGTGCGAGGAGTGGTTAAATAGGATTCGAGGAACTGACAGGAGAAAAGCTCCTGAAGCGGTTTTGGATCGTTTCACTGGGGCCTGGAAGAACTTCCCCAGTTGTTTATAATTATAGCAGCGTAGCTCCTCTTGAGCCTTCTTATAAACCAAACATCCCAGAGCTCCTGCCCAGTTTAACCCCTGGGTATTAGTGTGTGCGCAGCTCTCTATCAGGAACTATTTTGTCACATGTTAAAATAGTTCGCCTGCTGTGTGCTGGTTCTCCTGAGGTTTCCTGATTAGAACAAGAACAAGCGATAAGTCACAGGGATGGAGATGTTCATTTATAGATGTTCATAGAGGTTTTTTTTTTTAACTGTCAGTGGGTTCAACTCAGAATGGTGCAAAATGGTGCAATGGTTCAACCCTGAACAGCCCTGGCACATCACATGTCCATGTCCCTAATCATCACTTACACCTGTTTATTGTTACTACTAGTTAGTACCTCTACTTACAACCTGGCTGGGTTTGTTGTCAAGCTTTTGTTGCTGTTGTGTTGTGTGTCTCGTGTAAGCCTCAAGCCTCACCTAAAATGTTTTTTTTTTGCCCTGGATTAGTTTTTCACACTTTGAATCAGAATCAGCTTTACTGCCAAGTACTGTGGGTTTCACACGTACAAGGAATTTGCCTTGGTGTCTTGCTGCACAACAATAAAAAATATAAACATAAAAATATAGAGAGAAAAATCAAAGAATTTTAAGCAAGATTAACTGTGTAGAAAATCTAGATAAATATACACACTGAGTTTTTGATGGACCACAGTCTTCTACAGGAGGAGAGTGCCTTGAAAAGATCGTGTCCAGGGTGAGAGGGGTCAGCCACAATCTTAACTGCCCACTTTAGGGTCCTGGAAGTGTACAGATCCTGAAGAGGTGGTAAATTGCAGCTTATCACCTTCTCAGCAGAGCGAATGACACTCAGTATTCTGTTTAGTGTTTACGCTTGTATCCTCCTTCATTTCCCAGACGTGACACTTGATCCGGTTTTAATCACAGGCATTTACTGAGATTAATGGTTAAGCGTTTAGACGTGGCCTAAATATTTCATTCATTCATTGTCTACCGCTTATCCGATCTATACTCGGGTCACGGGGAGCCTGTGCCTATCTCAGGCGTCATTGGGCATCAAGGCAGGATACACCCTGGACGGAGTGCCAACCCATCGCAGGGCACACACACACTCTCATTCACTCACGCAATCACACACTACGGACAATTTAGAGATGCCAATCAACCTACAATGCATGTCTTTGGATTGGGGGAGGAAACCGGAGTACCCGGAGGAAACCCCCGAGGCACGGGGAGAACATGCAAACTCCACACACACATGGCGGAGGTGGGAATCGAACCCCCAACCCTGGAGGTGTGAGGCAAACGTGCTAACCACTAAGCCACCGTGCCCCCCCCCCCCCCCAATATTTCAATGGTCAGAATATTTAAACGAGGAACAAAAGTGACGTGAAGAATTAAATGAAGCAGGAATTCAGCAGGAAGCGAGGCTCGCTGCTCAGATCACATCATCATGACGGGGGAAATAAAAGGCTGGGAGCAGGAATCCAAAGAAATGGACCATCATGTCTCCTGGGTTTTACTCCGAGTCTCCTCGTGGGAAATGAAGGACGGCTGCAGGAACAGAGCAGAGAATGAAAGCAAACAGGATTTCATGAAAAGTCTCAAGGATGTTCTGGAGGAAAGCGAAGTCGGTTAATAAAGCAGCCCTACGCGAATGTCAGCCATGAATCATGCTTTTCTTTGGTTCTTTTGCTTTATCGCAGCTTCATTGTTTTAACCTCGGTCATTATCGCCGCCTTGGTGTGTTTCTCCCCGAGCGAAATGGGCGAGATGACATTTGCAATGCCGAAAGTTAACTTCTGAGCGGTCAAACGACTCAATCCGACTGTCTTTATCCTCCTCCACCTTTTTGTTTTTCGTCTTCCGAACCTCAGATGAAACTTTTTTTTTTAACTTGTTGAAATTCAAATGAATTCAGCAGAGGAGAATTACTTTAGCTCCACGACACCAGATTAATCTCCAAGCTCAAAAGACATTTCATCTTCAAAAGGTCTCATATTTTTGGAGTTTTCCTTTTCTTTCCTTCTTCCCTCATCCCTCCAACACCAGCATTGTGCTGCGTGTATTAATAACTGTCAGGTTGTCACTAAAACGCTTGCCTGAGTGCGCTAATTACAAAGCGCTGTACTCTGGCGTGACAGGAACTAAAAGTTCACGCTTCAATTTCGTTCTTTTCTCTCGAATGTTTCTTTAACGGAGCCCTTTTGTATTCCGTCTGTCTCTTGTTCTTGATAAATCATTGTAATTTGATTGTCAACTCTTATCCTTTTTCTATTCCAAAGCACTGTCCAGATCTGGATTCCGATCGGTCCGAAAGTGTTGACTATTTATATTAATGCGTTGTCGTTGCTATAGTAACAGCTCATGTACAGCAGACACTCCAAGTTAACGGATTAAATAATAAAAAAAGTATTAATGTGTATTGATGGAAGGAGTAATTGTATGGAAGGAGTCTCCAGTATCAGAGCTTTGATATAGCAGTCAGTTTTTAGAGTTTATTGTTGACTGTTTATAGTTTAAGTTTATAACATAAGTGATAAATTTCATGTAGGGTCCACTGCTGTCGATTATTTCCCTCTGACCGAACACCACACCGAGGGTCTTATTACTCAAAATTTAATGACATGGCAGAAATATTAAGACACATGTTTCCTATAGTGTCCTCATTCTGTGTGTGTGTGTGTGTGTGTGTGTGTGTGTGCGTGTTTATACGCTGGCCCCAAAAACAACAACACAGGCTAAATGATTTAGATTTGGCGCCGAGCACCAGAAACCAGATGGCCTTAATTCAGGCGATGAAACAGAAGTAACAGGCATTTCAGCTCGTGTGTGTGTGTGTGTGTGTGTGTGTGTGTGTGTACATAAGCCAGTTGGCTAGATTTGGAGCTGAAGATGATTAAAACGCATTGAATACGAGTTAAAATCCTGTCAGAAATGCTGTCTGCCTAGCATATATTAGCTGGCTAGTGTTAGCTAATGTTGGCAGTGTAGATTATGAACAGTGAGTAAACATTTCTTAAAATTCCCGTCAGAGACAAAGAGTTGTACTAATATTACACCAAACTCCTGTCAGATTAGCATGTTAGCCGGTTAATTAGGTGAGAATGATTGTGAGTATTTAAATATGAGTTAAAATCCTGTCAGAGATGCTGTCTGCCTAGCATATATTAGCTAGCTAGCATTAGCTAACGTTGGCAGTGTAGACTTTCAAACTTTCATTAAATATGACTTGCAAATTCCTGTCAGAGAACATTAATAGTCATATTACACAAAAATCCTGTCAGGTTAGCATGTTAGCCGGTCCTAAAAGTCCCTTTCTGCACTTTTCTTGCCCCAAGCTTCAGAATCTCGATGCTTGTTATCAGACCGTCTCTCAACACTTCTGTGTTTACACACTGATACGTTAGAAAAACCTCCAGAGCTCCCTGGCTTTAATTTTTTTCTTCTTTAACAACCTCCTTCTGTGAAAGTAGGCCGCTTCAGCCATGTTTATTGATGAAACGGCCCAGACAGAGCAGGAGGTCTGGATTAGCGAGACTGGATCAGGTCGGGCTCCGAGGCTGATAATTGCAAGTTTGATTGATTCATACTTTAACAGGTTCAGGAGGCTGGATGGATGGATGGCTGGCAAGCCGGAGGAAAAACACACACACACACACACACACACACACACACACACACACACTCACTCAGGGAATTGAGAGCCGGAGAGATGGATGGACAGTCGGGCAGCTGTAACTGGTATTAACTGATTATATGACTAATGTTCATTTTTCTCTCTAATCCTTTCTCCTTCAAATAAAACACAAACACATCCATGCTAAAGTTTATAGCTCTGTGTGAAAGAGCTGAGTGTAAGTGCTATAAGTCTTAAATCATGTTTCTTGTTGAAGTTTAAACAAGAAAAATATCAGTTTCGGTTTTTGTTATCATGACATCGTAGGTCACACGACAATGCCAACATGGCAGATGCAGTAAATCCGAATTGTATTCATTCTACACACACACACACATACACACACACACACACACACACACTGATCAGTATGTGTTGTATTAGCGGCCAAGTAACAGTACGCGATTTCCAACGCACTTCATGATGAAGAGAAAATGATTACAGATTAGCATGTTAGCCAGCTGACTAGCTGATGATGATTCTGAGCATTTATTATTATGAGCATATATAATATGTTTAAAAAAAAATGGTGTATATTATTTAGCTAGCTAGCTTTGATGATGAACATTCAGAAAATGATCAAGTGCAATCTAGAAATCTCCATAATGCAGAGTTTAATTGTGACCTAAAACAGATCACTTTAATAACAATACGATCGATATTAAAGGATGAATGTGAGGTTGTGAAATTTCATATTCATGTGTCTGTGTGACTCATCGAAAGAAAAGCAGCATATTTCTCTCTTTGATGGTTAGCATTGGCGTTAAGATTATACAGAGAAATTATATGTTACCTAAAAGTTCTGTCAGAATTTGTCAGGTTAGCGCATGTTAGCTGTTTGACTTGCTTTGGAGATGAAGATTATTAATATTTATGGAATGTAGCCTACTTTTTCTGTCAGAAACAGGAGCTATTTCTCTCAGGCCACTTTTGGTAATGGTGTAAAATCCTATAAAGTGGCTTTGCTATGACCCACCAGGGAAGCAATTATAGAATGAATTTAAATCCCCACCACGTTTCAATCAATAAACTTAATGGCGGCCTTGAGGACGGAGGCTTAATTCCAAAACAATATTACTACATAAGGACTAATAGCATCCTCTGATGGGTTCTTGACTTAATTTCCTTGTTTGGCGCAATATGCAGTTGGGGATTAATTGTTCTTCTCTATGAATTTACATTTAGATAAGCTCCATGTTCAGGGAGCATGTTCGTCTGCTCGTTAGGCAACCCGTACTATTCCACAGCGAATCTCTGAGCTGTTTATCAGGTCATACCTGGAGGACACGGTGTCCATGTGCCTGTGCAGGGACCAGGCGAGCCCACTGTTTATAACTGATAAGATATTAAAGGAGCTCTGGAAGGTGAGTCAGAGCCGGTTTGGAGATTGCAGATAAAAAGAAGGCTTTGTGAAATGAAGATGAAACAAATGAAATGCTTCGAACAGAGCCAGCTCTCAGACTATCTTCAAGGAAGGAACACAAATGTTAAGAAAAGTTTTTTTCGTTGATGTTCTGGGTTTGAATACTCACCGCCTCCGAGCCCTTTTTCTTTTCCCAACTAAAACTGGCTTGATCACATGCCACGTCGTAATCAACATTTCTGAACTTGTACGTGTGAACTTCTGAGGAGGACTTGAAGGCAACAAGAGATGAGATCTCTGAGAAAGTGTGTGTTTGTGTGTGTGTGTGTGTGAGAGAGAGAGGGAAAGAGAGAGAGAGAGAAAGACAGGAAGTGGGAGGATTATTTTTTTCCTATTAAAAGGCTTATTAAATAAATCCTGCCTTTGACCTTTAAGTAATTACAAATTTGTGTGTGTGTGTGTGTGTGTGTGTGTGTGTGTGTGTCTGTGTGTGGTCACAGTAGGATGTGTCTGATGTTTCATAATGGGCGCACTGTAGCGGGACAATAGAGTTTCCTCTCATCCTCCCATCACACTGATTGTAGAGAAACAGGTCTGTGTGTGTGTGTGTGTGTGTGTGTGTGTGTGTGTGTGTGTGTGTGTGTGTGTGTGTGTGTATCCCCACAGAGGCGAAACTGATGGCCACCCGGGGTGCGGGAAAGGACACACACTCAGGGGTCTGGGAGTTTGACTGCCCTGCACATTTCACCTCACAGAGAGACTCAGAGAAAGTTATACACACTGACACACAAACAATGGCCTAAAAAACAAAAAAAATAAAACACCACTATAGATGTTTTTCTACGTACACAAAATCAATTACGACTGAAAATTTCTGTCAGGTGCGTGCATATAAGCCAGTTGGCTAGATTTGGAGCTGAAGATGATTAAAATGTATTAAATATGAGTTAAAATCCTGTCAGAGATGCTGTCTGCCTAGCATATATTAGCTAGCTAGCGTTAGCTAACATTGGCAGTGTAGATGATAAACACTGAGTAAATATTTCTTAAAATTCCTGTCAGAGATGAACATTTATACTGATATTACACCAAACTCCTGTCAGATTATCATGTTAGCCATTTGATTAGGTGAGAATGATTGGGAGCATTTAAATATGAGTTAAAATCCTGTCAGAGATGCTGTCTGCCTAGCATATATTAGCTAGCTAGCGAAGGCTACCATTGGCAGAGTAGATTTTCAACATTCATTAAATATGACTTGAAATTCCTGTCAGAGATGAAAATTAATAGTCATATTACACCAAAATCCTGTCAGATTAGCATGTTAGCCAGCATTTGCTCAATATGACTTATGACAATATCTTGTCAGAAACCCTGTCTGTTTAATGTGCATTAGTTTGCTAGTTAGCTTTAGTGATGAAATTTATGAAAATGTATTGTGAACCTAAAAATCCTGTCAGAAATCCTGTCTATTCATGGTATATTAATTAGCTAGTTATTTAGCTAGCATTGGTGATAAACATTATGAACATGTTATCAAGTATAACGTTGAAATCCAGTCAGAAATCCTGTCAGATTAGCATGTTAGCCAGTTGACTAGCTGTTGGTGACTGTGAGCATTTATTTAATATGATTTTAAAATCCTGTGAGAAATCCTGCCTATTTAGTGTACATTAGTTAGCTAGCTAGCTTTGTTGATGAACATTATGAGCATTTTATCAAGTACAATCTAGAAATCCCGTCAGGTCACGCTATCAATGTTATCCTATTAGCACGTTAGCCAGTTTGCTAGCAGATGATGCTTATGATCCGTTTTTAAATGGACTTAAAATCCCTGTCAATAATGACATTTATTACGTTGATATTACTTCAGCAATCCTCTCAGGTTTGTGCATATTAGCCTGTTGGGGAGTTTTACGGGTGAATATTATGAATATTTATTAAATATGATTTGAAAAGATCTGTTAGAAATCGTGGACTGTTTATTAGTTTGATTATTAGCATTGGGGTTGAGATTATACAGAGAAATTATATATGACCTAACATTTCTGTCAGAATTTGTCAGGTTAGCTCATGTTAGCTGCTTGACTTGCTTTGGAGATGAAGACTGTTATTTAGGAAACGTAGCCTACATTTTTCTGTCAGAAACGGTATATTAGTTAGCTAGCTAGCGATGGTCGTGCAGTGTGAAGCTTTACTTAAATATAAATTTAAATATAAACCTTCTTTCTTTTTTTTTATACAGAATAATCTTTTTCTTTGGCAGCACATTAGAAAAAATATTATTTGTTATTAAATTATGCGATTATGAGTGTTGGCTGTATGAGTCCTTGTAAATAAGCTGTTGCTATAGAAACAAGGGGCATTAATATAAATCTGTCAGAGATTCATCAACATCTTCTAAACAATCAGAATCCAGATCTCGGAAGCGCTGCGTTATAACGAACCATAAATAATCTAGCCAGATTGCGAAACATTTTATTGGCTGCAATTTGTATTTAATTTTAGAAGATGTCAGGTTTGTACTTCCTGACACAACAGGAAGTGGTTTATTGGAACATTGGAACAGAGTGAACCACAAGCTAGGATTTATAGCTTTGCAGAAGTTTGTCGTGTGAATGGTTGTGAGAGTTGAAGCAAGATGACACACACACACACACACACACACACACACGTACACACACGCACACACACACACACACACACCAATAAGAGCTAGTTTTTATGAGCTGGTGTAACAGAAGCATGGACGTCTCTGGTCAAACAGCGTTCACTGGGCAACCGCTAGATTTTACTGGATTGAAATGGAAATCAAACCACAATGCCTTCTGGGTAAAGTCTGCTCCCAGTCACACAGCACAGTTACCATAATCCCACAGAATTTCCACGGTTCTTCTATTAAATGCTAAATAAAGCTAAACAGAGTGTTAGGAAGATCCTTGGAAGGAAATGGAAACAGGAAGTTGGTGAAGGCGTGAGAGTGAGGGAGAAAACTCTTTTGTGGTATTTACATCCTGAAAAGGCATTATAGTAACGAACTAGATGAGGAAATTTGTGTGTGTGTGTGTATGACCTCCATTTTCTCCATCTTTTTAAACTGATGGAGCTTCTTTTCATTTCTTTGTCTTTCTCATTTTATGTAGCGTCTCTAGTGTGTGTGTGTGTGTGTGTGTGTGTTGGTGTGTGTGGGTGGATGGGAATATGGGTTTGTTTGTGCGTATGCTTCTGTGTACAAGACAGGAAGTGGAAGATTGTTTTTTTCCCCATTAAGAGGTCTATTAACTAACTCGTGTCTTTGACCTTTAAAGAACTAGATAAACAAGGTGTGTGTGTGTGTGTGTGTGTGTGTGTGTGTGTGTGTGGTCACCCAGGGAGCAGGAGAAACCGCACACTCTGGGGTCCTGGAGTGCAGTCAAGCTGAGCATCTCATCTATTTCAGGGTCAGAAATGGAGAGAGAGAGAGAGAGAGAGAGAGAGAGAGAGAGAGAGAGAGAGAGAGAGAGACTGTAAACACTGATGATCTTATCTGTGATGTGTGTGTGTGTGTGTGTGTGTGTGTGTGTGTGTGTGTGTGTGTGTGTTGCACCAATATTGGTGGAGGACTAATAAGTGTTTGAGGGAGGTGAGGGGTTTGGGAGGTTTGAGAAAACATAAGAAGTCAGAATAATTTAAAAAATAAAGATGAAATGAGGAGGACAGAGTACACACTGAATGTCCACTCTTGATTTGGACCCTTGGTCTTCAACTCTCCTCTGTCTTCAGAGCTCCTTGGTCTTTAGCTTTCCTTGGTCTTCAGAGCTCCTCGGTCTTCATCTCTCCTTGGTGTTCAGAGCTCCTTGGTCTTCATCTCTCCTTGGTCTTCAGAGCTCCTTGGTCTTTATCTGTCCTTGGTCTTCAGATCTCCTTGGTCTTCAAGACTCCTTTGTCTTCATCATCTCTCCTTGGTCTTCAAGACTCCTTGGTCCTTAGCTCTCCTTGGTGTTCAGAGCTCCTTGGTCTTCATCTCTCCTTGGTCTTCAGATCTCCTTGGTCTTCAAGACTCCTTTGTCTTCATCATCTCTCCTTGGTCTTCATCTTTCCTTGGTCTTCATCTTTCCTTGGTCTTCAGATCTCCTTGGTCTTCATCTCTCCTTGATCTCCATCTGTCTTTGGTCTTCATCTCTCCTTGGTCTTCGTCTCTTTTGTCCTCAGTGCTCCTGGGTCATCAGTACTCCTTGGTCTTCATGATCCTGTGTGTTTAGGAGGTACGTCCTTTAACAAAACTCAGAGTTCTTCTACTGAGTTCATGCGACACCTTATTCACACACTTATGATTATGTGATTCCTCATGGAGCTTGAATGCTTCACAACTAATGTTATGATGAGCTGCACAGATCATTTGTCTTCACCTTCTTTCTATCAACCCTTTTTCACCTTTATCTATACAGTTTATTACATAAATATTCAACCCCCTTGAACTTTTAAATAATTTGTAGTGTTATTAGTAGAAAGACAGACAGACAGACAGATTGATTGATTGATTGATTGATTGATTGATTGATTGAAATCCAGAAGAAATGTTGAGAGCTGATGAAACCTCGTGATGCACCATTTTATTTAGACAAAAAGAAAACAAAGGTCTCTGTACAGTTCAGTCAGGAGATCTCAGTGAAGGAGAAGTCCATGTTTCAGATGCACAGTGTGGAATACAGGCACATAACAAGCAGAGAGAAAACCTTTCCTCAGTCCAGCTGTCATCCACACACCAGACATCTTTAAAAACTAATCAGTATAATCTGTAATCCAGAGCATCACACAGGAAACTATACACAGGATAAACAGGAACCTGGTGGTGTGGGGATTACGTTTAACCTTCAGTGGTTTATAATGGGTTATAATGGTAGTTTACTGGATTGTGTTGTTCCTAATGGTTTATTTTGATGGCCATTGAAGATTTGGTTTTGGTGGTATTTAATAACTTAAAACCTCTAATGAACCTCAAATCTCTAATGGAGACCTTATGGAAACTATTAAGCCCCATGAAATTTTTCACAAATGCAAATTAGCAGCTGGGTTATGAAACTCTCCTCAGAAGCTTTTACAGTCTTAGGTCCACATTTAGCCCTTGTCAAACTCGTTCAAATCCTTACTCTTGTCCATTTTTCCTGCTTCTAACACATCAACTTTGAGGACAAAATGTTCACTTGCTGCCTAATATATCCCACCCACTAACAGGTGCCATGATGAGGAGATCATCAGTCTTATTCACTTCACCTCTCACTGCTCACTGCACTGTTTATAGGAGTGCACTAGGACCCAGGGGACTATTTCATGTGTGAAAAGCCCAATTAAGTAGCATTATGATGATTTTCCGCAATAGAAGTTTCCTCAGATTTCAGGATTTGTGGCATGATGCTTTTAATACTGCAGTGTTACTGTACAGTGATGCTGCATTCTGATTGGCCAGATGGTGTTGATGAGTAATTCACAGTTAATTCACAGGCCCTTGCATCGCAGATACTCCACATTGTTCGATTTCAAACTGTTTATGAAGTCTCCAGTGTCGTTACTCTAAGGTAACACTGGAAGTTATTTTAGAGACTCTTAATGTGACAAGCTGTGTGCTTTTTTTGTCTTATTCGTTTCCAGAGAGAGAAGAAGAGGCTGGTGAGGGATCAGGGACTCGCTGGTTTTGTGGACTAGCTGGACTTTTTTCTTTGTGCTTGTGAGAGACACAACATCACACAAACCATCAGAAATAAGTCTGTTAGAAAATATACACCTTTAGACATCAACTGTGCAATACACAATCTTTGTAGCATATACATACACACATTAATCAAACACTTTGGTAGCAACACAGCAAAAAATGGTCTTTTACAGATTCTGGTGAAGTGATGAGAAACAATCTTGTGTGTGTGTGTGTGTGTGTGTGTGTGTATCACTGCAGGCTTTGAGTCTATATACACAGATTTTATACATCGATATAAATTGTAACATAATGCTCAGAGGAAAAGGGTGACCAGACCAACATTTGATCACAAACCCAAATGAATATCTGCAAACATTTTTATACACAGTCTTTCAAAACAACAAACAGACATGGTGAAGGGCGGACGAGGGGGCGGGGTGGAGAGCAGCGAGGGGGCGGGGCCAGAAATGTGTGCAGTGAGGGGAAAATAGCCACACAAATAAACAAGAGATTAAGACAAACAGTCCACATGAGATGAGCAGTCGAGTGTCTGTACATCAAGTACTGTGACACCACTTCATCCCTCTGACACGGAAAAGGCACTTCAGTCCATTTACACAACCCCCTCTCTCTCTCTCTCTCTCTCTCTCTCTCTCTCTCTCGCTTATAAAACTACTGCACATGTAAAAAAAAATCACATTAAACTGGGGTGTAAAAGATTCACAGATTCACACTAGGGTGCCAATATTTATGATAAGTATATAATAATGACCTTAAAGTGCCATTCCCAGTGAAAGAAGCATGACCTCAGTCCCTGTGGACGAGGCATGGCCTCTAAGAGTTAGTCACAATGAAGGAGGCGTGGCCTCTAAGAGTCAGTCACAATGAAGGTGGCGTGGCTTTTAAGTGTCATCACAATGAAGGAGGCGTGGCCTCCAAGAGTCAGTCACAATGAAGGTGCCGTGGCTTTTAAATGTCGTCACAATGAAGGAGGTGTGGCCTCTAAGAGTCAGCCACAGTGAAAGGAGGTGTGGCCTCTAAGAATCAGTCCCGATGATGGAGGCGTGGCTTCTATGAGTCAGTCACACTAAAGGAGGTGTGGCTTTCCATCCTTCACTTCCATCCTTCACTCATCCACTCAGTCAGATAATGGATCACACATTTATGGCTTCCAAAGGCTCTCACAGCCCAGTGTTCCCATGGCAACTCCCCAAATCTCACACTGTTATATTAAACAATAGCTTCCTAACATCCTGTCTATCACAAAGAAGCAGTAGTGCTGGTGAAAGAGGGATGGAATATTTGGTCTGAACCTGGATGCAGGAGTTTTTCTTTCTTTCTATTTTTTTTTTTTTTTGCTCAAAATAAGTTATAATGTTAAAAGCATACAGAGTCAGAGAGTGTTCCAGGAACACGTCATGGATAATTTGGCATGTGTCCACAACGCCGTGGTCCTGATCGAGCGTGGAGCTGAAGCTCATGTGAAAAAACACGTGTTGAAACATTTGAGTCGATGAGTCTGAGGTCCTGAGGGGGGAAGTGATGCGAGAGGCGTGGAGCAGCAGTCACTAGCAGGGTCTGGGAGACTAAACATAATATAACGAATGAAAAGAAAGCTTGAGGTTTGTTGTTTCAGTGACGTGTGTGTGAGTATGTGTGTGTGTGTGTGTGTGTGCACGTTTGTGATATGATAAGCTATGGATTTGTCAGAAATTGGCATCTCTGTTCAGTCAGGAGCAGCAGCCTACACTTCATCCCGGCATGTCGCTGACTCACGCTGAGGACTGATTGACTTCCTCGGTGAACCCCTGGCGAAGTTTGTAAAGATCTCAGCATGTACGTCTCCGCTCACGTCTTGCTCTTGCCTCATGCAGCGCATACAGACCTCACGACCGCTCCACCTTCCTCCATCCTGCTGGGCACTGCAGTCACGACCGCGTACAAACAATCCTCTCCTCGCCAGAGGTCATGGACTTGGATGAGGGTGAAGGCCGAGCTGTTCCGGCAGAGAGGGAGGAGTCTCAGTGGGTGGAGGCGGGGTCTGAGGCACAACCTTCATCAGACAGACAATCATATGGGTGGACGGACAGAGAGAGGGAGAGGGAGAGAGAGGGAAGAATGGTCATGGCACTGAGACAGAGAGAGTGAGAAAGGGGCGTGGTTTAAAGCGAGGACTGGCCAATCACTTTAGATATCACCGGTTGTGGTTTCGAAGTCTGACCCGAGCATGGCTCCAACTGCATGTCCTGCAGAGACACAGAGAACACATTTAGAGGCGTTTTACAGCTTCAGCCACCTGTGCATGTACAATTATCGGTTTTGCACAAAATATTGGCGCCCCCTCATCTTAGAAAAACAGTCCCATTACTTTAATGTTTGGCCACAAATCCAATCCCAAATCTGAATTCTGGACTCTGATTGGCCAGAAAGTGTTAACAGCACAAATAGACAGAAATATTAGCTGATTTTGAGGCATTGATCCACAAAATCATGAGGAATCAATGTGGGATAAGAGGAATAAAACACTTAATCATTTGTGCTTATTGTAGGGAAATAATCAAGGTCAGATTGGTGACAGGAAGTTCGCTTCATCACACAACCACGTGATTGATTAGTTTCCTAATTCATTACAACATGCACACATAATGATTTAGTGCGTGAGTTTATGATATAGTGTAGATTCATTATAATGTAAATATTATGCTGATTGTGTACAGGTGAATAAACTCATAGGACACACACACACACACACACACACACACACACACACACACGTTTACGAGGCTTGCAGAACTGTACCATGTCATAATAGCAACTCCATTAATACTAATGAGAACAGCTTGGCCTTGTTATTACTGTAAATCTAATCTCACACACGCGTGCCCCCACACACACACACACACACACACACACACACACACACACACACACACACACGCACACCATGAAAAGCGGAAACCAGTTTTCTCCTACGATAGTGTGACACAGTGAGCAGCCGTTTCACACATCGGCGCTAAAATCCAGAACAATTTGCAATAATAGAGACAGAAATTGGAAGCTGTTGCTGAGCAGAGATTTAAACCTCAATACACATTCTGGAAAAGTGAGACTAAATGACTTTACGTGGGTTTTAGGAAGAGCTAATGATCGTTAAAGCAGTCAGTCGTCAGCAGTTTTATGAGAGATAAAACAAAATAGCACAAAAATACCAGACAATAACATAAATAATACCAGAAAATACCGCAGAATACCACAAATAATACTCTACAATACCACAAATAATACTCTACAATACCACACAACTAGAAGAGGCAATCTGAAAGAGATTAGTGACTGTAAAGTGGTAGTGGGAGAGAGTGTAGCCAGACAGCATAGGATGGTGGTGTGTAGGATGACTCTGATGGTCTGTAAGAAGAAGAGGTCAGAGATAGAGAAGAAAACCAAGTGGTGGAAGCTGAAAAAGGAGGAATGTTGTGAGGAATTTAGACAGAAGTTGAGGCAGGCTCTGGGTGGTCAGGTAGTGCTGCCAGATGACTGGGAAACTACAGCAGAAGTGATCAGGAAGACAGAGAGAAAGGTGCTGGGTGTGTCATCTGGAAGGAGGAAAGAAGATAAGGAGACTTGGTGGTGGAATGAGGAAGTTCAGGATAGTATCCAGAAGAAGAGGTTAGCCAAGAAGAAGTGGGACATGGACAGGACTGAAGAGAATAGACAGGAATACAAGGAGTTACAGCGCAGAGTGAAGAGGGAGGTGTCTAAGGCCAAGCAGAAGGCATATGACGAGTTGTACACTAGGTTAGACACTAGAGAAGGAGAGAAGGACTTGTACAGGTTAGCTAGGCAGAGGGATCGAGATGGGAAGGATGTGCAGCAAGTTAGAGTTATTAAGGATAGAGATGGAAGGGTGCTCTCAAGTGAGGAGAGTGTACAGAGGAGATGGAAGGAATACTTTGAGGAGCTGATGAATGAGGAAAATGAGAGGGAAAAAAGAGTAGAAGGGGTGAACTCTGTGGAACAGAAAGTAGATAAGATTAGAAAGGATGAAGTCAGGAACGCTTTGAAGAGGATGAAAAGTGGGAAGGCAGTTGGTCCTGATGACATCCCGGTGGAGGTCTGGAAGTGTTTGGGAGAGGCAGCAGTGGAATTTTTAGCTAGTTTGTTCAACAGGGTTTTAGAGAGTGAGAGGATGCCTGAGGAATGGAGAAGAAGTGTGTTAGTGCCGATCTTTAAGAATAAGGGTGACGTGCAGAGTTGCAGTAACTATAGGGGGATAAAGTTGATGAGCCATACAATGAAGGTATGGGAAAGAGTAGTGGAAGCTAGGTTAAGGAAGGTAGTGGAAATTTGTGAGCAGCAGTATGGCTTCATGCCCAGAAAGAGCACAACGGATGCAATTTTTGCTCTGAGAATTTTGATGGAGAAGTATAGGGATGGTCAGAGGGAGTTGCACTGTGTGTTTGTAGACTTGGAGAAAGCGTATGACAGGGTGCCAAGAGAAGAGCTGTGGTACTGTATGAGGAAGTCAGGAGTAGCAGAGAAGTATGTCAGAGTGGTGCAGGACATGTATGAGAGGAGCAGGACAGTGGTGAGGTGTGCTGTAGGTCAGACAGAGGAGTTCAATGTGGAGGTGGGACTGCATCAGGGATCGGCTCTGAGCCCCTTCCTGTTTGCTATAGTGATGGACCAGTTGTCAGAGGAGGTCGGACAGGAGTCTCCTTGGACAATGATGTTTGCAGATGACATTGTGATCTGTAGTGAGAGCAGGGAGCAGGTGGAGGAAAACCTGGAGAGGTGGAGGTTTGCGCTGGAGAGAAGAGGGATGAAAGTCAGTCGTAGTAAGACTGAGTACATGTGTGTGAATGAAAGGGAGGGAAGTGGAACAGTAAGGTTACAGGGTGAAGAGGTGAAGAAGGTACAGGAGTTTAAGTACTTGGGGTCAACAGTCCAGAGTAATGGAGAGTGTGGGAAAGAGGTAAAGAAGCGAGTGCAGGCAGGTTGGAATGGGTGGAGAAAGGTGTCGGGAGTTCTGTGTGATCAGAAAATATCAGCGAGAATCAAGGGGAAGGTGTACAGGACAGTGGTGAGACCGGCCATGCTGTATGGTTTAGAGACAGTGTCACTGAGGAAGAGGCAGGAGTCAGAGCTAGAGGTAGCAGAGCTGAAGATGTTGAGGTTCTCTTTGGGAGTGACAAGATTGGACAGGATTAGGAACGAGTACATCAGAGGGACAGCTCATGTTGGACGTTTAGGGGACAAAGTTAGGGAGGCCAGATTAAGATGGTTTGGACATGTTCAGAGGAGGGAGAGTGAGTATATTGGTAGGAGAATGTTGGACATGGAGCTGCCAGGCAGGAGGCAAAGAGGAAGGCCAAAGAGGAGGTATATGGATGTAATTAATGAGGATATGAAGCTAGTGGGTGCAAGGGTTGAGGATGCAGAAGATAGGGATAGGTGGAGAGAGATGATTCGTTGTGGCGACCCCTGAAGGGAGAAGCCGAAAGAAGAAGAAAAAGACCACAAAATACTCTAAAATACTACAAACAATATCATAAAATACCACAAAATACTCTAAAATACTGCAAATAATATCATAAAATACCACAAAATACTCTAAAATACTACAAACAATATCATAAAATTCCACAAAATACTCTAAAATACTGCAAATAATATCATAAAATACCACAAAATACTCTGAAATACTACAAATAATATCATAAAATACCACAAAATACTCTGAAATCCCACAAATAATATCATAAAATACCACAGAATACTCTAAAATACTGCAAATAATATCATAAAATACCACAAAATACTCTAAAATACTGCAAATAATATCATAAAATACCACAAAATACTCTAAAATACTACAAATAATATCATAAAATACCACAAAATACTCTAAAATACTACAAACAATATCATAAAATTCCACAAAATACTCTAAAATACTGCAAATAATATCATAAAATATCATAAAATACTCTAAAATACTACAAATAATATCATACAATACCACAAAATACTCTGAAATCCCACAAATAATATCATAAAATACCACAGAATACTCTAAAATACTACAAATAATATCATAAAATACCACAAAATACTCTAAAATATTACAAATAATATCATAAAATACCACAAAATACTCTAAAATACTATAAACATGTCAGATTTTGGGCTGTTTTGTTTTTGGACGCTAGAGATCCTCGGGAAGCCCCTGCGCCTGTGCAATTAGTGTATTGCTTTCACATGTGTCTCGTTCGGGTGTGGGTATTTAAGTCTCTTTGTTTCTCGGTTTCGGGGTTGGGATCTTTAATTGTCGTTAGTCGGCGTTAGAGGTTATGTGGCCGGCTTTTCGGGTGGGCTTTTGGTGCTGTCTCTGTTTTGTGCTCGGGCTTCGGGATCTGCCTTCTTCTCCTCGGGAGTCTCTCCTTCTCTTTGTTTTTATTTCGAGTCCCAAGTTTCCCTCCCGAGTTTCCCTTCCGAGTTCCAAGTTTCCCTTTCGAGCTTCCCTTTATGTTTTGTCCTTTTCATTGTATTTTCATCCCTCCGATGATGATCTGGATCTGAGGAGCCCTATAAGGAGCACTGAAAGAGCACTAGACACCAAAAGCCTGACAAAACAATATCATAAAATACCACAAAATACTCTAAAATACTACAAACAATATCATAAAATACCACAAAATACTCTAAAATACTGCAAATAATATCATAAAATACCACAAAATACTCTAAAATACTGCAAATATCATAAAATACCACAAAATACTCTAAAATACTGCAAATATCATAAAATACCACAAAATACTCTAAAATACTACAAACAATATCATAAAATATCACAAAATACTCTAAAATACTACAAACAATATCATAAAATACCACAAAATACTCTAAAATACTGCAAATAATATAATAAAATACCACAAAATACTCTAAAATACTGCAAATATCATAAAATACCACAAAATACTCTAAAATACTACAAACAATATCATAAAATATCACAAAATACTCTAAAATACTGCAAACAATATCATAAAATACCACAAAATACTCTAAAATACTGCAAATAATATCATAAAATACCACAAAATACTCTAAAATACTACAAACAATATCATAAAATTCCACAAAATACTCAAATACTGCAAATAATATCATAAAATACCACAAAATACTCTAAAATACTACAAATAATATCATAAAATACCACAAAATACTCTGAAATCCCACAAATAATATCATAAAATACCACAGAATACTCTAAAATACTGCAAATAATATCATAAAATACCACAAAATACTCTAAAATACTGCAAATAATATCATAAAATACCACAAAATACTCTAAAATACTACAAACAATATCATAAAATACCACAAAATACTCTAAAATACTACAAACAATATCATAAAATTCCACAAAATACTCTAAAATACTGCAAATAATATCATAAAATACCATAAAATACTCTAAAATACTGCAAATAATATCATAAAATACCACAAAATACTCTGAAATCCCACAAATAATATCATAAAATACCACAGAATACTCTAAAATACTGCAAATAATATCATAAAATACCACAGAATACTCTAAAATACTGCAAATAATATCATAAAATACCACAAAATACTCTGAAATCCCACAAATAATATCATAAAATACCACAAAATACTCTAAAATACTACAAATAATATCATAAAATACCACAAAATACTCTAAAATACTACAAATAATATAAAATACCACAAAATACTCTAAAATACTTCAAATAATATCATAAAATACCACAACATAGATTGAAATACCACAAAATACCACAAATAATATACCAAAATGCTCCAATAAACCACAAAATACCAGCACCTCCAGTCCTTCCTCTATGTAAACCAGGCACGTTGTTGAGTTGCGTAACGTCTCCTCTATGCCCTGAGCTCCTTCATGCTGAAAACAACATCATGGATCACACTGATTTATAACTCAGCTAATCTTCCTGCTGCGTTACTGCCGAGCCTGACAGACCTGTACAGATTTCCAAATCTGATATAAACAATCTTCTGCTTTATTGACACCACAAAGCCATGAGAGCTTTCCTGTCAGGTTTTCCGAAGCAGCTCTAGTTGCAGAGATCAAGTGGGGAATTTTCACCTGAGAGACAGAGTCGAGTCTCTGAGCAGCGAGTTCACGGAAAAAACAACAACAACATAAAAACCAGTGCAATAGTGCAATAAAAGTGTTTACACACACTGTTATTTACAGCAACTAGCTTTATACGCAAGGCAACTTATCCAACCACATGCTTTTACGCAAATTATTTAGCAAATTATTCCACATTCCTTAGTTTATTCAACACAGCGCTAAGCCTCTTTCTGATCATTAGCATAGTGCAGCAGGGTTGGGCTCCATCAAGCAGCACTCATTGTCCTGTTATTCAGATTCCTGAAATTGTTTAGTCAGGATGGAGTAGGTCTAATTTTTTTTCTACTTTTTTTTTTTTTTTATCTTTAAGCACAAATGTGTCTAACGTTACGTAGCCTTTGTATGGGCAGCGATGGCTCAAGTGGTTAAGGGTCGGATGGTCAGGGTTCAAGCCTCAGCACCACCAAGCTGCCATTGTTGGGCAATTGAGCAAGACCCTTAACCCTCTCTGCTCCAGGGGGGATGTATCATAGCTGCCCCTGCACTCTGACCCCAACTTCCTTACCTGGGGTATGTGAAGAAGAAGAATTCCACTGTGCTGTAAAGTACATGCGGTGATAAGAAAGGCTTCTTCTTCTTAATGGTTTCTTAAAATATTCAGCATGCATTTCCATTTAACTGTCACTTTGTGTAGTAATTGCTGTTCCTGTGTCACCAGCCTGCGAGTCCATTATCACAATTTATCTGCCGTTTTTATCCAGTCGGCCATTTTGGTGTGTATCTTGCCCTGAGAGGAAAGCTGGGGCTGAAACATCATAGGGGCTGAAACATATGACTACACACGTGCGAATTTCTTTAAAATCTCAATGCATCCATCCAACCATCCATCCATCCATCCCAGCAAATATCCATCTGTCCTTCCATCCATCCATCCATCCATCCATCCATCCATCCATCCATAATACCCATCTGTTCTTCCATCCATCCATCCATCCATCCATCCATCCATCCAACAATCCATCAAAATACCCATCTGTCCTTCCATCATCCATCCTTCCATCCAAATACCCATCTGTCCTTCAATTCGTCCATACGTCCATTCATCCATCCATCCAACAATCCATCAAAATACCCATCTGTCCTTCCATCATCCATTCTTCCATCCAAATACCCATCTGTCCTTCAATTCGTCCATACGTCCATTCATCCATCCATCCAACAATCTATTGAAATACCCATCTGTCCTTCCATCATCCATTCTTCCATCGAAATACCCATCTGTCCATGATCCATCCTTCCATTCAAAACCCCATCTGTCCTTCAATTCGTCCATTCATCCATCCATCCAAATACCCACCCATCCATCAATCCATCTATCCATCCATCCAATAATCAATTCATCCATCCATCCAAATACCCATCTGTCCTTCCATTCATCCATTAATCAATTCATTCATCCATCCAAATACCTATTTATTCTTCCATTCATCCATCCATCAATCCATCCAGCTGAAGCAACATGGGGCTGAAACATATGACTCACTACACAGTTCTTATTTCTTTAAAATGTCTATTTTAATATCCATTTTAAGAAATCCCTCCAAATTGCCATCTCTCCTTCAATTTGTCCATCCATCCATCCATCCATATACCCATCTGCCCTTCAATTCATCCATCCATCCATCCATGCAAATACTCATCTGTCCTTCAATTCCTCTGTCCATCCATCCATTCAAATATCCATCTATCCTTCCATTCATCCATCAATTAATCCATCCATCCTGTGAGGAAACCTGGGGCTGATGCATCATGGGGCTACAACACATGACTCACTACAAATGTGCTTATCTTTTTCTTTATAATGTCAGGCAGCACAGTCTGGGGAATTCACACTCACTGAACTTTTGCTGTAACACTTTCTCTCAATCCCACGTCTGATTATATTACCAAACACGAAACGCGAGCTGCTGTGAAGCCTCCAGGAGGGAAACGGGTTCCTGAGACTTTTTACGTACAGATTTTTTAACCATTTTACCCTTTATAAAAATCCCCTCAGTTACGATATAAAGGCCAGTGCTGCTCTTTCTCTTCTAAATCTAATCACAAGGAGGCAGGATGTGATCTGATATGTCGGTCTGCCTGAGTGTTTGTGTGCGACCTGAAGAGACAGAGCGAGGTCTCTGATCACCCTGTTAGTGAAGGAAAAAAAAGGAAAGACATATGGTAAAATTAACGTATGTAAAATTGAGACCTTAAAGTACATCGTGTTTCGGGTTTCATGTTACCGTGGTAACGAGACCATTTGTTTTTTCAGTAAGGTTAGGGTCAAACCGGATCTTGAGTCTATCCCGGGAATACTCAGGATGAGAAAAAATAACGTCTAAACAACTGACGATAAATATTAAAAGACACGCTTAGAAGTCAAAAAAATATCTGCCATATATCCGAATTTTCACTTTTTTTTTCATGAAATCTGCAAAGATTGTCTAGAATTATTTATTTATTTAGTTAGTTCATTATTTATTTACTATTTATTATTTATTTGGTTTATTGTTGTAATTCTTATCAGATGAAGTAATAGATATACTCAAAATATTTCTGCTTGATTTTTATTGCAGTGATCAGACGCCACAGGAACATGTGTATCACAACAACAACAACAACAACAACAACAACCTGGAGTGACCTGGAGCTCTGCTGGAATGAGAACCTGCCAGATGACATCTCCGAGCTTCTCATCCTGCTTTGGAGATGAGCCTCATCAAAACCTCAGGTTGATTTTAAATCTAGATTATAACGAAGTGTTCCTGCAGGCCCAGGATTAATAAATTGACCGTGGGTCTGAAAGTGTTTGATGTGTGATGCTGCGATGCTCGATTCTGCTGCCTCCCCACTGAACCCACTGCAGAGAGAAATCGATGTAGATGGAGAACATCACGGCAAAAAAAAAAAAAGAAAGAAAAAGCGCACCCGGACGTGATGGACAGAAAGCTCTGACGATCATCAGGTGGTCTGGGAGTTAAATCACGCAATTAAATCATGTGCTACTAAATTAAATCAGGCGACATCTGGAACAGAAACAAACACGGAGCTCGTACTAAGCACAGATGAACATGACAGGAAATAATTCATGCTAAAAATTTCACCGTGTCCCAGACGGGACTCCGCGTTCGTTTATAAGATGCTACGTGTCCATGGAGCCGGATTATTACTGTGAATATTTATGCAAGTTTTTTGTTTCAGGTTTAAGGAAACACACACACAGCTGATTATATGCTGGACATATTTTATTGGCTACCAGTTGCTACGGTGATAAACAGAATGAACCAATCAGAATCATGAGTCGATCTGGTTTTATAACGTAAGATGTAGTTTTCTATCATATAACTTCCATTAGCTTTGTTTTGATTTGTGCCATCAAGCGTAAGGACGTCGACTTACGCTGGTAAAATGAGGGAATATTCTAGTAGAGAAGGTCTTCAGCTACCAGTTCATACTAGCAAGCTGTCCCAGAGATGCTTTCATCTGACTGCCATCAACCATCACAGCGCTTTCCTCCCAGCATGCACTTCACAAAAACAAACAAGAAACGTTCCCATCCATTCCCAAGATTCCATGTGGAAACCAAACAAAAATTATTCACTTTTAGGTAAAGTTCAGTCTCTCAGTGTCAGCTCAACAACTATAACCCTTATCCCACACATCCATCCATCCATTCATCCATTCATCCATCCCTCCAAATACCTATCTGTCAGTCCATCTATCCATCTATCTATCCATCCATCCATCCATCCAAATACCTATCTGCCCTTCAATTCATCCATCGATTAATCCATCTATCATCCATCCATACAAATACTCATCTGTCCTTCAATTCCTCTATTCGTCCATCTATCCATCCAAATAATCATGTGTCCATCCATCCATCCATCAAAATACCCATCTGTCAGTCCATCCATCCATCCATCCATGAAAATTCTCATCTGTCCTCCAATTCCTCCATCCATCCATCCATCCATCCATCCATCCATCCATCCATCCAAATACCCATCTGTCCTTCCATTCATCCATCCATCCATCCACCCGGTAAAGTTTCTTTGCTTTGTCTCACTGGAAGAACACTATGCAAAACTCTACATCCCAAGGCTGCGCTTTTAAGAGAAGGGATCCATTCATCTAATCATTTATAATTTATTCAATCATCTACACAATCATCCATTACTCTATCAATTCATCCTTTCATCAATAATAATGCATTAATATAAACTTTTGCCATTCATCCATCCCAACATCCATTAATTTATCTGTCCATCCAAACCTCTATCTATCTATTAATCCACCTATTTCTAAAGGGTTCATCAATTTTGTTCCATTGTGACTTTGTTTCTGGCTAAAAGCCTCCCAGCGGATGATCTCCCATTTAGAGGAGGCTCTGAGCTGCAGGCTGTTAGGAAGCTGGGAGAGTTATCGATCTAAACAATCTTTTAGGAATGCTTTTTGTAAGAGAGTGCGTTTATTTTTGAAGACCTGGCTGAGGCGAGGACGTCCGTGTGTCGGTACATGCTGGCATGAGAGTTGATAAAGGAGCAGACAGGAATAACAGGCTGGTGTCATGGCCCCATGTACACTCATCTCCAGCTGTGTGTCTTCCTTAGTAACATCTGGATCTGGAATTCAGTGTGGCTCATGATCTCATAATGGAGGAGATTCCTGGAGATAAGTGTTCAGGTGATGTACGCTCGGCTATTCCGGAGAGAAGGATTTCTACGAGTCCGAAGATTTCTAAGTCAGGAGGTATTTATTCACTTTTTCCCCCTTGACCTTTTCTTGGCATTGTTTTTTTTTCTGTAGTGAATTCTAATTTACAGACATCACTGATGCTTAACTGGGAACGCTGGGACACATGAGAGTTTATACAGTACACCGAGATGAATTTCTATCAAACAGACTTTATTCTATGAGTATTGACCAAGAGCCGTGGAATTTATTTACTTTCAATTTAAATCTGATTCTGAATCGAATTTCAGAGGCATAAAAATAATTATTTTCTTCAAACACAAGGCAGAAGCGATGTTTAAATTGATCGAACCCCTGCTAGGATGTACTGAAAGATTCTGAGCTTTTTTACGTCTCATAAACTGCTTCTCGACTCGAAAGCGTGTTTAATATTCCTAGGAGCAGCGTGACTCCAGAACAATCCACCATCCAGTATAAAAGTAAACATGCTAGAACAGGAATTAGCCTGATGCTAAAAAACATGACTCAGCAATAAGCTAATCTGTAGACTAGCGTTTTTTTATTTGACACTTAATTAGCCATCAAGGCAAGAAAAGCAGATAATTTATCAATTCAGCATTTCTGTGTATGTGTTCAAAATCCTATTAAAAAAACTAATAAAGAAGCAAGATAATAAATCCACACCAACCAAGAAGATGGATTTCAAAGAAAATATAAACAAGTTGCATTTTGAGTAGATTAAAAGCCTTGGCTTAGAAACGATGCTGAAATTGTTGCCGCATATCCAGGTAGAAATCAGTTCTGACAATATTTTCGCTTTTAGTTCTGATTAATAAACCTTGTGTCGCTTGTTTCTACTCTCCTCTTTTAAAGAATAACAGGTCCACTTGGACCTTTTGACTTTGAGTGATCTGTTTAAAAGTTGCTCATGTTCTAAGTGTTTGGCCCCATCAGTCATATATTCATGTCCTTATAGGGACTGAACTTTCTCAGAATGACAGGAACTTGTGACGGCTGTGAGGGATGTTGGACAAGTTCCATTCCAGTCAGCAAAATCCAGATGGACAGCTGTGATCTGGCAGACATCCTGTATGGGAGAAGAACTGAGGGCAAGAGGCGCTTATTATTATCACCACACTTTACAGCACAGTGGAATTCATTTTGCATATCCCAATTGAGGAAGTTGGGGTCCGAGCACAGGGGCAGCTATGATACAGCCTCCCTGGAGCAGAAAGGGTTAAGGGCCTTGCTCAATTGATTCTCCGATCAACAACCCAGAGCCTTAACCACTTGACCACTGCCCCCTGCTCAAATCAGGCATAGAGGCATATACCTTAACCACTTGACCACTGCCCCCTGCTCAAATCAGGCATGTAGGGCGTATACCTTAACCACCTGACCACTGCCCCCTGCTGAAATCTGGCAAATAGGGCGTATACCTTAACCACTTGACCACTGCCCCCTGCTCAATTGTGGCATATACCTGTACCACTGGAGCTATGCCACAGCACAGCCACACCCCCAGCAGAAGGGCTATAAGACGAAATTCCCACAAGGTTCACAAGCAAGACAAAACAGCTGTGACACACATCTGGCACATATACCACCAGATAAACACCCACATGTGGCCCAATAGGTTTTAGAATTATTTACCTCCATTATTACACATCTAGGGGAAGTTTAAAAAACTTCTCATCGTCCAGCATGTTTTTGGGGAGAATCTGGATCTCTGGTCAGACACCAAAACAACCCGCTGAGCCACTGCACCAACCACTAAGACAGAAGTATCTCCAAGAACTCTCCAAGAGTGTGTGTGTGTGTGTGAGAGAGAGAGAGAGAGAGAGAGAGAGAGAGAGAGAGAGAGAGAGAGAGAGAGAGAGAGAGAGAGAGAGAGAGAGAGAGAGAGTAAAGCAGCGATGTAGAATTTCAGAGTTCTGATCCCTTTAAGATTTATGCAGGTTTGGCAGCTGAGAAGCGTCTGGAGTCTGGGCCTGGCTGCTCTTCTCTGTTTGGTTGTGAAACTGGGTTTTGTCTGACATTAAAATACTCGCCAGCTTTATTCTGTGAATTTTTGTGTCAGCTGGAGTCAATAGTTGGCAAAGGAACCAAAGCTCTAAATTCTCAACTCCCAATTGACGCTTTGAGAATCAGGCTAAAGGGAGAGAGAGAGCTGGTGTGGATCCAGGACCGGACCGAACTGGACTGGACTGGACTAACGCCAAGCCTTTAAATAAAAATAAAAAAATGGACAAATAAAATCACCTTTTCTCTCTGCCTCAAAATCATTATAAAGTGTATTGTGGATATTATAAATATTTTAATTCCATCCAGGGGGCACAATGGCTTAGTGGCTAGCACATTTGACCTCATTCCTCTGGGGTTGGGGTCCTCCACCCTGTGTGTGTGTGTGTGCGTGCGTGCGTGCGTGCATGCGTGTGTGTGTGTGGTTTGCATGTTCCCCTTGTTCTTCAGGGGGTTCCTCTGGCTGATTGGGATCTCTAAACTGTCCATAGTGTGTGTTTGCGTGTGTGTGTTGTGTGCTGTGTGTGTGTGTGTGTGTGTGTGTGTGTGGTTTGCATGTTCTCCCTGTTCTTCAGTGACTGTGAATGTGCCCTCTTTGTGAGTTTGTGAAAGCTGTGAGAAGCTACAAAAGAATTGGCTTAGCCACGCCTCTTTGTATCATCCAATCACAATCGAGTTCCATCAATACGTTGTATTTGGCCTAGGCTGAAATCTTGCAGCTTCTTGTATTGTTTGTGTAGGAAGACCTCCAGGTTCTATAGAAAATGTAGAAACCACAAACATCCCTTTTTTTTTTTAAAGAGTGCAGCTATAACAATTTACAACATGTATCAGGAAGTGTGTGATGTGTCCAGGAGTGTTTTTTATCATCTGGAAGGATTTTAACACTCATCCAGTATATCCAGGGGTTAACAGATGTAGACATGAACACACACTTATGCTGGTGCATGTACATGAAGAGTCCAGATGTGTTCAGAACAATTATAACTGCTCATAAAAATGTGTGGAACAACAAGTATTGACAAATACCACATGTGCTCTCTCCCTCATTTACACACAAACACACACACACAGAGCCAGTGTGAGTGTAGATCATGGTGCTGAAGCAGTGTGTCAAATCATAAACACACGCAAGACAAAAACAACCCTCCAAAAAACAAATCTTGCTATGTTCTCTTTATTCCTTTGGCAGCAACCCACATCTGTCTAGTGCCTATGAGACTGAGAATGTTTCTCTTCCAGCCTCATAAACGTGAGTTGGAGAGGAGAGGAAAAACCGTGAGATGAAAATAAAAGAAGTGAGAGGAGAGGATATGACGCGAGAGGAGGGGATAAGGCATGAGGGTAGATGTTAAGACGTGAGAGGAGAAGATAGGACGCGGGAGAAAAGGTTAAGACACGACGGTAGAGGATAAGACTCAAGGGGAGAGGACAAGATGTGAGAGGAGAGGATAAGAGGTGATGGTTGTGGTGCTGAAGATGGTTGTGTTCAGAATGGTTGTGGTGTTCAGGATGTTTGTGGTGTTGTGGTGTTGAGGATGGTTATGGTGTTGAGCATGGTTGTGGTGTTCAGGATGGTTGTGTTGTTCAGGATGGTTGTGTTGTTCAGGATGGTTGTGGTGTTGAGGATGGTTGTGTTGTTCAGGATGGTTGTGGTGTTCAGGATGTTTGTGGTGTTGTGGTGTTGAGGATGGTTGTGGTGTTGAGGATGGTTGTGTTGTTCAGGATGGTTGTGGTGTTGAGGACGGTTGTGGTGTTCAGGATGGTTGTGTTGTTCAGGATGGTTGTGGTGTTGAGGATGGTTGTGTTGTTCAGGATGGTTGTGATGTTCAGGATGGTTGTGGTGTTCAGGATGGTTGTGGTGTTGAGGATGGTTGTGTTGTTCAGGATGGTTGTGGTGTTCAGGATGTTTGTGGTGTTGTGGTGTTGAGGATGGTTGTGGTGTTGAGGATGGTTGTGTTGTTCAGGATGGTTGTGGTGTTGAGGACGGTTGTGGTGTTCAGGACGGTTGTGTTGTTCAGGATGGTTGTGGTGTTGAGGATGTTTGTGGTGTTGTGGTGTTGAGGATGGTTGTGGTGTTGAGGATGGTTGTGGTGTTCAGGATGGTTGTGGTGTTCAGGATGGTTGTGGTGTTGAGGATGGTTGTGGTGTTGAGGATGGTTGTGGTGTTGAGGATGGTTGTGTTGTCAGGATGGTTGTGGTGTTCAAGATGGTTGTGTTGTTCAGGATGGTTGTGTTGTTCAGGATGGTTGTGGTGTTCAAGATGGTACAAGGAGAAAAGTTTCTCTCCTTCGACTGACTACCCTGTCAGCCTGAGGGCCCTCCACATCCCTACAAATATAATCTGTTCTTCCCTGAACAGCTAGGGATAACTGTGCACTTTTCCACCTGCCCATTCAGACCCGGTCAGTGGGGTTTCCCAGCCCACCTCCCAGCGGTATATGCAGGAATTTTACTGGATCCCAACACTCGCCCGTTCAGACCTATCCACAAAGTATGTCATCACATCTGGCGCATGCTCTTTACAATGTGCAAATAGCGGTATCCACGAGACTTCCTTTCACACACAGACAGTCATACATGACAGATTATTTGCCTGTTCCCATCCGCTCATACATCCACCCTCTAATTCCTGGAATGAGGCCAAAATATCTACACCTTCAAAAGGGCTGCCATACTCAGACCACAGATACAAATTTAATACAGACTTCGGTGAAACAGGTGTCTGCTTACCTTTTTTGTTTTGATCCCGGGAATCTGTGGCCCGTAGTAGTTGCGGGCCTAGATCAGGTTTTGAATTCAGCCTTTCATACCAGCATCCTGTTCATGACGCCAATAAATATGTCGGAACTCAGAGTCCCCTCTGAGTGGACATATCGCAGGGTGAATATTGAGTTTGTCTCGATTTCCCCTTAGTTTTCCATGACCAATTAACTCAGTAAATTTATAAAAATGAAACTCAGTAAACTACCAAATTTAGCCAAAATAACGAGTGGTCAATCAGCCGATGGGAACAAACAAATTTATTCAGCAAGACACACCTGTCAGATGTACATTACTGAAGAGAGCAGCTGGTCTGAAGACCTTTGAAAAATTCCCTACTATTTATACATCCAATTCAGTTTTAACATTTCATCCCCTTCATTCGAGCCCCTCCTTACCTAATTTGCATAAAGACTTATCGGTGGCCTTCTTTTAATTTTTTCCTTTCCTTATTTTTGCTAACTCTTCAGAACGTCTCAGCCTCTTTCCTAGAATTTTGATTCTTCGAACACGATGTTCTCTTTACCTCCTTATGACTTCTGACATAGTATTGACCTTGAACACGATGTTCTAGACGTTTGCAAGTTTGCAAAGTCAGCATTATGACACCTAGCTCAGTGCAAAGCACGCGTTGCGGTTACATGTTCTCACAACTCAGCTATTTATGTTTCTTATTCACTATCTGTTCAAATGTCCCTGTGACCACACTGTCTCGTCTATTTCCTTCTTTGTCTAGTTTTTTATTTCTGTTTTTCTTCAATCTCGGTGCACATCTTGGGCTCCAAGCCTTTAAGCATTTCATAACCTGCATTTTAAGATTAAATAGTCACAGGATATGCACCTTGCTCATCCAATTTCCCATTAGCTCAATTGGCCGGTCAGCCAACCCAATGATCCCATTGGATAGGCCAACTGACCAACCTGCAATCTCCAATGCTTCTAATAGATCTCTTTTCCCTCTTTCCAACCTCAGTGTGGTTATTACACTAGCACGCCAATACTTCTATAGTTTGCTTGATTATCATATTTGTGCCTCAAGCAAAGCCGGCTCTTAAGCTATAATTGAATACTGTAAGGATATAGTTGAATACTGTAAGATTAATATACTTGAATACTGTAAGAATATACTATTTTAAGCAGAATATTATTATGTTAAAAGTAAGCATAAAATTAACCTTAAAATTTCTCCGACAGTGGTGTTTAGGATGTTTGTGGTGTTCAGGATGGTTGTGGTGTTCAAGATGGTTGTGGTTGTTCAGGATGGTTGTGTTGTTCAGGATGGTTGTGGTGTTGAGTATGGTTGTGGTGTTCAGGATGGTTGTGGTGTTGAGGCTGGTTGTGCTGTTGAGAATGGTTGTGGTGTTCAGGATGGTTGTGCTGTTGAGGATGGTTGTGGTGTTCAGGATGGTTGTGGTGTTCAGGATGGTTGTGGTGTTGAGTATGGTTGTGGTGTTCAGGATGGTTGTGGTGTTGAGGATGGTTGTGCTGTTGAGAATGGTTGTGTGTTGAGGATGGTTGTGTTGTTCAGGATGGTTGTGGTGTTGAGGACGGTTGTGGTGTTGAGGATGGTTGTAGTGTTGAGGATGGTTGTGGTGTTGAGGATAGTTGTGTTGTTCAGGATGGTTGTGGTGTTCAGGATGGTTGTAGTGTTGAGGATGGTTGTGGTGTTGAGGATGGTTGTGGTGTTCAGGATGGTTGTGGTGTTGAGGATGGTTGTGCTGTTGAGGATAGTTGTGGTGTTCAGGATGGTTGTGGTGTTCAGGATGGTTGTGGTGTTGTTCAGGATGTTCATGTGTGATTAATGATCAAGTTTTTTTCAGATACAGAATTCTGGAACACAGCTGGAGTTTTTATTTTCCCCAGGATGGTTGTGCTGTTGAGGATAGTTGTGTTGTTCAGGATGGTTGTGGTGTTCAGGATGGTTGTGGTGTTCAGGATGGTTGTGGTGTTGTTCAGGATGTTCATGTGTGATTAATGATCAAGTTTTTTTCAGATACAGAATTCTGGAACACAGCCTGGAGTTTTTATTTTCCCCAGTTCACAGCTCACGCCTATATTTTCTCGACCTGGCTGTTTTGGTTTCATGTTTGTACTTTTGCACCTTTTTTTGCACTTAGGGACAAGAAAACTTTTGGGAGCCCAAAGAGACATGTGCATTTAACACTGATGTATCACCCTTCAAGTCCTTCATGTTACACAGGGGACCTCAGTGGTGTGGTAAACGGGCGGTATGGGGGGGATGGGGTTTGATGGGGTGGTATGGGGGGTGGGGCGGGGGATAAACCTATAGAAAAAAATCCCATTCCGGTTTCAGCTATGCTAGCAGCATTGTGTTTACGTAGCTTTTGCTAACAGATTTGCCCTCAGTGTGACTCTCCTTATGTAACACAGTTAAAGGAAACCTGCTTCTGCTGATCTTCTCATTTTCACCAGTAGAACAGGTATGGACATGTGAGAAAGGTGAGCCTACTATGCATACATGTTGCCATGGTAACAGATGAACAAATTAGAGAAGAGTAAATGAGGTTGACACAGAAAATCGTATATCATTTGTTAGTTGCTGTTGTATTGAAGTTTGAATGTAAGCTTTGCTTGAGACATTTCTGTGGTAGATTAGCATAATATTAACTAGTTTGCTAGCTTCATGGCAGGACAGAAAGGTACAGGAAGAGCATTACAAAAAATTTAATGCAGCCGTAAAGCTGTAGCTCACACACCCCCAAAATTTAGTACGGTGAAAAGGATATTCATTCAGCCGGAATCATGGCAAAGTTTTGTGCATAACATGCTAGCTTTCTTCTGTACACAATAGCAAAAAACTGCTTAGCTTAGCTTAATGAATTAGTTTTTCAAGCCAAGGTTAGTAAATTCCACTGGATACTTTATAGTTACATGTTCACTGGTTTTGTTTTTCAGAGTTAGCAGCGTTAGCAATGACGTGAGTACGAATTTGTTTTCAGTCCACTGAACGGGGGTGTTTCTTCCACACGTTGTAACAGTCACGCCATGTGAAGTTCAGCTCGGTGTAGAATTTCCTTGCGTGAGGTAAGACGCTGTAAGATATTCTGTAATTTGTGGAAAATCTTTTCTCCAACTTGTCAGCTGTCGTAACTTAAGATTATTAAGAAATTGATTTAACGCAGCAATAGAATGGCCTGGAAACCCGAACCCCTCCGTCTTCCTAATCTCCAATCATGCTGAGTTCAGTGCAACCTAAAACGCCCAACCTAAAAGCCCTCATCCGACAGGTGTAAAGTATCGTCTGGAATAAAAAGCGCTGGCTGGTTGAAGAAGGTGAGGCTGATTAGCCATGGAATTAAACTTTCCACCTCAGAGAATCGACAATTGTGAGCCAAATATGGTGGGGTTAATCGCGTAAGTGGCAGCCATAGTTGGCCTGAATAGTCGGATCTCTGGGGCTTTTCTGCGGACCATATGATTCCTGTGGCGATCATCAAGGTCAGTTTCCTGTGTACAAGGTCTGACCTTCATGCTAATTAGCTCGAGTAATGTTACGTCAGCTGATGTTTGGAAAGTTTTCGACAAAGAAAAAAAAAACGGAATATCTTTTAAAACCCTGTTTACTTCTTGAGTTTTCATGCCACTTTGAGAAGTTAATTATAAATCGTATTGCCTTGTGGGTACGTTACGTCTCTCAGACCTACAGTGACAAACTTGTTCTGAACTAATAAAGTAATGGGACACTGAAGGACAACAAGGACAAAGCTGAGAAACAGGACTGGAATGCAGGTTTTATAGAGCACTGTATCTCCAGGCGAGCTGCTGAGCGCTCGTCTATAACAGCCGATCACTTTACAGCATCCAGTGACGTCGATCCAACAACCGAAAAACAACTTATTCAGCCCAGACCAACGGATTCGGACTAACGGACACATGGAACATGCTGAATTTTTACTTGCATAACAGGGGTATACATTGCAAAGATGTAGATTTCGATCACTGGAGAGAAGAAACCAGATAGGAGTCCGGGGTCACAATGTAAATAATCACTGTGATCATTCATCTGTTTCTTTCTGCCTCCTGCTACACTGCCCTTGTGGACTTTTAGTCAATGGCCTTCAGCGATGCAACACCTGCCGCTAAGCATTAACCTCACAGTCCCTCCGTCTCCTCCTCCATCACCTGAGTGAGGCAGCAAGACATCTGCTCGCCCAACCGCCACAGCCAAGCTTACACTTTATGAGGCTAAATGTACAGTTTACACAACATCCAAGGTGGTAAGGCTCAAGTGGTTAAGGCTCTGGGTTGTTGACCAGAAAGTTGGGGTTCAAGCTAAGCAAAACCCTCCCTGCCCCAGGGGGTGCTGTATCATGGCTGACCCTGTGGTCTGACCACAACCTCCAAGGATGGGATACGCAAAGAACGAATTTCACTGTGCAGTAATGTATACGTGACAGATACAGGTTTCAACGTCGGTTTCTGAAGATTAACGATACAATCGCATGTCATTTACGTGTTCACACGAGCAGGCTTCTAATGTAAACAGTTTCAATTTTAAAGTGGTTTAAAAACGTTTAAACATGAAGTCTAAAGCTTTCGAAAATCAGCTTAGATATGAAGCGTATTCAATTCAATTCAATTCAATTTTATTTGTATAGCGCTTTTAACAAAGAGCATTGTCTCAAAGCAGCTTTACAGAACATAAGAAACAATAAACATACAAACAAACAGTCCTAGATGTTAGACAAAATTTTCCCTAGTGAGCGAGCCTGAGGTGACTCAGGCGACTGTGGCAAGGAAAAACTCCCTTAGATGGAATTAGGAAGAAACCTTGAGAGGAACCAGACTCAAAAGGGAACCCATCCTCATCTGGGTGACACCGGAGAGTGTGATATGAACAATGTCCTTTCTGCATTAGTTGTGTGATGCAGATACAGCATGTGTAGGATGTTGTGTGTAAAATGTCCACATAGTACAGTAAAGGTTTAAATGTAAAGTTCACAGTAAAGAGCTGAAATGTTAAGTTTACTAGACCAGCTGTAAAATCTAAGGGGTTTAACTGTTTAAATGTGAAGTTAAAAGTTTATCAAGTTTATCTTTTATGTGATGTTCACTGTAAATCTTTTACCCAGAAGCCAGAAAACTGAGATTGCTCCCATTTCTCCTGTGTCCATGTTGATGATCGAACGTCTTTGGCATGTCTCACTCCACAGCGGTGGTTAATATGAAGCTCGTATTAAAGCAGACACTTGGAATTTTAAGAATACGTAGTGCTTCAGAAGGATTTCTGTTTTTAGCCTACTAGGGGCGATATATTCATAGAAAAGTTCCAAATAAACAGGTTTCCACGCAAGTGTTTCTAGCTACAAACTTCCTGCTCTCTGAGATGCTCCAAGTGCTTGTTCATCTAAACAGTAGCTCAGCTTTGACCACTAGTTGATCATAACAACTTAAAGGGAACGTTTTAACCAGAAAGTTTTCAGCTTAATGGTTTAAAGATTGAGATTCTAATGTCAAACGATTGAAGCTAAATTCACTCTAATCGTGTTACCTGATAGTCAAATTTATAATACGAAGGTTACTTTAAATAAAAACTCTCCTTTTTAACCAGAAACCTTTCGATGACATTCTGAAGTTTTACATTACGAAGAATTTAACGGGGTTTTTTTTGTTTGTTTTTTTTAACGCTAATTTGACCACAGGTGCCAGAGTGGCTGTTTTTCTTTTCTTTCTTTCTTTCTTTTGTCCAGGTTTGTAAGGAAGTGAAGGTGATGAACGTTGTGTGTTTTCCCCTCGTGTCCCTTTTCATGCTGTCGGGTGAACCGTCAGGACATTTGCGCTCAAATGACCTACAAGTCACACAAAACCGTCCGAGGTAGAATGAGATTTAGCACGCAGCACTGCATCAGATAAGGTGACGGGTCTAAATAAGGGCACACACACACACACACACACACACAGTGGAAACCCCTTGTACCTTTCCAACCCCACAACCGTCGTGTGAACTAAAGAGGTGTTTACATGATTACAATGACACATGCCTTTCTAGCACAACAGATTAGTAACACAACTACACACACACACACACACACACACACACAATTTAGTGTGTAGTCAGTCCACAAATACTGATGTATCACCCCCTCTTTACTCCCCTCCCAGTGACCACCGCCCAGCAGGTATTAAATCATTTGGTTGACCGTTTTTTTGACATTGAGGTGTTTAAACCCTCCCAAATTGTGTTATGTACACAAACCTTGCTTGTATTTTGTCCACAAACACGCATCAGTGTGTACACACGCACATACACACACACACACACACACACACACACACACACCTGCACAGCCTACCAACAGAACCAGTGAGGATTCCTGCCTGCTCTTCACACAACCATCACATGTGAACATAATGTAGAGACACACACATCTAAACCTATATATTTTACGTATGTGTATATATATGTTACACACGCACACACACACACACAACAGACACGCATGGCATAGATACATAATCGACACACACCCGCACACACACACACACAGTCGTGTTATGCACACACACGCTCGAGTTCCCTTGACGTCAAACGAGTTAGTGTTCAATGGGCTCTTCAGATAAGGGGCAGCTTTAAATAAGGGCATGTCATCCATATAAAGGACACAAACACACACACACACACACAAACACACACACACACACACACACACACACACATTCTCACTCACACACACACACACACACAGTGATCACTTGATCTTGTGACATCATCACAATGTCTAACTTACAGTTTAGCTTACATTAGCCTGCTTGATAGCAAGACTAACGACTAATGCTAATATTACATTAGCTAAATTGCTAGCAAACAAGGTTATTGCTTTACTTAGCATTGCATAATATTAGCTAGGATGCTAGCAAACTTATAGCTAGCCTAAGGTACCATCACTTGTTAGCAAACTTGGATATTGTTTTTTTTTTTATATCACAGGAAAGAAAGTAGATCCGCTACTGTTAGCTAGCTTGATAGTGAACTGGACAAAGTCAGTGACCATTGACGTTTGCTTGCTGATCTAATGTTAAATAGCTTGCTAGTGAACAGGGCAGAGTTTAATTACACAACTGTGCAGTTGGCTAGTTATCTGACGTCAAACCGCTAATCCTGGAGAGATAGTGATTATTTTAACTAATTTTAGATATTTAGCTAGTTAGTTAGCTGGTGCTAAACTTTGATTTTGTGCAAGTAAAAGTAGTTTGTTGAGCCAACATGGTTAGAAAAGTTCCAAGAAAGTTCTGTGTGTGTGTGTGTGTGTGTGTGTGTGTGTGTGTGTGTGTGAGTACCTGGTTGTTCTGCACATGCCCATTGATATGCTCGTTCCTAACTGGAAGGAAGCCGTCGAAGGCGCTCGTCTTGTCGGTGCGTGGCACGCTCGGCTCCCCGTCCTCCACGCCATTTGCCCTGCGCAGACACAGAACCTTCCGGAAACTCTGCCTGAAGTTATCGGACAGGAAGCCGTAGAGAACCGGGTTGGCGCAGCTGTTGGCGTAGGTGAGGATGACGGAGAAGAAGTAGACGCCCACCATCACGCTGTTCTCGGGCAGGATGAAGATGAGGTTGACGATGTTGATCATGTAGAAGGGCAGCCAGCAGAACACGAACGCCACCACGATGACCACCACCATGCGCGTCACCTTGCGCTCGGAGCGGCGCCGCCTCCCGAATCCGGTCCGGGCTCCCGATGCCTTCACCCGCACCACGATGAGGATGTAGCATGCGCATATCACGAGCAACGGCGCGAAGAAGCCGAGCACAGACGTGTACAGGATGAACGCCACTGGCCACAGGCTGCGCGGCTCGGGCCAGCTCATGTTGCAGGAATTGAACATGTCCTGGACGTCGGAGAAGATCACCACCGGCAGAACCACTACGAACGACGTGGCCCACACCGCAGCGCTTACCACTTTGGCCACACGGGGCCGACGCCACCTGCTGGAGCGCAGAGGGTGAACCACGGCCAGGTAGCGGTCAATGCTCATGACCGTGAGGCAGAAGATGCTGGTGAACTGGTTGAGCGAATCAGTCGCCATGACAACACGGCACAGGAAGGATCCGAACGGCCAGTAGGAAAGGACGTTCTGCGTACTCAGGAAGGGCAGGCCCAGGATGTAGAGCTCGTCAGCGATGGCCAGGTTCAGAATGTAGATGTTGGTCACGGTCTTCATCTTGACGTACCGCAGCACCACGTAGATGGCCAGCGTGTTGCCCACGAGCCCCACGATGAACACCGTCACCGATATAGCCGCCGTCATCACTACGCTGCTGCTGAAGAACGGCACGGTCTGGTTGGACATGCTGTAGGACTGATTGTCCATCATCCTCGAGATTATCGGAGCCGAAGGAATTTGGGATTCCGACGCATTGAAGCTCCCCGTGAGCGGATCGTCTGCCTGGCCCCATAACCCCCCTGGCTCCATGACAGAGGGAAAGCGGAACGGAGGAAGAACGTGAGCGGAGGAGCGAGACGAAACAGTTACCTCAGACGCTTGAAGGACGCTGCTAGATGTTGGCTGCCTTAGTTCTGTGAAAAGAGAGAACAAGAGACTGAATCAGCGAGAGAGAGCAAGAGAGAGAGAGTGAGAGAGAGAGAGAGTGTGTATGAGGTCCAAAACACCCACTGCACAGATTTAAACTTGCTTTCAGTGCAGCGTTAGTCAGTGTTCAGTGATTCAGTGGAGGTGGCTAGCTGAACACACACTCCGTACGACACCCAAATGCTGGTGCCATCTATCACCTACCAGCTCCGTCCTCCTAGGGGAACCTTTAAAAACCAGGTTCCGTATGGACCTGAGGTAGAAAGCTAGATCTTCTAATCTTCTTCTTTCCCCTTTTTTTTCCCCCTGTAGCTGTTTTGCATCAGATTTAAACCGTGATTCAGCCGATCGCCAAGGAACTGCTGACTGATGATTACATTAGCATCGGATGACAAAAACCAGACCGGCAGCATTTTTTATTTATTTTTTTGGTTCGGATGAAGTGTGAGCTTGTTTGCAACAACAACATTTCTGCCTTCAAAATGACACCATTTACATTAATTGCCCCCCCCCACACACACACACACAAGACCATAACGAAGGTTCCTTCGGGCTCAGTTTGAGCTCAACTGGACCTCTTTCTCATCATCTCAGACTGAATGATGAAGCTCCAGCTCCAGACAGTTTCTAGAAGACTCTTGGGCTACTTCTAAGTGGTTCCTAAGAATCCAGGCAGCTCCTTCACCGCCACCCAATTAGCCTCGAAGCCGAGAGCAGCAGCTGATATCGGAGGTGTGGGTTATTCCAAAAATTCATAGTTCACATATTTCAGCTGAAGATCCAGGGTTTTACCACGCAAGCAGACTGTTTTTGTGTGTGTGTGTGTGTGTGTGTGTGTGTGTGTGTGTGTGTGTGTGTAGCGTATCATGAAACTGTGAGAATTACTCGGAGGTTCCTGCGGTCTTTCTCACAGGAAAGTGGAAAAAAAAAAAAAGACAAACTGTACTACACACACTCCACAATGTGTCAGTGTTCTACATAACACACAAAAAAATAAACAAGTGTTAACAGAGAGTGCCGAACAGCCAGCACACACACACACACACGTTGTTAATGCAATACCTTATGACTAAACACATATTATGCTGAGTCCATCTCCACACACAGACACACACACACACACACACACACAAATCCTGTGTGCTGCAGCTCAACACAGTAAGAGTGACTTCTACACTCAGTGTTAATCCCACTGCCGGTGTTTAGTTGCTTCTACACTGCTGGTGTTAAGGAAATGACGTAAGAGATGCTTGTAGGTGTTAATGCAAGACTGTGAAAGCTACCTCTACACTGTAGGTGTTAATTCTGGTCAGAAACACAGCAAGGTGTCCATCCTACATGGTACGCTGTAAGACCTACTCCTATGTGTTAATTCCAGACTGTCTGTTTGGTTAAACACTGTAAGATGTTAATTCTACATTGTTGGTGTTAATGCAACACTGTGAGCCCTACTTCTAGGCTATCAGCGTTAATTCCAGCCCTCTACACTGTAAGATCTAGATCTAGGGTGTAGGTGTTAATTTCCGGTCACTGTATCACCGAAACGCTGTAAGGTGTTGATTCTACGTGCTACGCAGCTGTTAATGCAAAGCCGTAAAGGACACCTGTGTGCTCTAGGTGTCAATCCTAGTCCAGTCACTGTAAGCTGTTACCTCTACACTGCAAGGTGTTAATGCAGCACCGCCCGAAATGCCGCTGAACTAACAGCCTCGGTGTTAATGCAGCGCTGCAAGGTGTTAATGCAGCGTGTTAATGAAACGGCGTGAGGCGTTAATTCTCTGCTGTACGCAGGTGTTCATGCAAAGCCATAGAAGACGCTTGGATGTGAAACGGTGTTAGGTCTAGTGAAAAGGTGTGAGGTGTTAGGTCTAGTGAAAAGGTGTGAGGTGTTAGGTCTAGTGAAAGGGTGTGAGGTGTTAGGTCTAGTGAAAGGGTGTGAGGTGTTAGGTCTAGTGAAAGGGTGTAATGTGTTAGGTCTAGTGAAAGGGTGTAAGGTGTTAGGTCTAGTGAAAGGGTGTAATGTGTTAGGTCTAGTGAAAGGGTGTAAGGTGTTAGGTCTAGTGAAAGGGTGTAATGTGTTAGGTCTAGTGAAAGGGTGTAAGGTGTTAGGTCTAGTGAAAGGGTGTAAGGTGTTAGGTCTAGTGAAAGGGTGTAAGGTGTTAGGTCTAGTGAAAGGGTGTGAGGTGTTAGGTCTAGTGAAAGGGTGTGAGGTGTTAGGTCTAGTGAAAGGGTGTGAGGTGTTAGGTCTAGTGAAAGGGTGTGAGGTGTTAGGTCTAGTGAAAGGATGTGAGGTGTTAGGTCTAGTGAAAGGGTGTGAGGTGTTAGTTCTAGTGAAAGGGTGTGAGGTGTTAGTTCTAGTGAAAGGGTGTAAGGTGTTAGTTCTAGTGAAAGGGTGTGAGGTGTTAGGTCTAGTGAAAGGGTGTAAGGTGTTAGGTCTAGTGAAAGGGTGTGAGGTGTTAGGTCTAGTGAAAGGATGTAAGGTGTTAGCTGTATGTCTTATAGACAGTGTTAAGTCAACACAGTAAGAGCTGCCTTCTGTGCTGTAGGTGTTAAGGTAACACTGTTCTAGTCACTTCTACAGCAGGTGTTCATTCCAGTCTAGGTGTTGGTGAACACTCTGTATGAAACCCTGATGTTCATCCTGCTCATCAGTGACATGAGGTGTTAATGCAACACTGTGAGAGTTGCTCTGTAGAGTATGCGGTGGGTGTTAATGCCGTTAATGCCGCTTCTACTCTGGAGGTGTTCATTCTACTATAGGTGATAACTCTACTGTGGAGAGAGAGAGAGAGAGGCAGAGAGAGAGAGAGAGAGAGAGAGAGAGAGAGAGAGAGAGAGAGAGAGAGAGAGACTTACATGACTCTCGCGCTGTATCCCCAAACCCCGCGTGCCGCGTCCGCGGCGGATTCCGGTGCAGCGAGTCATCCGAGACAAAAATAAAAAATAAACCCGGTTAAAGCGAGAATATAATAATCCAGATTAGGAGAATGAGGAACAAGGCGCCTCAGGATGGGATTAGTGCTGGTGGGGTTTAGTGATGTTTCACCTTACTGTCTCTCCAAGCTCCAGAGTCTGGAGTGAGCGCGCGCGGTATGTTGCCTGTGTACGACTCCGTGTGTGTGCGCGCATGAGCGTGTGTTCGAGCATTACGGGTGTGTGTGTGTATATATATATATATATATATATATGTTGTGTGTGTGTGTGTGTGTGTGTGTGTGTGTGTAAAGGGGTGTGCACTAAACTCTGTACCGAGATCCGTCAGCGCGCGCAGATCGTGAGAGAGAGAGAGAGAGAGAGAGAGAGAGAGAGAGAGTGTGTGTGTGTGTGTGTGTGAGAGAGAGAGAAAGAGAGAGAGAGAGAGAGAGAGAGAGAGAGAGAGAGATGTACGTGACGTTTATAAATGATCATTACAGATCGCTGAGGAATTATTCAGGAGTTCAATAAAGTTGGCCGAGTTCTCCCAAATCGCACAAAAGTTATTGTGACAAAATTATTCCAAAAGTATGTGACCATCACACCAAAATGATCGTCTGGTTCCAGATTTATTCCCCTCTCTTCACTGCAACAATCAGCTCCACTTTTCTCTTCTGGAACGTTTTTCACTAGATGTTGGATTGTGTCTGTGGGGATTAGTGGATCATTCAGCTACAGGAGCATTAGTGAGATCAGACTCTGATGTTGGATTGTGTCTGTGGGGATTAGTGGATCATTCAGCTACAGGAACATTAGTGAGATCAGACTCTGATGTTGGATTGTGTCTGTGGGGATTAGTGGATCATTCAGCTACAGGAGCATTAGTGAGATCAGACTCTGATGTTGGATTGTGTCTGTGGGGATTAGTGGATCATTCAGCTACAGGAACATTAGTGAGATCAGACTCTGATGTTGGATTGTGTCTGTGGGGATTAGTGGATCATTCAGCTACAGGAGCATTAGTGAGATCAGACTCTGATGTTGGATTGTGTCTGTGGGGATTAGTGGATCATTCAGCTACAGGAACATTAGTGAGATCAGACTCTGATGTTGGATTGTGTCTGTGGG
>JAUCMX010000025.1:16377006-16381024 GCA_033459395.1 Hemibagrus guttatus | reverse complement strand
GTCTGTGGGGATTAGTGGATCATTCAGCTACAGGAGCATTAGTGAGATCAGACTCTGATGTTGGATTGTGTCTGTGGGGATTAGTGGATCATTCAGCTACAGGAGCATTAGTGAGATCAGACTCTGATGTTGGATTGTGTCTGTGGGGATTAGTGGATCATTCAGCTACAGGAGCATTAGTGAGATCAGACTCTGATGTTGGATTGTGTCTGTGGGGATTAGTGGATCATTCAGCTACAGGAGCATTAGTGAGATCAGACTCTGATGTTGGGATGTTGAGGAGACTCCATTTCCAGTTCATCTCAGTGGGGTTGAGTCAGAGTCAGGTCCTCTGTGCAGGACACTCCAAATCTTCCACCTTCTCCAACCTTCACCTCATGGAGATCTTTATGGAGCTCAGGAGCATGGTCATGCTGGAACAGCATCTGCCTCTGACTTTGCGAAAATACTTTGCGGGAGAAGTACATTGGGGGTGTGATGGTCAGGGGTGGACCTTCTAGTGCAAATGTAGGGTGAATTACAAAATTTTGGAATTGAATGAAATTTCCACCTTGTCCTGTTTTCTCTCTCTCTCTCTCTCTCTCTCTCTCTCTCCCCTCTCTCTCTCTCTCTCTCTCTCTCATACACACACACACACAGACACACACATACACATTTCCTCCAGCAGCAGCAGGTGAAGAAAAGCACAGAAACCATACTCACTCAGGACCCCCAGACTGACTCGGATTGGAGCTGCTCATGTGTGTGTGTGTGTGTGTGTGAGTGTGTAGAATACAAAGGAAGCACTTCAGGCTACAGAACTATAAAGAACAGATGTGGAAATGCTTCAACTTATGTTTGGGATGTTGCAATCCTGACATACACACACACACACGCCACTGTCATGTAATTACATTTGATACACAAACTGTCTGTCATGTATTTTAGATAAAACAAGATCAACTTTGCTTGGTTTTGAAACTGGTTTGTACTGGTTTCTTCTGGTCAGACCTGACCGCAGCTGTGCCACTGTCACCGTCCTGTGTTCTTTTTTTTTTTATCTATTTTTTTTATCATCTAATTTTTTTGTTCCAGCAGGGTTGTCACAGACCTGCTCCCATTTCCACACTGCCATTAACATCACCATTTTACCCTGAAAATAGTCCACAATTACCACCTGATGCTCTTTTAGCCTCGCCTGTCATTTTCAAAACTGCACTACATTAAAGACCGGGAGAGAGAGACAGAGAGAGATAGAGAGAGAGACAGAGAGACAGGGAGAGAGAGAGAGAGAGAGAGAGAGAGAGAGAGAGAGAGAGAGAGAGAGAGAGAGAGAAAGAAAGGGAGAGAGAAAGGGAGAGAGAGACAGAGGAGAGAGAGAGAGAGAGAGAGAGAGAGAGAGAGAGAGAGAGAGAGAGAGAGGGAGAGGGAGACAGAGGGAGACAGAGAGAGAGAGAAAGAGAGAAAGAGAGAGAGGGAGAGAGAGAGAGAGAGAGAGAGAGAGAGAGAGAGAGAGAGAGAGAGAGAGAAATGGACCACAGACCCAGAGACTCTACCTTCTTCTTCTTCTTCAGTAAAAACGAGTGCATGCTCGTACAGAAAGTGGAAGGAAGACATGAATATAAATAAATACAACTGTTCCTGTTAGATCCCCTGCACACATTTCCTGTTACATCACTTTACTTGCTGAATCATTAATACTTACTCATTACTAGTACTTACTGAATCATTTATAGTAATTATTGAATCACTTATAGTAATTACTGAATCATTTATAGTAGTTACTGAATCATTTATAGTAATTACTGAATCATTTACTGAATCATTTATAGTAATTACTGAATCATTTACTGAATCTACCCATGGGGGTCACAGTCCAGTGACTTCTGTGCCGGTCCCAAGCCCGGATAAATAGAGAGGGTTGCGTCAGAAAGGGCATCCGGCGTAAAACATTGCCAAATTTAACCATGCGAATCGTCAGTACGAATTTCATACCGGATCGGTCGAGGCCCGGGTTAACAACGACCACCATCGGCGCCGTTGACCTACAGGGCGCCGGTGGAAATTGGGCTACTGTTGGTGGAAGAAGTAGAGGAGGGAGGAGAGTGCGCAGACAGAGAGAGAAGAGGAAAGGTAAGAGTTTAGGACTGAGAATAGGAACTCTGAATGTTGGTACTATGACAGGGAAAGGTAGAGAGCTGACTGATATGATGGAGAGAAGGAAGTTGGATATACTGTGTGTACAGGAGACCAGGTGGAAGGGTAGCAAGGCTCGTAGTATAGGAGCAGGATTCAAGCTGTTTTATTATGGTGTGGATAGTAAGAGAAATGGGGTAGGTGTGGTCCTGAAGGAGGAGTTTGTGAGGAATGTTCTGGAGGTGAAGAGAGTGTCAGACAGAGTGATGAGTCTGAAGTTAGAGATTGAAGGGGTGATGTTGAATGTTGTTAGTGGTTATGCCCCACAGGTAGGTTGTGAGTTAGAGGAGAAAGAGAGATTCTGGAGGGAATTAGATGAGGTGATGGAGAGTATTCCCACGGGTGAGAGAGTGGTGATAGGAGCGGATTTTAATGGACATGTTGGCGAGAGGAACACAGGTGATGAGGAGGTGATGGGCAAGTTTGGAGTTAAGGAAAGGAACCTTGAAGGACAGATGGTAGTGGACTTTGCTAAGAGGATGGACATGGGTGTGGTTAACACTTATTTTCAGAAGAGGGAGGAGCATAGAGTGACTTACAAGAGTGGAGGTAGGAGAACACAGGTAGACTACATCCTATGTAGAAGAGGCAATCTGAAAGAGATTAGTGACTGTAAAGTGGTAGTGGGAGAGAGTGTATCCAGACAGCATAGGATGGTGGTGTGTAGGATGACTTTGATGGTCTGTAAGACGAAGAGGTCAAAGATAGAGAAGAAAACCAAGTGGTGGAAGCTGAAAAAGGAGGAATGTTGTGAGGAATTTAGACAGAAGTTGAGGCAGGCTCTGGGTGGTCAGGTAGTGCTGCCAGATGACTGGGAAACTACAGCAGAAGTGATCAGGGAGACAGGGAGAAAGGTGCTGGGTGTGCCCATCTGGAAGGAGGAAAGAAGATAAGGAGACTTGGTGGTGGAATGAGGAAGTTCAGGATAGTATCCAGAAGAAGAGGTTAGCCAAGAAGAAGTGGGACATGGACAGGACTGAAGAGAATAGACAGGAATACAAGGAGTTACAGCGTAGAGTGAAGAGGGAGGTGTCTAAGGCCAAGCAGAAGGCATATGAAGAGTTGTACACTAGGTTAGACACTAGAAAAGGAGAGAAGGACTTGTACAGGTTAGCTAGGCAGAGGGATCAAGATGGGAAGGATGTGCAGCAAGTTAGAGTTATTAAGGATAGAGATGGAAGGGTGCTCACAAGTGAGGAGAGTGTACAGAGGAGATGGAAGGAATACTTTGAGGAGCTGATGAATGAGGAAAATGAGAGGGAAAAAAGAGTAGAAGGGGTTTAACTCTGTGGAACAGAAAGTAGATAAGATTAGAAAGGATGAAGTCAGGAAGGCTTTGAAGAGGATGAAAAGTGGGAAGGCAGTTGGTCCTGATGACATCCCGGTGGAGGTCTGGAAGTGGGCTAGGAGAGGCAGCAGTGGAATTTTTAGCTAGTTTGTTCAACAGGGTTTTAGAGAGTGAGAGGATGCCTGAGGAATGGAGAAGAAGTGTGTTAGTGCCGATCATTAAGAATAAGGGTGACGTGCAGAGTTGCAGTAACTATAGGGGGATAAAGTTGATGAGCCATACAATGAAGCTATGGGAAAGAGTAGTGGAAGCTAGGTTAAGGAAGGTAGTGGAAATTTGTGAGCAGCAGTATGGCTTCATGCCCAGAAAGAGCACAACGGATGCAATTTTTGCTCTGAGAATTTTGATGGAGAAGTATAGGGATGGTCAGAGGGAGTTGCACTGTGTGTTTGTAGACTTGGAGAAAGCGTATGACAGGGTGCCAAGAGAAGAGCTGTGGTACTGTATGAGGAAGTCAGGAGTAGCGGAGAAGTATGTCAGATGGACAATGTTGGA
>JAUCMX010000025.1:16364506-16367006 GCA_033459395.1 Hemibagrus guttatus | reverse complement strand
TTATCAACACATCACATAATACAATTCTGGCAGCTGAAATTACAGAAATCCATCATCAGCACAAACAGGTTTTTAAAGTGGCTCCCAGCTGTGAATTTGATATGTAGCCCAAAAAACATATTTTAAACTGAACCATGAGTCAATTCTCTCTGAAATTCAGTCCAGGTGCTTGGCCCAGGATGAGTAACTCTCTCTCTCTCTCTCTCTCTCTCTCTCTCTCTCTCTCTCTCTCTCTCTCTCTCTCTCTCTCTCTCTCTCTCTCTCTCTCTTTCTAGCAGGTGCTAGTGTAACTTTTGTTCAGTGATCTGAGAGCATCACTTGTTCATCAGCAAAGTAAAGCAGGCTTGTCACACGTGCTACCTGTCTCTTATATTGCTTGTCCAGACGTAGATTAAAAATGCTGAAAAATCTCCACTTCCAAGAAAGATTCCTGGAAATTCAATTGAATATCTTTGGACAAATGGATGGATGGATGGCTGGATGGATGGATGGATGGATGGATGGATGGATGGATGGATGGATGGATGGATAGATGGATGGATAGATGGATGGATAGATGGATGGATAGATGGATGGATAGATGGATGGATGTCTGGGCAGTTGCATGGATGGATAGATAGATAGATAGATAGATAGATAGATAGATAGATAGATAGATAGATAGATAGATAGATAGATAGATAGATAGATAGATAGATAGATAGATAGATAGATAGATAGATAGATAGATTAATGGACAGATTAATGGATAAATTAATGGATGTTTATATAGATGTGGATTTTTTTCCTGGAAATCTCATGAAGGTGAAGTAATATGAGCTCTAACAAACATGTACACTTCCAGAACAAGAGACATTTTAATTACATAAATGATTTAAAAGAGAATCTTCGCCTCTGTGTTTCTTGTCAGTCGTGTCTAGTTTGAAGACTCGTATTTAGAAATCAGAAAAAGCAACAGATAATTGCTTCCAGGGTCAAAGTTCATGCAGCACCAAGTGTGAAAAAAGAGAAAAACGTCTCAGATGGAATAATTCAGCAGCGCTGGTTGCGATTCACGCGGTCTGCTTTGTGACTCTGAAAATACGTCATTAAAGGAAGTAGTCAGTGCTTATGACATCATTAACGCCAGTGGCTTAAAGTAATGGCACCGGATTAAAGATGGAGAACAACGTGTGCATTCAGTTAAAAATTTCCAAACTGAAATCTTTTTAAACGTTGTGCCGGTTAGACAGGACAGTCGTTATGCTTTGAGAATGACCCACATGCGCTAGTCATCTTTCTTTACCCTTCTTTCTCATACAGGAAGTGATGTCTCAGTGGACTGAAGTGAAATATTACACTTCCATAAATCTGAGTTATAAAGTGTGACTTCAAGTTTGGCACATTAGCCAAATTAGGTGCTAGCTAGCGACAGTTTGTATAATACTCTACAACATTAGCTAGCTAGTTAAGTGTTGCTGATATTCTTTCAAAGGTCAATAAAGCTTTGCTAACCAGAAACAGCCTTTTGTCCGAGTTAGCTAGTTAGTTTCCCTCATGACGACTCGCTTCACTTTACTTTTTGACTTTAGATTTTAAAGAATCCAGCATTACGTCTTTGAGATGTCTTTCTTCATGTGCCTGTTATCTCTTGTCTATTTTTCAGAGGTGTTTTTCATCCTCTCTCTCTCTCTCTCTCTCTCTCTGTGTTCTTTTATTCATAGCTTGTGATGAGATGTGAGATTTCAGTATCTCCCAGAGAGATCAGTGCCCCTCACACTCACACCTCCTGATTGGACAGAGAGTCGAGAGCATGATTATTCATCACCAACGCCGAATTTCATCAGATATCGTGTGGTCTTTGAAGTGGAGACCTCTTGGCCATGGTCAGAGATGTGTTCCTGCGTACCTGTATCAGAAACATTTTCCTCTTTCATTATTCTCACATTCACACAATGAGACCAGAAAAACGAGCTTTTATTAGCTTTAGGGAGCTGAAAAATTGACAAGGCTGAAATAAATGAAAGAGAGTACAAAGAGAATGGAAAGCAGGTCCTGCCATCAGACTGCAGCGTGGACGTGAGACTGGGAAAGCTCCAGAAACTTTTCGGTTTGACTCGCCAGTTAGCGCTAGTCTAGAAACAAAGAAAGGAAACTAGTGCTAGCGAGGTAGGTAGCTGTGTTAGCTATAACACAGCTATAGCATAGCTATAGCTACTGCAGGGATAAGCTTGCTAAATAAGCTGAGCTAGTATGCTCTTATCCAAGCTGGTGATCATCAGAAACGTGCTGAAGTGGTTCTGACCAATCCTACTCAATCTTAAAGGAATTCTGACCAATCCAGCACACTCCTAAAAGAAATCTGACCAATCCTGCTCAATCCTAAAAGAATTCCAACCAATCCTACTCAATCCTAAAAGAATTCCAACCAATCCTGTTCAATCCTAAAGGAATTCTGACCAATCCAGCGCACTCCTAAAGAAATTCTGACCAATCCTGCTCACTCCTAAAAGAATAATGA
>JAUCMX010000025.1:16357006-16359506 GCA_033459395.1 Hemibagrus guttatus | reverse complement strand
TGAGAGCATGATACAGAAATTGACTAGATTTAAACTTCTTGTTGGCATTTAACACACACACACACACACACACACACACACACACACACACACACACACACACACACAAGCTTACGATGTAAAACAAGTCACAGAGAAAGAAAGATTCTTGTTTATGTAACAATGTTTTTCTAGCCAATGAGAAATGAGATAAAGTGAATAAATTTGCACGAATGAATATTTTATTAAACTCCATCTGGCCCAGTGCAGGGATGTGTGAGGTGCACGAGCCGTGTGTGTGGAGAGGTCAAGTCACGGGGGCCACACACACACACACACACACACACACTAACACACACCCGCACGCTAGCATGCACACAGCTCTGAGAGAGAGAGAGAGAGAGAGAGAGAGAGAGAGAGAGAGAGAGAGAGAGAGAGAGAGAGAGAGACACAGACAGCAAGAGAGAGAGAGAGACAGACAGAGACAGACAGACATAGAGAGAGAGAGAGAGAGAGTGAGTGAGTGAGAGAGAACATTGCGTTCTCGGGTGCGCGCTGCATGTGTTATCGATTTCCCCTCCGCCCACCCGCCTTCATTCCGCGCGAGGGAAGAACCGCTGGACTTTCCAGCTGTGCAGTAGACTTCACTACAGCATCCTTACACGCGGCTGGGATCATCTGCCGAGTTTTCATGCTTTCATCTGTACTTCCTGTGAGGTGAAGATCGTCGAGAGCAGCATAAGGCAAGAAATAAAACCCTCGGTGGTGTGCAGTTACGGGAAAACAATCAACCGCAGATGAATCGGGATCGGTCCGTTAGCTTCTTTAGCTACATTCTTTCACCAGCTTCTCTTCTTTCTCTTTCCTAACTCCTAAAAACCTCTGCCTGTCAGAATGCACCGACACTGGAGACTCCTTCCATAACCGTCCCCGTGAAGGAGCTGTTACCACAGCAACAAGAACGAACACCTGAAGGTAAAACCTGTGGGCCTGCAGCTGCACTGAAATTACAGTCAGCACCTTCTGACCAATCAGAATCCAGAATCAAACAGCGCTGTGGCAGCCAACGTTGTCCCTTGCTCGGTGCGCAGAAAAAGAGCGGAGAGAAGCATTTAAAAAGATTTTAATTCTTCCTTTATGTTTTTTTTTTTTTTTGGACATTTTGCACTGACCTCTGTGAAATTCTTCTGAAGAACACGAGTCTTAGTGCAAAAACAGCGATTTGCGGGGTCCAAGCACCCGTTGACAGAAAGGCCAGAGGAAGCTGCTTTGTAAAACATGTCTGATGGACGATTGATTAAACTTCCCTCAGAATTCACTCCGAGCGCCTCAACAGAGCCCGAAGTGGCAGTTTTTGGTTGTGTGCTCCTAAATATTCTCCATGCCAAGGTTGATATTTAAGGGATGCCGAGAGTCTGAGAATATGATTTCTGACCTTAACACATGCTCTCACACACACTCACACACTTGTGTACACACATATGATGGACATTTGACTGGATGATGAGAATTACGGTCTTATTGCTTACACACACACACACACACACACACACACACACACACATACACATTCTCAGAGGAGGTCTTGTTTGTCCTGGAAATAGGTTATTGCTGGTTATTCAGTAAGCTCCTCTATTCAAATCATTGTGTCCACACACACACACACACACACACACACACACACACAGGATCTGTAATTTTAGATAAACTTCTCAGTATCCTCCCCTTCCTCGCCCTATGCTCTCCAATTCACTATCTCTATGATATAATAGCTAACACACCTGCGTCCACTCGCTGTTCTTCCTTCTTGTTATTATTATTATTTATTTTTTATCTTAATAACATTTTTAACTGCTATCAGAACAACTATCATCTCATTACACACCCTGAGTCTGAGTATTTTCTTATCTTGGAGAGCACAGAACCTCACCACTAGCCCAGGGTTCTGTTTGGGAGATAAAGAATGCAGAAGTTCAATCCCAAATAAAGTTTCCTGTAAAGGTTCCTTCCTGGTTTCTGTAATATCATGAGGATTGCTAATGATCCTGATCTGAACATCCAGGATCAAATGCTTTAAACTCATTCTCAGGGTAACTGAAGTGTAAAAGTTTAAAGTGTAGATGTTTTAATACCTGAAAGCTAATAAATGTTTGCTCAGTGCCTTATACTCTTGATTAGTCCTAAAAAGGTTCTTACTCGTGGTTAGCCTCAGGCTTTAATGTACTTCTGTAGCCTAGACCTAGCTTTCTGATTAACATGAAGCACAATTCTGTTTATTTCAGTCAGTAATACATTCAACTTTCTTTCAATCCTCATGTCATAGCGAACGGCTTTTATTGTCCTTCACTTGGCCAGACATTATCCAGCTTCGGGTGCTGACTGTTTTCTTGTTGACTTGGATGTAGATTTAGCTTAAAATTAGCTATGGAGTATTGACTGTGGTACAAACTATCATGCGCCCTTTCGTTTCACTAGGCAGAGCACACAATTTGATCATTTTCATCCGTTCCACTTAGTGTTT
>JAUCMX010000025.1:16347006-16349506 GCA_033459395.1 Hemibagrus guttatus | reverse complement strand
TGTCTCCACACACACACACACACACACACACACACACACACACACACACACACACACACAGTGTGTCTTCATGTCACCTCAGAAGCTGAAAATGATCTCACTTTTTTAAGAAAAAAAGATCGTCATACACACACGCACACACCCACACACTGCAGAAAAACGTGAATCACTAACCGCTAGCATTAGCGTGTTAGCTAAAACAGAGCAACACGTAAAGAGACACGGGAGAATGACCTACACGCCACAAACATCCGCTAGTCACCTGCTAGCTACCCGCTAGCTCGCATGTATTAACATGCTGGCTAAAACATAGCTAGAGAATAGAAGATAACGTACAAAAGATTTGTAGGGAAAAATATAAACATGTGCAGTATAGTACACACCATAAACAGATGTTAACTATGTTAGCATGCTAGCTACAACAGTGTAGAGTGTAAGTATAATTATATAAACGCACTTCTGTTAGCATGCTAGCTTACACACACACACACGCACACACATCTCATGAACAGAAGCATCAAGCTGCGTTTTGAACGACTTTGAAATACACGGAACTCATCAAACGTACCTCGTTAGCCATTAGCCAAAGGTTATCAATTAGGTTAGCAAAGATAACGCTACGATCCACGCTAGCTACGCAACAATTTCCAGAACTAAAGCTAAAGCTAAAACTGTTCAAGTTGATCAAACTTTTTCACTTTGTCACGCCTGTATGCTTTGTTTACGCTCTGGAGCATCAGATGATCGAGGAATTGTTTGTTTCGTCTTCCTCAGTAATTGTGTTTGTTTGTTTGTTTGTTTGTTTGTTTGTTTGTTTGTTTTTGTTTTGCAAGAGTGGAAAAAATCTATGCACTGTACCTTTAAACACCCGAATGTGGATATGTTTCGCATCTAAATGTCTCGATACAGTCTTATGAAACTCTGAACAGTGTTCAAACTGTGAAACTTCCCCTGGCATCTTACACACACACACACACACACACACACACACACACACACACACACACACACACATACACACACACACACACAGTAATGTAGTGTCCCTCCTCCAAAACGTCATGAATACGACCTACTGCCTCTGTTTCTCTTTATTTCCCCCACATCAGAGAGCTGAGTGTTTAGACTCGAAGTGTGTGTGTGTGTGTGTGTGTGTGTGTGTGTGTGTGTGTGTGTGTGTGTGTGTGTGTGATGCATTATGTCACAGCTTCTCCTTTTGAAACAGTTTTTTTTTTCTGAGTAAAACTCTTAGAAGAACCACAAATCCACAAATACAGGAAATATTTCCTACTTTCCTAATCTCTCTTTCCTGCTTTTTCTTCCTCTTTTTTCTCTCTTTCTTTCACTTTTTCTCTTCTCCCTCTGCTCGCCTCTCTCTCGTCTCTCTCTCCTTCCCCTGCTCTCATTTGTAGCTCTGCTGCCATTTTGGTGAAGTCGTACCCCCCCTTTCTTTCCCTCTTTTCTTCCCTCTTTTCCTCACCTCCCAACGCAGCAGACGGGCCTTATAAGGCAACGCTGGAACCTCCCAGCCTCTCTGTGTAAAGCAGAACCATATGGTCCATGTGGGCCACCTCATGCAGCTCCACCATGGGGCCTGTAGGCTCTGAGATGGAGCTGCACACAGGGGCCTATTCATCTCAGCTCAGAGAGAGAGAGAGACAGAGAGAGAGAGAGAAGAAAAGAGAGAGAGAGAGAGAGAGAGAGAGAGAGAGAGAGAGAGAGAGAGAGAGGAGAAGAAAAGAGAGAGGGACAAGTAAAGAGTGTGTGTGTGGGGATGGTGTGTGTGTGTGGTTGGTTGTGGGGTTCAGTGTGTGTGTGTGTGTGTGTGTGTGTGCGGGTGTGGTTGGTTGGGGGGTCTCAGTGTGTGTCTGTGTGTGTGTGTGTGTGTGCGTGATGTCAGAATGTGGTGTAATAAACAGATCACTGCTGAAGTGAGCTAATGGAACAGCAGAGCCACAGAGTCTTGGTGATGCTCAATCACACCACTGTCTCCCTCAGGCCTCCTCATGCTCCTGTTCCAGCTTGAGGTCAGAACTCACACCCTGATGACACTCAGTCCTGGACTCTGATTGGTCAGGAGGCCTCGATTGATTATGTCAGAGCATGTGTGACAGTAGCTCCGCTGCACATCACGCGCTTGTATATGTTAACGAACTTACGGTTTCTATAACAACGGCTCACAGAAACTGTACCTCACTGTACCTGAGCAGATCCGAACCATCGGCGTTTACTGACCTGCCGGAGATTTCGAGAGCAATAGAAAGGATGAATGTGGTCTTCGGATCGTTGTTAGTAATAATGGAAGCATTTTAGATTTGATTCAGACTCAGTGTAGGTTTGATTCAGACTCAGAGGAGGTTTGATTCAGACTCAGAGGAGGTTTGATTCAGACTCAGTGTAAGTTTGATTCAGACTTATTGGCAGTTGTTTCAGACTCAGTCTAAGTTTGATTCAGAGTCAGTCTAAGTTTGATTCAGAGTCAGTCTAAGTTTGATTCAGA
>JAUCMX010000025.1:16337006-16342006 GCA_033459395.1 Hemibagrus guttatus | reverse complement strand
TTATCTTTTCATACTCATTCCATTATATTCATCCCTTAAAGTTTACCCGGTAATACTAATCCCATAATACTCATTCCACAATACTCATACTGTGGTACTCATCCCACAATATTAATCCAGCAAATACTTGTACTATAATATTCATCTCATAATACTCATACTGTAGTACTCATCCCGTTAACAATAATCCAGCAAATACTTGTACTTTAGTACTCATCCCATCATACTCATACTGTTCTACTCATCCCATAATACCAATCCCGTAATATTTGTACTATAATATTTATCCCATAGTACTCACCCTGTAATACTAATTCTGTAACACTCATCACATAATACTAACCCCGTAATACTCATCCTATAACACTCATTCCACAAAACTAATCCCTTAATACTCAGAATGTAGTACTCATCCCATGATACTAATACCGTAATACTCTTACTACAATTCATCCCATAATACTCGTCCTATTATACTCGTTCCATAAAACTCACCCCATAATACTAATCCTGTAATACTCATATAATTTATCCGATAATACTCATTCTATAAAACTCATACTGTAGTACTCATCCCACGATAATAATCCAGAAAATACGTGTACTGTAGTACTCATCCCATCATACTCATACTGTAGTACTCATCTCATAGTACCAATCCCGTAATACTCGTGGTACAATATTCATCCCAATGTTTGTTCTCATAGCACTCATTCTATCATACTCATTCCACAAAAGTCATCCCTTAATACTCAGACGGTAGTACTCATCCCATAATACTAATCCCGTAATGCTCATACTACAATTCATCCCATAGTACTCATCCTACAATACTTGTTCCATTAAAAACTGATCCCGTAATACTCAGACTGTAGGGCTTATCCCGTAATACTAATCCCGTCATACTTGTACTGTAGTATTCATCCCATGATACTCATCCTGTAATACGCGCCCTGTAATATTGTACTCACCCTAGAATACTCATCCCTTGACCCTGAACTGAAATTTCAAAAATCTGAAGTTTGAAGTCTTGAATTAAATCAAACACAGTCCTGATTCCGAAATCCGGGTTACAGAGAAATCTTACAGATGAAAGATTACGATTTTATTATCTGTATCATGTATCTGTATCACTGTGTTGTGTCTCCTGTCCTGTCTCCTGTCCTGTATCTCAGGGATGTGAGCGGTAACCCTTTCGTCTGTGCCTGTAAGCTGGTCCACCTGGTCAGCAGGCTGCAGGCAGCGGGCGTGACCCTGAGGAGAGCCAATCACATGCTGTGTGACCGTCCACCCAAACTCAAAGACCAGCCACTGCTCAACGTCAGCTCGGACGACTGCGGTGAGAGACCAGCGGCACGACTCCGAGGCCACGCAGCATCAGATCGACGAGTTAGACTTAGATTAGATTCAGTTCGATTCATGAGAAAAGAAAATCCTTCCTTTCAGCTCAGGAATGCAGAAAACGCTGCATCGTTCGGAATCACTGGCGTTTTATTTTTAACGCTTCGCAAATCCCTGACACACTGGAATGCCGACCTATAGCGTCCCGTGAAGACTCAAACTCTGACCCCAGCTTCAGCTAGAGAAAATGTTAGCAAGCTCAGAACAATGGCACGCTAGCATAAACACCGCTCTGCTGCGTGATTAGCAGCAGCTGCTTTCGTACAGACGGCACTTTTACAGCAGTAACACAAAAGCCTTCCTTTTTTTTTCCTTCAGTTTATCAGTGAAAGCTGAGAAAGACCTGCGTGTTTCTGATGGTCTGCCGACACCAGAGCTTTATAAAAACACACACACACACACACACACACACACACACACACACACACAGTCATGGTAATTGGCTGGAATGTCAACACATTGCTCAGTCCTCACTGTGCTGCTGCCTCAGTCGTTTTTGTTTTTTTTCTGCTTTATTTTTGGCTTTCATTCTTCAGGAATAAAATTCAGCTCATTGTACCAGTTTATCTTAACTCATATTTCTATTCTAAAAATGTATATTTTATATATGATGAATTGAATCTTTAATCAGATCAGTATGGACTCATATGCAAATAAACTCATGTGCAAATAATAACAGTCGTTAACTGTGTGTGTGTGTACACAGAGCTGTACTATGCAGGCTGCCTGCAGGACAACGCTCACCCCGGCGGCAGCGAGTTGGTGATATTCACCTCGTCGGTGACGGGGAATTTCTCTCGGGAGGAGTGTAACTCCAGATGTTTCTTTGATAAACAGCTGTATGGAGGTCTGGGCTCGCGCAGGGAGTGTTTATGCAGTACCAACTCCGAGCCCAACTACATCAGCGAGGCCCGGTGCTCTGCGGCATGCTCCAACTCCACCGTCATGAGGGACTGCGGCCTGACCGTCGCCCAGGACGTCTTCCAGGTGTGTGTGTGTGTGTGTGTGTGTGTGTGTGTGTGTGTTTATATGCGTCTGACTTTTCAAATGAAGATGTTAAGCTATCATGTGTTACTGAATCATAGGAATCATTTGAATATTTGAATCATATCTTAAGACTCTTTGTACTTCAGGAGACTTGATAGACATGTGCCTGTCTATTTGTGTGTGTGTGTGTGTGTGTGTGTGTGTGTGTGTGTGTGTGTGTTTAAATGCCTTTGACTTTTCGAATGAAGATGTTAAGCTATCATGTGTTTTTGAATCATATGAATCATTTGAATATTTGAACAACATTTGAATCATATGTTAAGATGCTTTGTACTTCAGGAGACTCGATAGAAATGTGTGTGTGTGTGTGTGTGTGTGTTTTATACACTCATGCAGGTGGACTTCTCCGTGCGCGTCTCCCCCGTGCGCTCCAGCGTACACTCCGTGGCAGTGTTGTCCGTCTCGTCCTCCGTCCTCCCTGTGTCTCTGTGCTGGGACTTTGGCGACGCGTCTCCGCTCCTGAACACCAACGTCACCACAGCGCAGCACAAATACGGCCTGCCGGGACGCTACAGGGCCAAAGTGGTTGCCACAGCAACGCATCGAGAAATGAGCGGCGTGGCGGAGGTGCGTGTGGAACTGCCCCCGAAGATGGAGCTTCGCTGCCCGTCACTGCTTCTGGCCAATCAGAGCCTGGAGGAGGCAGTGATTCTGGTGAACTGGGGCGGAGTGGGCGTGGCCGTGGACTGGCGAATCAGGAAGGAGGGCGTAGAAGTGGCACGAGGTATGAAATAATTTTGGAAAAAACAAATCAACACACACACACACACACACACACACACACAGTAAGAATATAAGTAAATATCAATCCAGCATCAGTCAATCCATCCATTTGACTCATTTGTCCGTGTGTGTGTGTGTGTGTGTAGCTGAGCCGGTGTGTGTGTCAGATGGTGTGCACCATGAGAACTCGTCGCGGTGTTTCGAGTTGGTCCCGGGCGAGTTCAGCTGGTCCGAGGCTCAGCGTCAGTGTGTGTCCCGTGGTGGAGAGCTAGCCATCGCTCGGTGTGACACCGTACGCAGCCTCATCTCCCAGCGCATAACACAGTGAGTCCACACACACACACACACACACACACACACACACACACACACATACATACATACACATACATACGCACACACGCAGCTTGGATCAGTCATCCGATATAGTAATAACTATAAGTTATTATTTTTATGACAATGATCATGTTTTTGTTACACTCCCTGTTTTGTTCATTACTTAAATGTATGAAATAAAAACTGTTTCAAATAAATAATGATGTAAAATGTGATAAATAACCACATCAAAGATCAAACACACTGTTAGAGGAGAGGAGCGAAAGAAGCCAGAGAATACGCAGTTTTTAGAGTTAGAGTTTTAGAGGTTTAGAGTTTTAGAATTTGAGTTAGAGGTTTATAGTTTTAGAGTTTTAGAGTTTGAGTTAGAGTTAGAGTTTTAGAGTTAGAGTTTTAGAGTTTGAGTTAGAGTTAGAGTTTTAGAGTTAGAGTTTGAGTTTGAGTTAGAGTTTGAGTTAGAGTTAGAGGTTTATAGTTTTTAGAGTTAGATGTTTAGAGTTTTAGAGTTTGAGTTAGAGTTTTAGAGTTTTACAGTTAGAGTTAGATGTTTAGAGTTTTAGAGTTTGAGTTAGAGTTTTAGAGTTTTACAGTTAGAGTTAGATGTTTATAGTTTTAGAGTTTTAGAGTTAGAGTTAGAGTTTGAGTTAGAGTTTGAGTTTGAGTTTGAGTTAGAGTTAGAGTTTTGGAGTTAGAGTTTGAGGTTTAGAGTTTGAGTTAGAGTTTTAGAGTTTTAGAGTTAGAGTTAGATGTTTATAGTTTTAGAGTTTTAGAGTTAGAGTTAGAGTTAGAGTTTGAGTTAGAGTTTGAGTTTGAGTTAGAGTTTGAGTTAGAGTTAGAGGTTTATAGTTTTTAGAGTTAGATGTTTAGAGTTTTAGAGTTAGAGTTAGATGTTTATAGTTTTAGAGTTTTAGAGTTAGAGTTAGAGTTTGAGTTAGAGTTTTGGAGTTAGAGTTTGAGGTTTAGAGTTTGAGTTAGAGTTAGAGGTTTATAGTTTTTAGAGTTAGATGTTTAGAGTTTTAGAGTTTGAGTTAAAGTTTTAGAGTTAGAGTTAGATGTTTATAGTTTTAGAGTTTTAGCGTTTGAGTTAGAGTTTGAGTTAGAGTTAGAGTTTTGGAGTTAGAGTTAGATGTTCATAGTTAGAGGTTTATATTTAGTTTTTAGATTTATAGTTTTATAATTTTAGAGTTAGAGTTCTAGCGTTTTAGAGTTTTTGGCTATATTATTTATTCTATTTTGTACTCCACTCTACTATACTCTACTACTCTTCTCAATTCTCTTCTTTTCTCTCATCTACTCTACTGCACTCTACTCTATTCTACTCTACTCTAATGTAATGTAGTGCTCTTTACTCTGCCCTTTATTTTATCCTACTCTGTTCTACCCTCATCTTTACTCTACATCTCTCTATTCTCTTCTCAATTTTATTCTACACTCTGCACTATTCTCTGCTCTTCTCAACTATAATCTACTCAACTCTTTACTCTGCTCTCTAT
>JAUCMX010000025.1:16257006-16332006 GCA_033459395.1 Hemibagrus guttatus | reverse complement strand
TTTACTTACTTACTTACTACTTACATATTTATTTATTTATTTACTTACTTACTTACTTATTTATTTATTTATTTATTTATTTATTTACTTACTTACTTACTTACTTACTTACATATTTATTTATTTATTTATTTACTTACTTACTTATTTATTTATTTATTTATTTTTTATCTTTTTATTTTTATTACTTACTTACTTACTTATTTATTTATTTACTTACTTACTTACTTATTTATTTATTTTTTATTATTTTTTTATCTTTTTATTTTTTTATTTACTTACTTACTTATTTATTTATTTATTTACTTACTTACTTACTTACTTACTTACTTATTTATTTACTTACTTACTTACTTATTTATTTATTTATTTATTTACTTACTTACTTACTTACTTATTTACTTACTTACTTACTTACTTACATATTTATTTATTTATTTACTTACTTACTTACTTACTTACTTACGTAGTTATTTATTTACTTATTTACTTACTTACTTATTTATTTATTATCATCAATATTGTAGGCTTGAAGACATGACTTTTTTGTGTGGTTTATTTATTTATTTATCTATTAGCATCAACTCTAGAAAAGGTTTCAGATTAGACTGAAACAGGAAGTGATGTCGGAAAGCCAGAGCAGTAAATGGTGGCAGTGTGCAAGTGAAATTGTGCAAATCTGATTAAAATGTAGGATTTTACTCGAGGAGGGATTTTACTCGATCTCACTCTCTTTAGGAATTCTGAGCAGTTTGTCTCCCTCCTCCTGATCTGGTGTGAAATATTCCTGTGCTGCTCTTCTGTTCTGTCCGTTCGGATGAAAAGCCTGTATTCTCCTTCCTCCTGGTATGCGAGTAGCTTGAACCGATCATTTCATTTCATTTCATTTCATGTCTTTTTTTGTCATTTAGAAATGCATTTTGTTCTTTCAGTGCTTTCAGGCACAACAAACTCCTGGAGTTGATTTCGGTGCTTGGGCCCCGCTCATCGCTCTCTGAAATAATGAGTCAGCAGAGTGAAACTTAAATTCTGAAATAATTCTCTATTTTCTAATTAAAATTTTTTAATTCTTTTTTTCTTAGATTGCATTTTAAACATATTTTTGGTTTGAAGTGAATAAACAATAAATAAATAAACAAATAAATAAGAGCTTATTTTTGGGCATTTTAGTCATTTTTTGTTTAAAATATTTCTTCTTCTTCTTCTTCTTCTTCTTCTTCTTCTTATTATTATTATTATTAATGTATTTATGCATTTATTATTATTTAAAAACCTCTCTCTCTCTCTCTCTCTCTCTCTCTCTCTCTCTCACACACACACACACACACACACACACACACACACAGAGCGATGCACATCTGGTGAAGCACACAGTTATGGAAATATGTTACACCACTGTTGGGAGGAGACTGTGTGTTTATCTGTGGTTGTGTGTGTGTGTGTGTGTGTGTGTGAGAGAGAGAGAGAGAGAGAGAGAGAGAGAGAGAGAGAGAGAGAGAGAGAGAGAGAGAGAGAAAATGAGAGACAGAATGTGTGTATTTCCTGTCTCCTGTTCCACACCCATCATTAATCTGAGCAGTCTTCTCCTACTGAGTAGAGAGAGAGAGAGAGAGAGAGAGAGAGAGAGAGAGAGAGAGAGAGAGAGAGAGACCTGGGATTCATATACTACACACACACACACACACACACACACACACACACACACACACACACACCCCTCTCCCTACCCTCATTCTTATGTAAGAAATGAGGCACAACACTTCTCTTCTATTTTGATATTTTGACAAAAATTCTTTTATTTCATCTCTCCCTCTGTCTCTCTCTCTCTCTGTGTCTCTCTCACTCCCTCTGTCTCTCTCTCTCTCTGTCTCTCTCTCACTCCCTCTGTCTCTCTCTCTCTGTCTCTCTCTCTCTTTCTGTCTCTCTCTCACTCCCTCTGTCTCTCACTCCCTCTGTCTCTCTCTCTCGGTCTCTCTCTCACTCCCTCTGTCTCTCTCTCTCTCTCTCTCACTCCCTCTGTCTCTCTCTCTCTGTCTCTCTCTCTCTCTTTCATTCCCTCTGTCTCTCTCTCTCTCACTCCCTCTGTCTCTCTCTCTCTCTCTGTCTCTCTCTCACTCCCTCTGTCTCTCTCTCTCTCTCTGTCTCTCTCTCACTCCCTCTGTCTATCTCTCTCTCTCTCTCTTCCTCTTCCCCTCTGTCTTTCTCTCTCTCTTTCTTCCTCTTCCCCTCTGTCTCTCTCTCTTTCTTCCTCTTCCCCTCTGTCTCTCTCTCTCTCTCTCTCTCTCTCTCTCTCTCTCTCTCTCTCTCTCTCTCTTTATTTAACCCCTTCCTGGCATGTACGAGTTTTATTATGTAAGTTATTTGAGTTTCAGATGTCAGTACTGAGTCAGTGTAATATAAAACTCCTGTATTAAAGGAGCACTTTCGGCCAGATGACTCCGCCCCTTCCTGTTTACCCGACCTAGCCGCATAAAACAATGGCTGTTTTGTTCATTTATCGCACTCTAACCTTCTCTGAGCCTCTTTAATCCTGACAGAATGTTGAGTCTGTTGCAGAACACAATGCTTTCTGTTATTCCTCTCCTTCCTTTTCACCGTAATGTTTTAGAATGGAAATTATTTATTTATTTATTTATTTGTAGCTTTAACAGATGACGGTTTACGTCTCGGGGGACGTGCACATGCCCGGGTGTTTAAATCAAAGGCAAATGAAATGTCAAAATGTTCCATGGAGCATCATGAATCCTGGAGTTCGCTTCAGATTTAGTCGTGTTTCTTCACCTCGGGGCAGCTGGGCTTGTAGAGGCTAAAGTGTCCAAAACAGACCTTCTGTAACGGAACATAAACTGACCGGCCGCATTATACTCTGCTGTTGAATTTATTAGCGAGTCATTCACATCCCTGCAGTGTTCTCAGGTTTGGCTGATGGAGAACTGATGGAGATCCTGAGACCTCCTCAGGACATTTACTTCACACGAAGCTCACAAAGCTGCTAGAAGCCATTACATGGCATCATAGGGTCAGATTGGTCAGCAAGAACAGTCTTTGCGAGCAATGGTGATTGTTCATTACAAACAACTGTGAGTTGTGATGGATCATTAGGAACAATGATGTTTAGTGATTGGTCTTTGAATGGTCATTAGTGATTGGTCATTACAAGCACCTTGGATTAGTGATTGGTCTTTGGAACAGTGGTAATTAGTGATTGGTCTTTGAGAACAATGGTGATTAGCGATTGGTCATTACAAACAACTATGATTAGTGATTGGTCATTGAGATCAATGGTGATTAGTGATTGGTCATTGAGATCAATGGTGATTAGCGATTGGTCTTTGAGAACAATGGTGATTAGTGAGTGGTCTTTGAGAAAAATGGTGATTAGTGAGTGGTCTTTGAGAAAAATGGTGATTAGTGAGTGGTCTTTACAAACAACTATGATTAGTGATTGGTCATTGAGAACAATGGTGATTAGCGATTGGTCTTTGAGAACAATGGTGATTAGTGAGTGGTCTTTGAGAAAAATGGTGATTAGTGAGTGGTCTTTGAGAAAAATGGTGATTAGTGAGTGGTCTTTGAGAAAAATGGTGATTAGTGATTGGTCTTTACAAACAACTATGATTAGTGATTGGTCATTGAGAACAATGGTGATTAGCGATTGGTCTTTGAGAACAATGGTGATTAGTGAGTGGTCTTTGAGAAAAATGGTGATTAGTGAGTGGTCTTTGAGAAAAATGGTGATTAGTGAGTGGTCTTTGAGAAAAATGGTGATTAGCGATTGGTCATTACAAACAACTATGATTAGTGATTGGTCATTGAGAACAATGGTGATTAGTGATTGGTCATTGAGATCAATGGTGATTAGTGAGTGGTCTTTGAGAAAAATGGTGATTAGTGAGTGGTCTTTGAGAAAAATGGTGATTAGTGATTGGTCTTTACAAACAACTATGATTAGTGATTGGTCATTGAGAACAATGGTGATTAGCGATTGGTCATTACAAACAACTATGATTAGTGATTGGTCATTGAGAACAATGGTGATTAGTGATTGGTCATTGAGATCAATGGTGATTAGTGAGTGGTCTTTGAGAAAAATGGTGATTAGCGATTGGTCTTTGAGAACAGTGGTGATTAGCGATTGGTCTTTGAGAAAAATGGTGATTAGTGATTGGTCTTTGAGAAAAATGGTGATTAGTGATTGGTCTTTGAGAAAAATGGTGATTAGTGAGTGGTCTTTGGAACAGTGTTGATTAGTGAGTGGTCATGTGGTGATTAATGAATGGTCATTAGCACACCACTGGACACTGAGGCTTTATTTCAGATGAAATGTTGCCTCTCTTTCACAATAATGTGTTATTTATATGGCGCCTTTGCCAAGTTGAAGGTCACTTTAGAAAATCAATCAAGAAGACAAAACGCACCGCGACAAACAAGAGCACAGAGGTCGCAACACATTCCAGAGGAAAAAAAACACAAACGAGCACAAGGACACAACACAAGAACACAGAATAAACACAGTGACATGCTGTGAGTCAGGAGGAGGAGAGAGAGGGAAGCCCAGGCATTAGTCCTGTTATAGTAAAGTAATTGTGTGTGTGTGTGTGTGTGTGTGTGTGTACAGGGAGCGTGGTGTTTGGCTGGGTCTCAGTGATGTGGACTCTCCCGGGTCTCTGCACTGGGTGGACGGATCCTCGGCGCTCCCAGGAGAGGACGGAGTGAGAGATCGGGCCACGCTGGTGGACGGAAACGTATGTGTGTCTCTGGGCAGCGCTGGACAAACCAGCTCGCACCCCTGCAGTGCCAAACGCGCCTACGTCTGCCAATTCAAACACCAAGGTGAGCCTCACACTCACCAAGCATTGTAAGAATCACCAGAGGGTTCAAACCGAAGCGTTTATGTCAAGCTAAAGAATTAAAACAAAAGCCAAAGAACAACTTCAATTTCATGCTGGTTATCCAAAACCCCGGAGAAAAGGCCAAAAGAAATGGCACCCTTGCTCTCATCCCAGAGTATTATGATTGTCTGATGTCGATAACTGTATGTAGAGCTTACAGACACAATACACAAAGCTAGCATAAAGCATGAGCTGAAATAGAGCCCCCTTCCTTCTCTCTCTCCCTCTCTCTCTCTCTCTCTCTCTCTCTCTCTCTCTCTCTCTCTCTCTCTCTCTCTCTCTCTGTAGTGCATGTGTCCGATGCGGGCATGTACCGGGTGGGTATGGCTGTATTCAACACCAAGAAAAGTGTCATCGGTGCAAAAGTCTTATCTTCAACTAGATCAGAAACACCGGCCAACAACGTAGAGGTAAACACACACACACACACACACACACTTTTATATATAGCACATGTCTATTCACTCTCATGTATTGTGATGTTTCTGTATGTGTGTGTGTTTTAGCTGCTCCTGTTCCCATCTCTGAGCTTCACCCACAGTGGGCGTCTCTCCTCTCTGGAGCTGATCACACACACGCTGAGCTCACACACACACGTCCGCTTCCAGGTGTACCGACCGCACTGCCAGAGTGGATTACACCTGCTGCTGCCAGGTAACACACACGCACACGCACACGCACACACACACACACACACACGCACACACACAGAGGCAAAGTTGTCTGGAGAGAAGAAAGAGGTTCAGCAGGACGTGGGGTGTGATGGAGAGGGAAGGTGGAGCATGAAGGATAAAGTTCTAGACTTTGCTGCTCATAACATAAAGCAGTTAGATAATGATGCACTGACAGATTTTATATTTATAATATTGATTATTCAAAAATATCAGCATCACTTATTTAGTCTTTTTTCCTCAAAACCATAAGAGTTTTGAGACTCTTATGAACTCACGAGAACACATACTCCGCCCTCATGTTCACTACTGACGCGCACTTTGTTTTGTGTCATTTGATTTTTCCAATACATACCAGGTCATGAATCACGACAACTAAACTAGGTCCCTTCCCTCTGGACCACTCTCCTCATCCTGTCTCTACGCTTTTTCCTTTTACCCAGAGGCCTTTGCTGCTCCATGTCTGTCAAAACCACCAGACTCTCTCGAGGACAGAGAGTGTGTTCACTCCATTTTTTTTATTGATCTTGGACAAAGAATGACAACAAATGTGGAATGTGGAGAATCTAAAGCACGAGAGAGAAGAAGTGACTGAGCTACAAAGTAGAAAAGAAAGAGAGAGAGAGAGTTTCTAGGAACAAGACATTGTGTGGTTATACATCTCTCTCTCTCATTGTTCTCACTGTTCTTATCCATCTCTGGCTGCCAGCTTTTCCTAAAATTGTTCTCTTCGTCTTTGACCTTTATATTCACTTTGTTACAGTCACTTCTTTATCTTCTTCTGTACCCTCCACACACTACTAGGCATTTATTAAAGTTCTAAGATGGAAAGCTAAATTCTACAAGCTAATCTATACCCAAAACCAGAGCAACTTACTTTTATCTCATTTTTTACAACCGAGAAATTGAGAGTTAAGGGCCTTGCTCAAAGGCACAGCAGTGGCAGCTTGGTGATCCTGGGATTTCACAGCCTTCTGATCAGTAGACCCATTCTTTTTTATCTGCTTACGTAACAGAGGCCAGTGGTAGGTGCTGCGGCGACTGACGCTAATGGCTGCAGTCTTTAACCTTCTTGTTAGTGCGCTCACCTCCCACAACTGAGACCCGCGCAGAGCGGGTGCAAGCAGGAGCCGCACGGGTTACATTGGTGCCATGACCCGGATGGGTTTAGGTTAGTGTAACGGAGGCCAGAGGTAGGTGCTGTGCAGGTAAACCTCACTCCCCTGATCTCAAGAGGCGCAATAGTGACTGACACTAGTGGCTGCACTCTTTAGCCTTCTTGTTAGTGCGCCCGCATCCCATGCCCGAGACCCACTCGGGGCAGGTTCGAGTAGCACCTGCAGGGGTTACAATTACAGGTAATATTGTGCAAAACCCTCATAACAAGTTGCAGTAGCTGTTCTCTCACTTTCCCATATAGTTAATTATAGAAATGCAGCTTGTTACAGAGAAACTGCAAGAACACAAAGTCTTCAGATGTTCCCATTTTGGAAAACGTCTGACTGACTGCTACAAAACAGTGAGACTGGAGACACCTTCCATAAATGTTGCATAAATGTCCTCACCGGAGACATCACCATATCATCAACTGTATGTGTTGCTTTGACAAAACAATAACAATAATTTACTTAATAATAGAATTACATTATTTTGCCTGTCAATGAGCTGTTACTATGGAAATGATAATGTATTAGAACTGAGGGCAAGAAGCCTTTATTATCACGACACATACGTTACAGCGCAGTGGAATTCTTTTCTTCGCATGTTCCAGCTGAGGAATTTGGGGTCAGAGAACAGGGGTAGATATGATACAGTGCCCCTGGAGCAGAGAGGGTTAAGGGGCTTGCTCAATTGTCCAACAGTGGGGCTTGGTGGTGCTGGGGCTTGAACCCTGAGCAACAACCCAGAGTTTTAACCATGAACCACCACTGGTTCGAGAGTGTTAATATAAGCCTGTAGTTGGACGCTGCACTACTGTCAGACTCCTTCTATAAATCCAAACATCAAACCTATCCGTGTTTATCTGTAGAAGTGTTTGTTTGTAACCCAACTTCAATCGGCTCGTATCAAAGCTTTTAGAAAATGCTGGGTTTTCGACTGGCAATTACAAGTTTGGGAAAGATGTGAAAGCTTTTAACAAATCAGAATCACATAGTACCATAATTCCAACTGTTCATCAAAACTTCAGTACATACCTCTTTGGAAAGTGTCTAGACTACACTTGTTTGCTCGGCATACTTTTTTCCAGATGCGACTTGTTCTCCAACACAAACAAAGTGCCAGCCTTAGCATCTCTGAGTGAGTGATTGATTTGTTGTTTGAACCGCACAATAAAAGAAATAAAAGAAGAAGCCATGATACAGCACCCCTGGAGCAGAGATGGTTAATGGCCTTGCTCAATTGCCCAAGAGCTTGGCAGCTTCTAGTGCTGGGGATTGAACACCAACCTTCCAGTCAAGGACCCACAACTTTAACCACTTGAGCCACCACTGCCTTAATAGGTAGATGGTAAAAAAATAAAATAAATCATGTACCTTAATGATGTGTGCATTAGAAGTTTTCTTCAAAGCTGTGTTTGTGGATTTTTGAGCTAGCTTATTTGAGCTTTGAACTAAACTTTTTTAAATCTGGCATATAGTCATCATTCATAATTAAAGTGAAACCAAAGTGATGCCAGTTGCTCCACTGCATCTGGTAATGGCCCAAACCACTGAGCTCTGTAAACTGAGGTCTTTCTTATGTACCTACCATAACGTACCTTACTTTATGGTTGGGTTAATGGATAACCAAAAGGACAAGAAGTTCCCTGAAGGCGTATAAATAGGCAAACATGGATCAGTGTAATATTATAGACATGAAGTTAACCTCTTCCCTTTTCTACCCGTGGTTTTCTTTTTTAGGCTGCGCTGATCTCTGTGGCCCCATTGCTATGTGCCGGTCCCTGGACGGCTGGCCCAATGACACCACCTCCACCACTACTTCCTCATCTCCATCTCAAGCTTCAACCTGCCCTGTATGGCATCAGTGGTGTCCATTCGTGGGTTCCTGCCTGCCCTTGAGTCGCCCATGTCAGCCAGGGTCATGCCCAAATTGCTCTGGGGTGGAACCCCTGCCCACTGGCACCCTGCGCCCACACTATAGCCTAGTGGGAGAGGTCCTGTTCACCCTGCCACCTGGAGCCTCCACACACACACTGGTGAGATAACTTGTAATTCGAAAAGTCTAATATTTTTGTTTCAAATTTGAGAACTTTCAGCATTTAAAATAGCCTACCAGGATACAACTACTTTTGTTCTTTGATACCCCTGCTCTTCTTTAACTGTGGCTTTACTCCAGGTCCAGGAGGAAATTGAAGACCTCTTAGTTGTCCCAGGTGACTTCATCGCCCTTCAGCATGATGCCGGACCCTCTGGCCTACTGGAGTGCTCTCCTGACCCCTCTTCACCATGGAAGCAGAGCATTCTGGTCCAAAATCGGTCTGATTGGCTTGACTCTAATGAAACCCTGGAGTTGATTGGAGATGGAAAGTGGGTGGATGAGTTAATCTGCCCGATTAGGGTGCTATATGTTGGGCAGAACGAAACCAAATTGCGAGGTCCCTTTCTCAAAGCTGGCCTACCCCAAGTGGGTGACTACAGCCTGGAAGTGATATCAGATGATCTTGACTACCCTGTCGCTGCCTCGTGTTCAATCCATGTCATCCCACCTCTGGGCCTCACCTTGGTCTATCCAACCAACCTTAATGGAACAGTCTACTTCCTTCCTAATCAAACATTGGTCCTAGTCAAGGTTCATTCTGAGCACAGTGCTGTGATTGGGTGGCAGGGCAGCAACAAAACCATGCCTTTTCAAAGGTTTTGCCCACAAGAACTAGAGTCCAGAGTGGTTGAATGCAAGACAGCCATGTCAAACAACAATACCCTGTTTGCCTGGCTAGACCTTGAACTGGGCTCCACACCAGGGCACACCAAGGTGGTCTTACATGCCCAAAGTGAGCTAACTGAGGCTGATCTGGAGATTCAGGCAAGGGTGGAGGAGCCATTGCGAGGCCTACAGATTCAGCCCCATCCTGCCCACAGGGTTCTGATGGAAACTGTAGTGGTAAGCACACTGTGAATCTCATCAGAACTTTTGAAATCAATGAAGTTGACAGTATGATGACAATATGATGGATGCCGCATGATTGTAATTCTGTGTTGTCAGTTTTGTCTAGTCATTTGAAGCTCTCCACAAGGGACCTATCTCATTCATCTTAATGCATATTAATGCTCTCAAACATGTTGCTCATAAGGGGGGCACGGTGGCTTAGTGGTTAGCACGTTTGCCTCACACCTCCAGGGTTGGGGGTTTGATTCCTACCTCCACCGTGTGTGTGGAGTTTGCATGTTCTCCCCGTGCCTCGGGGGTTTCCTCCCCCGGTCCAAAAACATGCGTGGTAGGTTGATTGGCATCTCTAAATTGTCCATAGTGTGTGAGTGAATGAAAGTGTGTGTGTGCCCTGCGATGGCTTGGGATGGGATGACTTCGTCCAGGGTGTATCCTGCCTTGATGCCCAATGACACCTGAGATAGGCACAGGCTCCCCATGACACGAGAATAGTTCGGATAAGTGGTAGACAATGAATGAATGTTGCTCATAGCCTTTTCTTCATTACATCTATCTTCCTCTTTGGACCAGATGCTTAGTTTCCCTCTTTTTTCATTCTTCTTCTGTAATCATTACTTCTCTCCCTTTGACATTTGTATTAGTGGTGAGGTACATGTCTCTAATCATCAGTTCTCTAGCTGTGTCATATCTTGCAACATGAAAGGTCTGCCTTTGGTCTTGTCTTATTAAGTTATTCTATTTTAGAGTTACACAGCATCTGTAGAAGGAGGAACGGACCCCTCATTCCGATGGACAGTGGACGATAAACCGTACTTCACATATTACAACACCGTACTCAACATCATCTACCAGAACGCTGCTGTCTATAAACTCACAGTGAGAATCTGCCTGACTAATAACATTAATGACATTTTGAAGGATGTTTTTATTCGAGTTTAAACTCAAATAGTTCAATGACTTCAAGGTCTGAGATTAAATATTCTTAAAACCACATTTTTTTTGGTATACATTAGCAGGGTTTTTTTTTTATTTGCTAATATTTACTGATCTGCACTTTTTTTTGTCTGTGAAGTTTAGCTAAAGTTTGTTTCGGCTTCTTAGGTGACGGCTTCCAACCATGTGAGCAACCTAACAGAGGATTTCAACGTGACTGTGGACAAAATGAACCCCATGAGCGAGATCACCGTCCGGGGCGTCCCTGAGATTGTGACGCAGGGTGAACAGCTGACCCTGTCTGCTTCGGTGGAGGTGGACATTTCGGTGGACGCCACTTTCCTGTTAGTTCCGGAACGATATTTGTTATATAGAACTTTTATGCACGTGAGGTTCATGTGAAAGAAAAGTTCTTCCACTGTCCAGCACAAGTCCAGCACAAACATGTTCTTTAACTTTTTTCTTTTTACTGGTAAACTCTGAGACAGAAAGAGAGAGTTCTAGATTTAGATGTCACATCTCAGTAGTAGGATCATTTCAGAAACAGAGATGATCAAAGAGAATTTTGGTTTAAAATAGCTTCACAGCTTCATGTCCATCTTTATTATTTAAAGCCCTACACCATCAAGAGCATGACTACTCTCTTGTCTTCCTGTCTCTTGTCTTGTTCAAACAGGCTTTAGGTTTGACTTTTCTAATCCAAGCTGTATTATGATACTTTTGTAAACTGACTGAAGTCAAGCACGTATAATTTGCTGAATGAAAGATTGTTTGTGTTCTGTATATTCTGTGTGTAGTGGTTGTTTCTGATGAGTTTTTGTGTCTCAGGTGGTTGTTCACAGATGGCGATAAAATGGAGAATCATTTTAAACCACCTTACGTTGCCCCATATCAGAGCCCTGATCCGTCAAAAAAACAGATTTTCCTGCAGCATGAAGTCAAATACACGTACAAACAACCAGGTAGATATCTCACGTAAATAAATAAGTTGTCTGAACATATTCCAGAAACCATCTGCTCATTTTCTATTGCAGATATTGAAAATGAACCAACCATTTCTACTTTTTTCTTTTTACAGGAGAGTATAACCTAAGAGTGTCTGTCTTCAACCGCTATGAGAATAAAACCCACAAACTCGATGTGTATGTGTTCAGCATTTTAACTTCGGTGGAGATCACCACTGAACCAGAGCTCCTGCAAGCTGAAAAGCCTGCTGCATTCGAGGCTCATCCCTTACCATCCCCTTACGGAATCATCTACACTTGGGATTTTGGTGCCTCAGTCTCCAGCCTACAGCAAGGGCGTGAACGAAGGGTGTATCATGCCTATGCACAAAGTGGCACCTACACAGTCTGTGTGAATGTTAACAACACTGTTAGTAGTAAATATAGCTGTAAAGAAATAATGGTGTATGAAGACATTGACGGTTTGGAGCTTAGGACATCTGCTCCCACAGAGTTTAACACCCCTACAATCATTGTGGCTACTCTGGAAGCAGGAAACAACGTCAGCTGGAGTTTTTCCATGGGCGATGGGACTGTGCTCGTGCGTTCAGAACCATGGGTGGAACACACTTATGTGAAAGACGGAAACTACACAGTCAATGTAACTGCAACCAACGGCATCAGCTCAAAATGGGAATCCATACACGTTCAGGTGTTTGTGCTGCAGGTGTTGTGGTTGGAGCCTTCTGGGTGCGTTCAGGAAAAAATGGATATCAACTTCTATGCTCTTGTTTCAGGAAATGCCTCATCTCATCAATATATGTGGAGTTTCGGGGATGGAACCGCCAATGAAACGCGATATGGAGCCCCTACTATAACACACTCTTACCAAGGAAGTGGGAATTACCATCTTTCTCTGCTCATGTCGAGTAGTGTGAACAAAGCGAATTTCTTTAATTGGATCTGCGTCCAACCTGAAGTCTCCAATGTGACTCTTGAACTCTCCAGCAGATTTATCAGACTTGGAGAGGACAGCTGGTTTACCGTCACTGCTTTTCCGGAATTTGACTACACCTACATGTGGGATTTTGGGATCAGTGACTCAAAAAGTCAGATTACAGGTGGTGACAGGATGGTTTTTACTTACAAAAGCCCTGGTCTGTATATAATAAATGTAACGGTCCTTAACAACATTTCATACAGCATAAGCAGTGTGCAAGTTGAAGTGCAGCAACCTGTCAGCTATTTGTTGATACAGCATAATGGAACAAAGGGTAACAACCTGGCCTTGAGGCAGGACTACACCTTCATAACATATTCTGACTCAGATACTGTTGCCTACAGTTGGGATTTTGGGGATGGGACAGTCCTTACAGGGCACAATGTGACACATGCCTACAATACCTCAGGGATCTTTGACATCTGTGTTACGGGTAAGAATGATGTGAGCGAAAATAAAAGCCAAATTTCTGTTATGGTTTTAGCCCCCATTCAAGGACTTTCAGTCAATGCCAGCCTTGTGAATGTTCCTTTGAATGCAACAGTCCACTTTGAGACCCATCTTGACCAAGGAGATCATGTGCGTTACTCGTGGATCCTTTGTGACCGTTGTACTTCCATTCCAGGAACACAACCTATGTACTACACATTTCGCTCTGTTGGAATGTTCAATGTAATCGTAACTGCTGAAAATGACATCAGCACTGCTCAGGCTAGCATTTACATATTTGTACAACGGGAGCTGGAAGGCTTACAGATAGTGTCTGATGAGCTTGGGGACAGTTGTTGTTTTGCCACCAACCGCATCCTGCACTTGCAGGCTGTGCTAAAAGATGGCACTAATATGTCTTTTAACTGGAACCTTCTGAAGGAATATGAAAATACCGTTGCCCTCAATCTCACAGGCAAGAACATAGAACTCAATTATTCCACACCTGGACTCTGCGAGGTCATCTTGAAGGCCACTAATTTGCTCGGCCAACTAACTGTAAACCGCACTATCGAGTTCCTTGATCCTGTTGGAAAACTAATTCTGGAGGCTTCCCCAAACCCCACAGCCATCAACATCATCACCAACATGACTGTGTTTGTGAATACAGGCAGTGATCTGCAGTATAGATGGTGGATAGATGGTGATCCGTTGCAATTTAATGAGCCTTCCATCTGGCATGCATTTAAAAGTCCAGGTCTAAAGACAGTAAATGTGGAGGTTTCAAACCAGGTTGGCAAGGAGATGGCTTCAGTACAGATCAGTGTCCAAGAACCAGTTTTTGGGGTTACCTTCACCACAACCAATGTCACAGAGCATAACTTTATAGCCTCTGGAGTCAATGTATCTCTCTCTGGCCATGTCCAAACTGGATCGAATGTCTCATGGATGTGGCTCTTGCCAAATCATGCAAAATCAAGTCAGCAGTCCACATACTACATATTTTCATTCCCAGGAACATTCACAGTCATTTTGAATGTCTCAAATGACATTAGTAGTGAGCTGCTAGCTCGTGACTTCACTGTGCAAGACAGAATTCAGGGGCTTGAGTTCAGGGCCAGCAAGAAGAATGTTGCAGTTGGTGAGAATGTGGAGTTCACCATCTCTGTCGCATCTGGCACCTCAGTTAGCTACACCTTGAGCATCAGCGGCGATGCAACCGTCTACCCCAACCTTACGTATGTACACCAGTTTAGCAGAGTAGACAACTACTACGTCAATCTGACTGCATGGAATCAAATAAGCTCAGAACGAAGGAATATGCATATATGTGTCTCGGAACCCATCACCAAACTTACCATCTTAGACTGCTGTGAAGACGCTATACCTGTGGGTGTGCCCAAGACCTTTGAGGCTCACATACACTCTGGCAACCCTGTGACATACCTATGGACCTTTGATCTTCATCATGGAGCTAAAACAACCATGTTGGATTCAAAAGCCACATATATACCTGAGGAGCCAGGTTTGCTGACCATTAGCGTGAGTGCCTTTAATGCACTTAACATTCAAAATGAGACCAAGAATGTGCTTGTCCAGAATATCCTTAAGTCAGCCATCTTAGAGGCTCAACCTCAGGACACCTTTATTAACAAGACAGTAATCTTTCAAGCACGAGTTTCCCCACAGTCCAGCTCTCTCAGATACCAGTGGGACTTTGGAGATGGAAGCCCTGACCTCCTTTCTGATACTTCTGTTGTCAGTCATGTATATTCTTTACCTGGCCACTACATTGCTAAAGTCAACATCAGCAACCTGGTTAGCTGGATTACTGCTTTCTTTGAGGTGAACATACGTGTACTAGAGTGCAGCGAACCAGAAGTCCAAGTGGTTCAAGCTCCAAGGATAGCCATCTGGCGTTCCAAACCAGCGTTAGTCGAAGCAAAGGTGGATCTCAAAGGCTGCGTTCGCTATGGTGCCGAATATCTCTGGGAGATCTTCTCAGCATCTCACTGCCAGGAATTTGAAAACCATTTGACACCACCATTTAAAGTCCATCTTCCTGCAGAAGTCGATGTCTGGAGGCTGCAGTTGTCCATACCCAAGATGACACTTCCTGCCAAAAACTACACTTTGATCTTTTCCCTGTCTTACAAAGGAATTCCCTTGAAAAAGGCTGCCTGTCTTCAGCTCTCAGTGATGTCCGCCAAATTGGTACCTATCATTGAGGGTGGAACCTATCGTGTGTGGTCCAAAACTCAGGACCTACAACTGAATGCAAACCAATCCTATGATCCCAACCTGGACCTGGACAGTCAGACCCTGCTCAATTACAACTGGGAATGTGTCAACACTTCTAAGGTAAGAAATACAACCTGTTTTACATTAACAACTGTATGAGGGATCTTTTTAGTGGTCAGTAATACAAAAATGCAGTTTGAAATGTTATTGCTGTTTGTTTGTTTGTGGTGAAAGAGGAATAAAACACTGACAGACATGCTGTTATTGGAAAATAATCAACTAACAGTAACTCGGGCCACATCACACCACCCTAACACCGAGTCCCCAAGAAATGTATTACTTTCATAATCAAACTTTTTGCTTTTAGAATTTATTTTCTTTTTCTTGGGATCATTTATGGTTGAATATAGCCTTTTTTAAAAGTCTAAAGCTCACAGCATGGCGTAGTTGGTGAGCATTACCCACCAGAGGATAAAGAGCGCAGATACTTGCCCAGTAAAATCACTGGAAAAGATAATTAAGGCTGATTTATTTTCATTTTCCTCTTTCTCTTCGCCTCTTAATATGGCCACAGAGAGATTGTCTGCTCCTGCTTGGCATGTCTTTTTCCCAACCTTTGCCTTCTCTGTACAAAAAAAATGAAGATTACTGTGGCGTGCACTCTCCTTTCCTGGCAAGAGACTCAGGCAGTGGGATTTTTATTTTTTTGGATGTTCCAGTTTAACATCTAAACATTTTGGAATGCTGGAAAATGGCAGTCATATGGAGAAAGTGGGTTTATACTTACTAAGTGGACTATTAGTGTAAACTTCGGATGCAAGGTTTAAGGACTTTTTTTTTTGATTGATTACTAAAGTGAACAACAGATATTGATGAACTTATTTGTGAACTGAAAAATAATTGGAATCTTTAGTTAAATTTAGATAACTGAACGAAATTCCATATAAAAAGTTCAAATCCACAGAGCTACTGGATTTTATTTAAGAAATTATGCGACGGCATCAGTGTCGACCTTAATCTTATATTTCAAAGCTGAGGACCAAAATGAAATGACACATAACCCTAAAAAGTAGAAGCAAAATAAAGACAGGAAATGGTTTATATATTTTTTTGTTCCCTCTGAGACGTTCAGAGCTCGCCGTAGCTTCTCCGATTAGATGGATAAAGGAGCTGGATGTCTGGGAGCCACAGAGACAAAACAGGAAATGGCAGATACATCAGTGGTGCGATGAGAACGTTCAACAGCTTAAAGAGAGATTTCTTAGGTAGAAGTGCATCAGGAGGCGCTTCTCCGGGTCGAGGAAATAGTTCGGGGTGATATTATAGTCGTTTTGTGATTTTCTGCTCAAACAAAATGAACTGATCAAGGAATTAATGTAACAATAAAACAAATTGTCCTGAAAAAGTAAAAAATATCTGGAATAATCCATAAAGATAGTGGGTTTAAAAATATATATCATATTATATTATATTACGTTATGTTACGTTACATTATATTATAATATAGTATTATTTTATTTAAACCCCGCCCCCCCCTTTTTTTACATTTCTTTCAGGGAGCCTCTCACTGCTCGACTCTGAACTTCAGACTGGGTCCAAAAGATCTGGTCATCTCCGGATCAGAGCTGGAGGTGGACGTGGATTACACCTTCCGTCTGACCGTCAGCAAAGATGGCATGTCTCCAGAATCCACCACTCAGAAGGCGAGTGCTCATTAACATGTTAATTTAACATGATGGACTTGAATTAGTCTGCAGGTTTGATCATATTCCCTGGCACTGAAAAGTTCTCTTCATACAGTATGAGTCATCAGCGTCATTCACCGCAGACTTAATTGAACCTGAGTCACAGGTGTGTCATGATTCAGTAGCCCTGTTTATAGAACTGACCTTGATCTGTGGCCCCACCTCCTTCCAGTAGTCCAATAGTATCCATCAGAAATTCGGAAAGTAGTTTAAAAACTCTATTGAAGGTACTTTTACATAGGATGTTGCTAATTGTTTTGGAGGTCAAGGCTAAAAAGGGGTTGCTTTTGCACAAACACACACACAATTTGCATGACAAGCTTACAATCAGTTAGATGTTCCATTGTTGATTCTCTGAATCTCTTTCTCGCTGATCATCCTTCCTTTAAATCATCCGTTCCTTCTCTGTCTATTGAGTTCCTTATAGGAATGTTCATCTGCATTCTGAAACCCAGAGACCCAGAAACTATGATTTTTTTTTTTGCACTTCATTCAAAATGTGCTTGAAATCCAATAAATGACCTGTTTTCCTTTTATCACCTTCCTTCAGTGTTTGGAAAAGGCCATGATGCCCAGAGCCCATAATTATGTTGATGATGAGTCAGAAAGAAAAGTGAGAGAAATGAAAAAAATAATAATGAAGGGTCTGAGTCAAAAAAAAGGTTGCGGGGGTTTACAAGGCAGATAGAAAAACCAGGCTAGGATCAAGAGAAGGAGCGTTTGCGTGGTGATACTATAAGCATTTGTTTGGTGATGTTATAAGCGTTTGTTTGGTGATGTTATAAGCGTTTGCGTGGTGATGTTATAAGCGTTTGTTTGGTGATGTTATAAGCGTTTGTTTGGTGATGTTATAAGCGTTTGCGTGGTGATGTTATAAGCGTTTGTTTGATGTTATAAGCGTTTGCGTGGTGATGTTATAAGCGTTTGTTTGGTGATTTTATAAGCGTTTGTGTGGTATGGTTATAAGCATTTGTTTGGTGATGTTATAAGTGTTTGCTTGGTGATGCTATAAGTGTTTGTTTGGTGATGCTATAAGCTTTTGCATGGTGATGTTATAAGCGTTTGCGTGCTGACGCTATAAGCGTTTTAGTGGTGATATAAGTGTTTGCGTGGTGATGTTATAAGCTTTTGCTTGGTGATGTTATAAGCGTTTGTTTGGTGATGTTATAAGCGTTTGTTTGGTGATGTTATAAGCATTTGTGTGGTGATGTTTTAAACGTGTGTGTGGTGATGTTATAAGCATTTGTTTGGTGATGTTATAAGCATTTGTGTGGTGATGTTATAAGCTTTTTCTTGGTGATGTTATAAGCGTTTGTTTGGTGATGTTATAAGCGTTTGTTTGGTGATGTTATAAGCATTTGTGTGGTGATGTTATAAGCGTTTGTTTGGTGACGTTATAAGCATTTGTGTGGTGATGTTTTAAACGTGTTTTTTTTTTTTTTTGGGGGGGGGGGGGGGGGGGGGGGGGGGGGGGGGGGGGGGGGGGGGGGGGGGGGGGGGGGGGGGGGGGGGGGGGGGGGGGGGGGGGGGGGGGGGGGGGGGGGGGGGGGGGGGGGGTTTTGTGATGTATAAGCGTTTGTTTGGTGATGTTATAAGTGTTTGTTTGGTGATGTTATAAGCGTTTGCATGGTGATGTTATAAGCGTTTGTTTGGTGATGTTATAAACGTTTGTGTGGTGATGTTATAAGCATTTGCTTGGTGATGTTATAAGCGTTTGTTTGGTGATGTTATAAGCATTTGTGTGGTGATGCTATAAGCATTTGTTTGGTGATGTTATAAGCATTTGCGTGGTGATGTTATAAGCGTTTGTTTGGTGATGTTATAAGCGTTTGGTGATGTTATAAGCGTTTGCTTGGTGATGTTATAAGCATTTGTTTGGTGATGTTATAAGCGTTTGTTTGGTGATGTTATAAACGTTTGTGTGGTGATGTTATAAGCGTTTGCGTGGTGATGTTATAAGCGTTTGTTTGGTGATGCTATAAGCGTTTGTTTGGTGATGCTATAAGCGTTTGTTTGGTGATCTTATAAGCGTTTGCGTGGTGATGTTATAAGCGTTTGTTTGGTGATGTTATAATTGTTTGTTTGGCGATGTTATAAGCGTTTGTTTTGCGATGTTATAAGCGTTTGTTTGGTGATGTTATAAGTGTTTGTTTGGTGATGTTATAAGCGTTTGTTTGGTGATGTTATAAGCGTTTGTTTGGTGATGTTATAAGCGTTTGTTTGGTGATGTTATAAACGTTTGTTGGTGATGCTATAAGCATTTGCGTGGTGATGTTATAAGCATTTGCGTGGTGATGCTATAAGCGTTTGTTTGGTGATGATATAAGGTTTGCGTGGTGATGTTATAAGCGTTTGTTTGGTGATGTTATAAGCGTTTGGTGATGTTATAAGTGTTTGCTTGGTGATGTTATAAGCATTTGTTTGGTGATGTTATAAGCGTTTGTTTGGTGATGTTATAAACGTTTGTGTGGTGATGCTATAAGCATTTGCGTGGTGATGTTATAAGCGTTTGTTTGGTGATGTTATAAGCGTTTGTGTGGTGATGCTATAAGCATTTGTTTGGTGATGTTATAAGCATTTGCGTGGTGATGCTATAAGCGTTTGTTTGGTGATGTTATAAGTTTTGGTGATGTTATAAGCTTGTGTGATGTTATAAGCTTTGTGGTGATGTTATAAGCGTTTGTTTGGTGATGTTATAGTTTTGGTGATGTATAAGTTTTGTGATGTTAAACTTTGTTGGTGATGTTATAAGCTTTGTTGGTGATGTAAAGCTTTGTTTGGTGATGTTATAAGCTTTGTGGTGATGTATAAGGTTTGTTGGTGATGTTATAAGGTTTGTGATGTTATAAGCTTTGTTGTGATGTTATAAGGTTTGCGTGGTGATGTTATAAGCGTTTGTTTGGTGATGTTATAAGTGTTTGGTGATGTTATAAGTGTTTGTGATGTTATAAGCGTTTGTTTGATGTTATAAGCTTTGTTGGTGATGTTATAAGGTTTGTGGTGATGTTATAAGCGTTTGTTTGATGTTATAAGGTTTGCTGGTGATGTTATAAGCGTTTGTTTGTGTTATAAGCTTTGTTGGTGATGTATAAGGTTTGTTGGTGATTTATAAGCGTTTGTGGTGATGTTATAAGCGTTTGTTTGGTGATGTTATAATGTTTGTTGGGATGTTATAAGCGTTGTTGATGTTATAAGCTTTGTTGGTGATGTTATAAGGTTTGCTGGTGATGTTATAAGCGTTTGTTTGATGTTATAAGTTTGTTGGTGATGTTATAAGCGTTTGTTTGGTGATGTTATAAGGTTTGTTTGGTGATGTTATAAGTTTGTTTGTGATTTATAAGCGTTTGTTTGGTGATGTTATAAGCGTTTGTTTGGTGATGTTATAATGTTTGTTGGGATGTTATAAGCGTTTGTTTTGGATGTTATAAGCGTTTGTTTGGTGATGTTATAAGGTTTGTTTGGTGATGTTATAAGTTTGTTGGTGATGTTATAAGTTTGTTGGTGATGTTATAAGCGTTTGTTTGGTGATGTTATAAACGTTTGTTGGTGATGTATAAGCTTTGTGGTGATGTTATAAGCATTTGGTGGTGATGCTATAAGCGTTTGTTTGGTGATGTATAAGGTTTGCGTGGTGATGTTATAAGCGTTTGTTTGGTGATGTTATAAGCGTTTGGTGATGTTATAAGTGTTTGCTTGGTGATGTTATAAGCATTTGTTTGGTGATGTTATAAGCGTTTGTTTGGTGATGTTATAAACGTTTGTGTGGTGATGCTATAAGCATTTGCGTGGTGATGTTATAAGCGTTTGTTTGGTGATGTTATAAGCGTTTGTGTGGTGATGCTATAAGCATTTGTTTGGTGATGTTATAAGCATTTGCGTGGTGATGCTATAAGCGTTTGTTTGGTGATGTTATAAGTGTTTGCGTGGTGATGTTATAAGCATTTGTTTGCTGATGTTATAAGCGTTTGCGTGGTGATGTTATAAGCGTTTGTTTGGTGATGTTATAAGCGTTTGTTTGGTGATGTTATAAGCGTTTGTTTGGTGATGTTATAAGTGTTTGCTTGGTGATGTTATAAGCGTTTGTTTGATGTTATAAGCCTTTGTGTGGTGATGTTATAAGTGTTTGCGTGGTGATGTTATAAGCGTTTGTTTGGTGATGTTATAAGTGTTTGGTGATGTTATAAGCGTTTGCTTGGTGATGTTATAAGCATTTGTTTGGTGATGTTATAAGCGTTTGTTTGGTGATGTTATAAGCGTTTGTTTGGTGATGTTATAAGTGTTTGCTTGGTGATGTTATAAGCGTTTGTTTGATGTTATAAGCCTTTGTGTGGTGATGTTATAAGTGTTTGCGTGGTGATGTTATAAGCGTTTGTTTGGTGATGCTATAAGCGTTTGTTTGGTGATCTTATAAGCGTTTGCGTGGTGATGTTATAAGTGTTTGGTCTGAGTTTGTGTTTGTTCATTTCTTGGCTGCAGGAGAGGAACCTGATGTGCTCTTCTGCTGTTGTAGTTCATCCACCTGAAGCTTGGATTGTTTTCTTTATTCTGAGATGCTTTTCTGTCCATCACAGCTATAAAGAGTGATTATTTTAGTTACTGTAGACTTCCTGGTAGCTCAGAGCAGTCTGATCATTCATCTCTGATCTCATCAACAAGGTGTTTCCACCCACAAAGTCTCGCTTACGGGATGTTTTTTGTTTTTTCACACCATTTTGTGAGTGTGAAAATCTGAAATACATGAAGTATGAAGTAAAGTCACAGAGATCAGACCTTTTCTTCATTCAGATGAACATGAACCTGAAGCTCTTGACCTGGAGCTGTATGATTTTATGAAATGTGCTGCTGGCACATGATTGGCTGATTGGATAACGGCATTGCTAATAAAGTGGACGGTGAGTGTCTCTAACAGTGGAAGTGGAAGGTATGAGGGTCTCTAACATAAATTGTTCTAATTTTACAATTTAAAACATCTTATTTCAGCATTTTTCCCAATCTTTTCTCCACCAAAACGGCTCGACTCGACACGATTATTACCCATAATCCTTTATGCTCTGGCTATTTCCAATGCCTTTGTGAGCATCTATTTATTTTGACGATTTAGGTTCCGCTTCTCATGGGACGAGCAAACTGAAGTAAAAACTGAAGAAAATGGTGCTAAAAATCAGTGCGCCCCACCAGGAAAAATTTGTGTAATGCACATACTTGGCTAAAAATAGAACAGACCACCCACGCCACCGATCTGTCAACAAAAAAACACCTGAAAAATCACCTAGCTTTTGAACGCATGCCGAAGACAACGTTGGTATCGTGGGTTGACTCTTTCACAACAGCTTTTGCTGATTAAAAAAATCGTAAACTCACTTTGGTTGGCTTTGCTCTGCTTTCCACTGACTCCCGGGCGTACACGCAACTTAGCTGGCATTTGGTTTGGTTCGGTTCGTTCGTATGCTGAAAATGCTTCGTATGTCCATGCAAATTTCTTGCACAATTTAAATTCTTAAAGTGAAAATTGGTAAGGGAGGGCATTCATATGCCGAGGTTCCACTGTTTGTCACAGTCACAGCTTAATAAGGCTTAATCATCGTGTTGTGTATTGATGAAGGAGGACGCTTTGCAGCAGTAATGGAAAGTGAATTGATTTGGAGAGATTTTTTTTTTTTTTTTTTATCTACTGGAATCATTAAGCCTCTATGTAAGAAATAATGCAGACCTTCGACTGGTCAGTAACGTAACGTCTCGCCGCTTTTTCTACAGAGACTCCGCACAAGTGTTCTCGTGAAGCAACTCCCAATATTTCTCTCTCACTCTCTCTTCTCCATCTCAGCACTTGAAAGGATTGATTTTTATTTTATTTTCCTGCAGTAATGCTTTCACAAGAACGTCCTCCTCTCATGAGGCATGAAACACAACAGACACACGGTTACGGCTTTTCTAGTGGGGAACGTCCCGGAAATGTTCTACACTTCTAAACTTCTACACTTCTTTGTATGAGCTAAAAAAAAACAAAAACAGTTTCTCTTATAGCTGCAGTCGTGTTTCAGTGAAATATGACATGTCGGTTTAATCAGGACCTGAAATTCAATTCTTCTGCTTCTGATCAGGAAAGGTTCCAAATGCAGTATTTTGCAGATGTTAGTTAGCCACTGAAACCTAAAGGAACCCTTGAAGGACCCATTTCGCCCGAGCGGCGCATCATTTCTGATGGTTTTTCCTGGATTCAGACGTAATGTAGCACTGTACACTGCACTGGCGCACTTTGTTGTTTAGTCCATTTCTGTTCATCCGGTTCGATCCGGTTTTTCCTTTCCTTTATTTGCCATTCTTGCAGCACTGATGCTGGAGCAACTGTACCAACAATGAGGCAGAAATGCCAATTACAGCCATGTAAATAACTCTATCTTTTGTTTTGTTTTTTGTCTTCCTCAGGTGTTAGTGAAGAGCGGCCGCATCCCCATCGTCTCTCTGGAGTGTGTGTCGTGTAAAGCTCAGTCTCGTTATGAGATCAGCCAGAACTCCTACGTCTACATGGCCGGGACCTGCAGCAACTGTCAGGGTTCCTACAGAGGGGTAAGAGGCACCTGATTAACTGATTAAAATTAAATTTGTTTCAGCATGCGAAGTATTTTCGTCATACGAACGAACCGAGCCGAAGTTCTGAGAGCCGTTCAAGACTTGTTAGCATCTGTGGAAAGCCAAGCGAAGACAACCGGAGAGAGTTTACGAATTTTTTTTCAGTCAGTGAAAGCTGTTTTGAAAGTCAACCAACGATACCAATGTTGCCTTCGGTATGCGTTCAAAAGCTAGGTGATTTTCCCGGTGTTTTTTTGTTGACAGATCGGTGGCATGGGTGGTCTGTTCTATTTTTAGCCCAAGTTTGGTGGCACGACTTTCTGTGAGGACCCTTGACATTGAATGCTTGGGGTCAGTTCTTTGTAAGCAGCCATACAGTTTACATACGCTTTGTATTCATATTATTGCTCATATTTTTGGGCGTCTGGAACGGATTATCTGCATTTACATTATTTCTTATGGGGAAATTCGTTTCACAATACAAATTTTCACCTTAAGAACTCGCCTCAAGAACCAATTAAATTCCTATGCCGAGGTTCCACTGTGCTTATAGGAAGTATTGCTAACACAGCTTCCCACAGCTAGCGCAAAATAGAAGTGTATTGGTTTAACAAATCTAAAAACAGACAAGGTTTGATGAATTATAATCCAGAAAGTAGGGTTACAACAACACCTTGAGAATTATATATATAAACTTAATTGCCAAGCACCATTTTTGAATATTTTGTATATATAGCATACTTCATTTCTATTTATTTCTCTTGTGTAATCTGAAGCAGTCTCTGGCAAAAGGATTTCCGGGATTAATAAAGTTCTATCTTATCGAAGATTCAAAAGCCTCAAACCTGCTTTCCACTGGTCTTGTCTCAGGGAACCTCCAACGCTCAAACTATCGTTCCAGTGACCTCATGCAATGCTGAAGCTTATAGCAGATATCCTAAGGGAATGCTGGGAATAGTGCTATGACCTCACCAGTCCCAGTGACAGGTGTGAGGTCTGTATTTGGTCTCAGTGAGTCATATTTCAGCCTCACAGATGAAAAAGTCTGTGTGTGTTAAAAAATTTTTTAAACAGACAGAGGCACAGAGATTAGGTCAAGGGAGAAGGAGATCAGTCAAATCACTTCATCCTCTCCAAAACATTCTTCTTCTCTAAATGTTTACTTTAGCTTGTTATGTCATGGCTCCGGAATGAAACCGGCAAGGAAAACCCGGGACAGTGCAGGGAGTGATGTCATCGTTATGATGTGATGTATTCCACATGGCACTGAAGTTAGCCGTCTAAGCGAGGACACAGTTATTTAAGGAGTAAAACACTCTATGATGTGCTACTGGAAGAAAATAATCAACTACTGGACTGTGTGAAGAAGCAGAGTTATTATGTCCAACCTGAAGTTGATTACTTTCTCATAACAGCATGCCCGAAGGTGTTTTAATCTTCTTGTACATCACAGGTGAAGCTAGTTTTGGTTATCACTAATGTTATATCAGTGCTGATGATGGAAATTTCTTCGATTAATAACCGTCTCGCACTGACACACTGTCAGGACCTCCACAGACTGTTAGCACAGTCGGAACTTGATGCTAAATTGATGCCCTATTTGTGTTTTTTCGTTAGCGCTGGACGGCAGTAAACCATCGCAGTGAGCCACTGGTTCTGGACCTGAACACCACCACAACAGGTCAGGACAGCATGAACCTGGTGCTGAGGAAGGGGTCACTGCGGGACGGGGACTCATACGTCTTCAGTTTGCATGTCACTGATGACAGCATGGAGCAAGTGGGTGTGGCCAACATCGAGCTCCACCCCAACCTGCCACCTGCTGGGGGGTCCTGTTCACTGTGGGCCGACGGCAAGGGGCCAGAGGTGCGGACGCTGCTGGAGAGAGTACACTTCAATTGCACAGGTGAGAGAAGTCGATCAAAAAGATTGATGACTAAAGACAGGTAGACAGACAGGTGAGACAGGCGGAAATAAACAATGGCAGGTAAAACCTTGACTGAAGACTACCTGTTGAGCTGGGTGAGACAGGTGAACCAAGAACGTGTGATGCCGTATCAGGAGAGATGTGGACTGTAGACAGGTAGATGGACAGGTGAGACAGATGGAACAAGAGTGTGTCAGTGGATAGATGGACTGGTAGAGCAAGAAAGACTGGACTGACCACAGACAGACAGACAGTGATACAGAGAGAGAGAGAGAGAGAGAAAGACAGCGAGAGATAGAGAGGTGAGACAAGTGAGGCAAGAATGTGTGGGTGGATAGATGGACAGGTGGAGCAAGAAAGAGTGGCCTAACCACAGGCAGATAGATAGATAGATAGATAGATAGATAGATAGATAGATAGATAGATAGATAGATAGATAGATAGATATAGAAGTGAGACAGATGAGGCAAGAATGTATGGATGGATAGATGGACAGGCAAAGCAAGAATGAGTGGACTGAACACAGATAGACTGAGGTGAGGTGAGATGGAGCATAAATGTGTGATGTCATATCTGGTGAGACCTGGACTGTAGATAGGTGCAGTAGGTGGATAAGTGAGAAGGGTGGACAGTGATACCATATCAGCTGAGATGTGGACTAAAGACAGGAAGAACTCCTGATGCAATGGCGGGTAGGTCCGACTGTAGACAGATACCTAGACAGATGAGACAGATGGAACAAGAATGTGGGGACCAAAGGAGGGTAGATGGAGAGTTGAGACTGATGGAGCAAGAATTTGAGACACTATATAAGGTGAGACATGGACTGAAGACATGTAGATATGAGAAAGCTGGACCAAATACAGGTCAATGGTGAGAAGGTGGAGCAAAACTGGAGGGGTGAGTCTCAGGTGTGACTAGTGACTCAAAGCATCAAAGCGAGTAATGAACCTATCATAAGGACATTTGCAGAGATACACATCTTCATCCTGGTCCTGTCCTGGTCTCTCATGTCCTTTAGGCTACACTGATTTGGACGAGACAGAGTCTCCGCTGGTCTACAGCCTGCTGGTGTTGCGTTGCTTTAACTTCTACTGTGAAGAGTTTTGCGTGTATAAAGGAACCAGTTCGGAACATTCCACCTTCCTTCCACCTGGATTACTCTCCGCCCAGTACAGGGTCTCAGTGTCCATCACGGTGGAGGACCACCAGGGGGCATCCATCACCGCCCTCAACCAGTGAGTCATTGCTTTGTCTCTCTTTGTTTTTTAGACGAATCAAGCAACTTCTTGAATATCTACAGCTGATTTTTTTAATTGGCTAATTGTGTTTATTTTCTACAAAATACTCGTTGGTCTTAACCGTTGAGTCCGAGATCCTTGGTGTGACCTCATATACCCCCTAAACTTGCTCTACTTTATTCTACTTTATGTCTAGAATCTTACAAGTCATGACTTCACTTTAAAGGAGCAGTTTGTAACTTTTTAGGGACTTCACCCCCACCCCTGCCACCATCCCCAGTGACTGAGTGTTAAATTGCAATTGCAATAAAAACATTAACAAGCTAGGATATTGATGGCTTCTTTTAATATTCTCTGCCCAATCAACAACCAAAAAATCCTTCGCTTCAGCAAGTGGCAAAGCTAATTTCCGAGGCAGGACGATCCCCCTGGGAGTCAGGTGGGTCATGGCTTTAGGCTGCGTCCCAATTCACCTGCTTTCTCTTTACAGTAGTTTGCTTCACCACTGATGGCTGGGCTGTGCTCCAAATCCCTAGGCTGAAACTCCACATGTGTAGTAATACCTTTGTGTGTGTGTGTGTGTGTGTGTGTGTGTGTGTGTGTGTGTTTTGTGTATTAGGACCATGACAGTGATGTTGCCACAGGTTCCAGCTGGATTCAGCAGCCTGGCTCACTGGTTGAGCGTGATGACGGACACCACTCTGAATGAGCTGCTGAAACAGGGCGACTCTCAGCGTGTCCGCGAGCTCTCCCTCGCCTTCATCACCGTACTCAATGGGGTCAGACTCTTCGGTTAATCTGTCCATCCTTCCATACATCCGTATATTAACTCTTTTCCTTTTCCTCAGAGGCTAAATCCTGTTTGGTTGTGTCCATGTTGATGATTGAATGTCTTTGTCATGATCCACTCCACAGTGGTCATCATCAATTTCAATTCCTTTGTGTCTATACTGAATTTGGTGTATATGTCTTTTGTTAAATGTGTATGTGTGTGTGTGTGTGTGTGTGTGCAGTATGAGCAGAGTGTGCCGTATAGAAGCAGTGTGTCGAAGCAGGAAAGGCAGTACAGAGTGAGTGTGAGAGGAAACATCACTCGAGCTCTGACATCACTGGACCTCAACACCGTCAGTGACATCCAACAGACCTCAGCTGCTCTCGCCCAGTGCACGGTGAGATACACAAACACACACACACACAGAGTGTGATAGAATGCAGGAACTTATTAGTAGATGGTCAGCTTAAATTCTGAAAAGGATTAAACTAGACTGAATAAGAAATAAAGAAAAGTGAGGTCCTTTAATTAATTAATGCCATGGGTGTGTGTGTGTGTGTGTGTGTGTGTGTGTAGGCTGTGAGCCGGGAGTTTGTGTGTGAGGAGTGTCAGAACAGCACATTAAATAAGCTGGAGTCCATGCTGGAGATCCTCCAGACGGACACCAAGCAGGGCACCGTGACTCCCACGGAGATCGCAGACAACATCCTCAACATCATGGGTGAGTTATAAGAAATCGTAACCTTCCTCTCATTACACACACCTTCTGCTTCGTTTCTGCACAATATTGCAGGTTATGAGTGTCATTAACACTGTAACACGTGCGGTCTTCCGACAGCTGTTGTAATTTGCCTCCGTTTGCACGTGCAGTTAAGTGGTTCAGTAGGTGCGAAAGCACGCATGATGCACCTCTCTCACTCATACGTACACCTCTAAGGTGAAAGAACAGCACATATGGCTGATTATAGGTTCCACAGAGCGCGCGATGATTCACGACTAATGACAGCAGCTGGTTTCGTAAAAGGTGATTTTGTCTGTAGGCGTTTATAGTGAGCTTTATAGCACTTACTGTGCCGGGGTATGATGGGGCAGCCAGCTGAAGGTGGTAATTAGCAGGTGGCCAAAAATGTGTCTTTTAATAAAGGTGAATAAAGTTTGGAAATGAAACAGTGTGAACGTTGTTCTGCAGGGGGTCTGATCCAGCAGGTGAGTGAGGCAGCGTCAGTGTCGCTGGAGGAGTCGGAGGATCGTGGTACACCGCATCTACCGGATCAGCCTCACCCACTGCGCGTGGCCGCCAAAGCCTACACGCTGTCCTCGGAGCTCATGCGCATCCTGATGCTCTCTCGCGTGCTGAACGAGGAGCCGCTGATCCTGCGCGGAACTGAGATAGAGGCCGCAGGGAAACGCGCCGACCCACTCAGCTTGCTGTGTTATGGATTGAGCGATGCCCCCGAGTGCCGCCGCTTCTCCATCCCCAGGGCGTTCAACTCCAGCCTGGGGACCAGCCTGAGCACCAGCGGGGCCGCCAGCGAGGGCATCGTGCAGCTGCTCTTCCAGGTGGAGCCCAACCCCTTCCCTTTTAACTACGTCCCTAACTACACCGTGTCCACCGAGGTGGCGTCCATGGAGTTCCGCACCGTCAACGGCTCTCAGATCCCCATCGCCGACTTAGACGAGAGCCAGGCCATCAGAGTCGCGCTGAACAACGGCACCACGGCAGGACTGGACGGAAACAGCACAGGGGTCAAGCTGGATCCGGCTGGGGAGGTAAATGTGAGCAGGTGTGGCTCAGTGATCATTAAAGTGAGCACAGGGAACAACAACCGGCGAGCCGGAGTCTACGTCCAGCTCAACTTTACCGTACTGGAAGGTAATTATACACCCTGGACTCCAGGGGGCAGAAGTTCACTCTCTCTCTCTACGACATTAGGTTCTAGCTGCTATAACGTAAACAAACCTGTCTGTTAGTATAGTAGAAGTTTAATTATGTTACTTTGTCAATTAAAGTTGAAACTCCTTCATGCTGTAAATCTTGTGCTGTTATCTGAAAATGATTCACTTCAGGCTGGTAACAGTAACTCCGCTCAGTCACGACACCCGGATGTTGATTATTTTCCTGTAACAGCATGACAGCGGACTGAATCAGTTGCTGTGGAAAATAGTGGTGTGTTGATAAGAACAGCAGTTCATTCTGAATAGTTTCCACTTCTGCAGCTTCTGGGCATTTATTTTCATCTTGTTTAAATGAACTAGCGTGCAGGAGTTCTCTCTCAGTGTGTGTGTGTTTGTGTGTGTGTGTGTGTGTGTGTGTGGAGAGAGAGAGAGAGAGAGAGAGAGAGAGAGAGAGAGAGAGAGAGAGAGACGATAATGGAGATTCAGCTATTATCCTTCGTTTCTCTCTGGTTAATAATTAGAGGTGCAGTTTTCTCTAAATTGCATCTGCAAATGTTCTGTTTTCCGCTCTTGCAGATTATTTCCTTTCAAATATATGTGTGTGTGTGTGTGTGTGTGTGTGTGTGTGTGTGTGTGACCTTTACCTCCAGGTTCTCCAGACGCACAAGAGTCAGACCTGTCAATCATGGCTTACCTGCACACCTCTGATAAGCCTAATGAGTTCAGCAGCACAGACAGGAAGCGCATCACCCTCAGCATGGTGCAGGGGCGGAGCCTCAACCACCAGCTATACACCTTCTTCCTGTCTCCCATGTAAGAATGGGTTTAAACGGGTTCTGTCTATCTCCTTCCGTCTGTCTTTCTCTCTCTCTCTTTCTCTCTTTCTCTTTCAACCCATCCCCCTCTCTCCCTCTCTCTTTTTTACTACCTCTGTCTGTCCCTCTCTCTATCCCTCATTCTCACACCCTCTCTCTCCCTCCCTCCCTCTCTCTCTCTCTCATATGCCATGTCTCTCTCTCTCTCTCTCTCTCTCTCTCTCACTCTCACTCACTCCCATGCCCTGTCTCTCTCTTTCTCTCTCTCCCTCACTCTTATGTCCCTCTCTCTCTCTCTCTCTCTCTCTCTCTCTCTCTCGTGCTCTCTCTCTCCCTCACTCTTATGCCCTGTTTATCTCTCTCTCTCACTCCCTCTCTCTCTCTATCCCTCACTCTCACTCCCTGTCTCTCTTTTTCTTTCTCGCTCCCTCCCCCCGCTCTCTCTCTCTCTCTCCCTTTGTTTCTTCTTTTTCTCTCTCTCTCTCTCTCTCTCCTCTCTCTCTCTCTCTTTTCACTCCCCCATGTCCTGTCTTTTTTTTCCCTGTCTCTCTCTCTCCCCCCTCTCTCTCTTTCCCCCCTTCTCTCTCTCTCTCTCTCTCTCTCTCTCTCTTTTATCCCTCTCTCCCCTCCCTGCTCTCTCTCTCCCCTCCCTCTCTCTCTCCCTGTCTCTCTCTCTCTCTCTCTCCCTCTCTCCCTCACTTTCATGTCCCTGTCTCTCTCTCTCTCTCTCTCTCTCTCTCTCTCTCTCTCTCTCCCTCACTCTTATCCCTGTTTCTCTCTCTCTCACTCCCTCTCCCCCTTTTCCCCCCTTTCCCCCCTTCTCTCTCTCTCTCTTTTTCTCACCTCTCATGTCCTCCCTGTCTCTCTCTTTCTCTCTCCCTCTCTCTCTCTCTCTCCCCTCACTCTTATGCCCTGTTTATCTCTCTCTCTCACTCCCTCTCTCCCTCTATCCCTCACTTTCACTCCCTGTCTCTCTCTCTCTCTCTATCCCTCACTCTCACTCCCTGTCTCTCTCTTTCTCACTCCCTCTCTCTCTCTCTCCCCCCCACTCTTATGCCCTGTTTATCTCTCTTTCTCACTCCCTCTCTCCCTCTATCCCTCACTTTCACTCCCTGTCTCTCTCTCTCTCTCTATCCCTCACTCTCACTCCCTGTCTCTCTCTTTCTCACTCCCTCTCTCTCTCTCTCTCCCTCACTCTTATGCCCTGTTTATCTCTCTCTCTCACTCCCTCTCTCCCTCTATCCCTCACTTTCACTCCCTGTCTCTCTCTCTCTCTCTCTCTCTCTCTCTCTCTCTCTCTCTCTCTCTATCCCTCACTCTCACTCCCTGTCTCTCTCTTTCTCACTCCCTCTCGCTCTCTCTCTCTCACTCCCTTTGTTTCTCTCTCTCTCTCTCTCTCTCTCTCTCTCTCTCTCTCTCTCCCCTCTCTCTCCATGAATGACAGATTTTTGTTGATGAAGGTGTTATGGCAGATTGCAGACTCTGAATAAACATCATTCTGTTTACTGTCACGAACACTGAGTACATTCACGACAGCGTTATTTCTGTTCAGTGACAATAAACGAGTGTGAGTTTGGGTTTAATGTTTGCTGTGTGATCTACGTCTCAGGTGTAAATCTGAACATAAGCCTGTGACAGGATGATGCTGGTGTGCACCGGTGTGTTTGTAATCCCTGTGTCATATCTGTGTAGCCTGTATGACACCACGCAGGATCACTTCATCAACGTGTCAGCAGGCTGCACTCCTGATTGGCCGGTTCGGATCCGTGTGGAGGTGGGCGTGTTCATGGTGCTCTGTCAGTACTTCAGTGAGCTGGGGCACATGTGGCGTACAGACGGGATGATGCCCCTGCCGGAGACCAGCGCGGGGCAGGCGGTGTGCAGCACACGCCATCTCACCATCTTCGGCGCCAGTCTGTTAGTCCCGCAGCACGCCATCAGCTTCACCGTGCATGTGAGTGGCCATGAGAATGAGCGGAATATGAATATTAATGACCGTCTAATGACTATTTTACATTATCACATCAATCACAGAAGGTGAAGGAAAATGATTGGAAAAGTTTTTAAAAACTTTTCATTTACTTTTGACATTAAGGTCAAGTTTGCATTTATTGTGCAATCTGAAAACCTGTTTTTTATTGTAGCATTTTCTTTTAAATATTGCAGACATTTTTTATCAATTTATTTAGCTTTTTTTCAGAAATATTTATTTATTTATCTTTGTTTTGTTTTTTTATTTATTTTAGCGTTTCTCAGAAATATTGCAGAAATATTTATTTATTTATTTATTTTTAGATTTTCTCAAAAATATATATTTTTATATATATAGTTTATATATATTTATTTATATATTCATATATATATATATATATTTTTTTTTTATATTATAGTTTTTTCTCAGAAATATTGCAGAAATATTGAAATATTTATTTGTTTGTTTGTTTATAGTTTTGTAATTAATAATTAATTATTATAATTATTATTATTATTCATTTGAGGCATTGGTGGCTCAGTGGTAGGGTTTTTGTCTATCATGCGGAAGGCCCGGGTTCGATTCCCAGCCAATGCCTCAACCGTTTGCCAAGTTGTTGTGCGGATCAGTTGGTCCACTGTGGCGACCCCAAACAGGGAGCAGCCAAAAGCAACATCCATTATTATTATTCATTTGTTTTTGATTAACGAATCATTCATTGTCTACCGCTTTATCCGAACTATTCTCGGGTCACGGGGAGCCTGTGCCTATCTCAGGCTTCATCTGGCATCAAGGCAGGATACACCCTGGACGGAGTGCCAACCCATCGCAGGGCACACACACACTCTCATTCACTCACACAATCACACACTACGGACAATTTAGAGATGCCAATCAACCTACCACGCATGTTTTTGGACTGGGGGAGGAAACCGGAGCACCCGGAGGAAACCCCCGAGGCACGGGGAAAACATGCAAACTCCACACACACATGGCGGAGGCGGGAATCAAACCCCCAGACCTGGAGGTGTGATGCAAACGTGCTAACCACTAAGCCACCGTGCCCCCCATTAACGAATCATTAGATCTTAAATATGGATCATAAGCATGTAACTGTAAGTTTTTGTGTGTTGTGTGTTCAGGATCCGCCGATCAGCCGCAGTCTGGTGGTGCTGCTGGTGTGCGTGGTGTGTTTGCTATGCTATGCTGTAGCCGCTGCTGTGCTCAGGAAACTGGACCAGCTGGACCTGAGACAAGCCTCGGTGGTGCCGCTGTGTGGGAAAGACGGGCTCTACAAGTACGAGATCCAGGTCAAAACCGGCTGGAAACGAGGGGCAGGTGAGGGGGCGGGGCAGGTCGTACTGCGACTTCCTGTTATGTGAGGGTTCTTCCTGCGCAGTACTCGTGGATCCGCTATCCATTCTCTGATAGTAATATGAGCTCTGTTTCAGGCACCACGGCCCACGTGGGTATCAGTCTCCATGGCAGCGAGAGCCGCAGCGGACACCGTCACCTGGACCGAGTCGGAGCTTTTACACGCAACAGTCTGGACATTTTCCACATCGCCACTGACTCCAGCCTCGGAAACCTGCTCAAAATCCGAGTGTGGCACGACAACAAAGGTATCAGTCCGACTCCAGCTGGATAGATTAGACTGTCTTACTTCATATATGTACTTACATTCTGTCTGTCTGTCTGTCTGTCTGTCTGCTCCCTCAGGTCTCTCTCCAGCCTGGTTGCTGCAGTATGTGCTGGTGAAGGACTTGCAGACAGGAAGCTCATATTTCTTCCTGGTGGAGGAGTGGCTTTCTGTGGACAATGAGAAGACAGACGGCAGGGTGGAGATAGAGGCGGAGCCTTCAGGTAAAGCCTTTTTATATGTGAACGGTTTTCCAAATGATTGTCGCGCCCATTTTACATATTAATAGATATTATGAATAAAGATGTTATTTGCAGAATTGATGTTATTCAGGAATTATTCATTATTTTGTTTTTGTCCATCTTCTTTCACCTTCTGCCCTTACAGAGGAGGTGGAGCTTCAATACTGGCCCCGCCTCCTCACCTGGGAGCTCCAGAGAGCGGTGAGTGATAGTCACATGTGGCTGTCGCTATGGGATCGACCCCCACGCAGTCCCTTCACCCGACTGCAGAGGGCGACGTGCTGCTCCGTGTTGCTCCACCTCTTCATGCTCGTCAACACCGTCTGGTACGCTACAGTCACCTATGGCAAGAGGTACAACCTTATCACTCGCTCTCTCACACACACACACACACACACACACACACTGTATTAAAGTGTGTATAACATGTAAATTGAATATAAAATAAAAACTAGCATTAACATGGTGGTTATAAGTGATTAAGTTACATGTGGAACTGTTATAAGTGATTATAACACACTATGAGATTTAATAATATTTGTGTCTTATTGTAATAAGCGTGTATAATGCATTATTAATTTTTTAAAGATTTCATTAAGATTTTTATTCATGGAAATGTAACAGAGACTCCCTGGAGTTGATGTAAGTGAATATAAATCAGTAATAAGTCTGTGTGTGTGTGTGTGTGTGTGTGTGTTTCAGCTTTGTCCCCATATCAGAGCAGGTGTCTCTGAATGCAGAGGTTGTGGGAGTGGGCGTGGTCAGCTGTCTGGTGGTGTATCCTATATACCTGCTCATCTTCTGTCTCTTCAGACTCAGCCGCAGCAAGGTCTCTCTCTCTCTCTCTCTCTCTCTCTCTCTCTCTCTCTTTCTCTCTCTTTGTTTTATATATACAATAGAATAGACATATTTAAAACTAAAATTGTGTGTGTGTGTGTATGTTTCAGGTCTTAGTGGAGCAGATCCCTCCTCAGGTAGACCAGGAGTCTCTGGAAATCGACGACTTCTTAGATAACTCTCTCACCGGAAGCTCCTTCCTCATTTTCAACGGAATCACAGAGGTGAGATGAAAGGAGGCGTGGCCTCTACATGCAACTGTCAGTGGTAGTGAGAGAGGTGTGGTCTCTGTGTCTGCTAGTCTTTGTGAAGGAGGCATGGTTGTTGTGTCTGCAAGTCTTAGCAAAGGAGGCGTGGCGTCTGTGTGTCAGTCTCAGTGGAGGAGGCGTGGCCTCTATGTGTGTGTCAGTCTCAGTGAAGGAGGCATGGCCTCTGTGTCTGTGTGTCAGTCTTAGTGAAGGAGGCATGGCCTCTGGGTGTGTCAGTCTTAGTAAAGGAGGCATGGCCTCTGGGTGTGTCAGTCTTAGTAAAGGAGGCATGGCCTCTGGGTGTGTCAGTCTTAGTAAAGGAGGCATGGCCTCTGGGTGTGTCAGGCTTAGTAAAGGAGGCGTGTCCTCTGGGTGTGCCAGTCTTAGTAAAGGAGGCGTGGCCTCTGGGTGTGTCAGTCTTAGTAAAGGAGGCGTGGCCTCTGGGTGTGTCAGTCTTAGTAAAGGAGGCGTGGCCTCTGGGTGTGTCAGTCTTAGTGAAGGAGGCATGGCCTCTGGGTGTGTCAGTCTTAGTACAGGGGGCGTGGCCTCTTCACACTGTATTATATTGAATAACCAAATAAATCTTTAATGCTTCATATATCAGCTCAAACATCAGGATTCCTCCAGAATGTTAATGTCTCTGAACTTCTCACTCCACCTCTCTTTAAATATATTCATGAACCTGTTTTGCGTTGCTTAAAGTCATCAACATTCCCCAGAGCAGACGGAGGAAATGGCGCCTGGGTTTCACTGCACCTTTGAGCCCTTCGGGGGCAGAGCTTACATTAAAGTGTGAAAAAGCTGCTAGATGTTATGTGATGTGGCGTGATGAAGGCTGAGTCAGGTTTGTTGTGCCGCTGCAGTGACTTTCCACATTTTTCACTCTGTTTCTTCTCCAGACGTACTCAGAGGAGACCAACATCGACCTCCCGACGCCTTCCTCGAAAAGGTGAGCCACTTGTTTCCATGGCGACAGTCGTAATGATCGGCATATTTTAGCACTGGATGAAAGAGGTATTCAGACACATCATCATTATTATCATGAATCAGGTCATTATGTGATGGAATGAATGCATCATTATGTCTGATTGGTGTTTGATTTGTGTGTGTGTGTGTGTGTGTGTGTGTGTGTGTCTGTGTGAATGATCAGACACTATTGGCAGAGTCAGAGATGAGGGTAATAAACTAACCTTTCTCTTTCTCTGAAGGTGGAGCGTTCCGGATGCCGACTGGCCGGACGTGGCGAGCGAGCCGTCCATCGAGATGGGGGCGGGACTTCCTCCTCGTCTGAAGCGAGGTCAGGGTAGCAGGCACCTTGGCGTTGACATGACCTTGAACCCAGATGACGATGAGACAGTGGTGGGACACGACTACAGGAACAAATACTTCACGTCTTCAGGTACTCCGGCATGTGGATGACCAGCTCTTTGACTTTAGCTCTGCTGAGACCCTGGTGAAGATGATGTCATTGGTGATGTAACTTCCTTTTCAATAAAGCATGTGTTGCAGCTAAAGCTCAGGGTTTATAAAAGTGAAGTTCCATCGTTTGCAGACTTCCTGAAAGGTTGCTGAAAAGTTCCTGAAAGGGTTTCTGAGGTCTTGAAGGTTCCTGTAGGTGTAAAACATTCCCTGAGTGCTTGAAAGGATTCCTGTGGTGCGAAAGGGGTCTTAAAAATGCTGCCATATACTTTTTTTATTAAAAGAGTTCCTGAATAGGGTTCCTAAGTTTCAGGTAATGTTCCTATGTTCTCTAAAGGGTTCATGAGTTCCTGAAAAGGTTCTTGTGTTTCGAAAACTATTTGTGAAAAGCTTTGTGTATCTAAAGGGTTCTTTCAGTTTCTATAAATTAGTTCTGAAAAGGGTTCCTGAGTTCCTGAAAATGTTACTCTATTTCTAAAATGGTTCCTGAGTTCCTGAAAATGTTCCTCGATTTCTAAAACGTTTTCTGAGTTCCAGGAAACATTTGTGTGTACCTAAAAGTGTTCCAGAGTTCCTGAAAAGGTTTTTACACTATCTATTATGTAGTTCTTGAAACGGTTCCTGAGTTCTTGAAAATGTTCCTCGACTTCTAAAAGGGTTCCTGAGCTCCTGAAAGGTCTTGATAGTGTCACTGAGGTCCTAAACGGATTCATGGGTTCTTGAAAGGGTACCTAAAAGAGGGTTCCTATGTTCTGGAAAGGTTCTTCAAAAAGCAATTCTGAGCTTCTGAAGGTGGTCCCGAGTTCCTGAAAGTGTTCTTTCAGTTTCTGTAACATAGTTCTGGAAAGGGTTCCTTAGTTCCTGAAAATGTTCTTCTATTTCTGAAAGAGTTCCTGAGTAGAAGTTGTTCCTTAATTGGTTTGTGAAAGCGAAACACTTTTCTCAAATAAAGCTGTCGGTCATTATCGGGATGTTAATAAGACTGTATGTGATATTTGGAGGACTGTACGTGGGCTGATCGAGTCTCCTGTCCTTATTCCTGATTGGTTCTCGGGTTTGATTGACAGATGAGGATCTCCTGAAGCGGATCCTGGCTGACGGACAGCTGCTCTCTCAGACCGACAGCGATATGGGTGACCTGTGAGTGTCATTCCTCTCTGATGAGCTGTAACATTTTATCGCTAATCACCTCATCTCTTATCTCACCATGTCACCTGTGTGTGTGTGTGTGTGTGTGTGTGTGTGTGTGTGTGTGTGTTGTGCAGTTCCAGTATATTTGGGGATAAGACCGAGGTGATTCTGCTACAGAAGATGAGTGAACCTGTTCCTGCAGCCATGCGCCGAGATCCACCTAAAACTGCATTCACCTCACGTACAGGTACACACACACACACACACACACACACACACACACACACATGCAGACACACATACAGAGACACATAAGTAATGTTCATTAAATAAACAGTTTTATGTAAATTACAGTTTGCTGAACTACAAGGTTAGAAATCATATGCATATTTTTAAATATGAAGCAGATCTCATATATACTACATTCTCTGCTGAGTGACTGAATGAAGAACGTCGCTCTCTCTCTCTCCCTCTCTCTCTCCCTCTCAGTAGTGACGGATGTGTGTAAGCCGAGGCCGTTTCCTCCTCTATGCGGATTGGTCGCTCTCTGGGGAAGTTGGGCGGGGCTAATCCTGTCCAGTAGCGTGTCAATATGGTTGGGGCAGAGCTTCAACAAAAACATGGCTCTGATGTGGCTCATTTCTTGTATTGTCAGTTTTCTGATGTCGCTCTTCATCCTGGAGCCTCTAAAGGTCTCACACACACACACTAACACACACACACACACACACACACACACAAACATCAATATTTCAGTCAGTGGCTCAATAACAGTGAATACATAGAACAGATTCTAAACAGCATGTGTGTGTGTGTGTGTAGGTGCTGGTAGAAGGTGTGTATTTCGGGCTGCTGGTGGCCCGTCTGAGGCCGGAGGAGGGTGATGTGTTGGTGGATTGTCCCCGGATGGAGCGAGTGATCCAGCGTGTGCCCAGAGTCCGACCTCCTCAAGGCTTTGCCCTGTCACAGGCCCGAGAGGAGGCACGCAAAGTTCAGCTGCTACACCGCATGCTCAAGGTGTGTACACACACACACACACATAGACACAAAACAAAGATTTACCACAAAAAAAAAAATCCAAGCAAACCCTATAAATATTCATTCATTCATTGTCTACCGCTTATCCGAACTATTCTCGGGTCACGGGGAGCCTGTGCCTATCTCAGGCGTCATTGGGCATCAAGGCAGGATACACCCTGGACGGAGTGCCAACCCATCGCAGGGCGCACACACACACACTCATTCACACACTACGGACAATTTAGAGATGCCAATCAACCTACAATGCATGTCTTTGGACCGGGGGAGGAAACCGGAGTACCCGGAGGAAACCCCCGAGGCACGGGGAGAACATGCAAACTCCACACACACATGGTGGAGGCGGGAATCGAAGGAGGTGTGAGGCAAACGTGCTAACCACTAAGCCACCGTGCCCCCCGCCTATAAATATTACTAATTATTATTCAATTCAATTCAATTTAATATTGATACAAACAAATAATTATAAATATTCATTTTTACTCGTTACAAACCCACCAAAATGAAAATATTACTTCCACAGAGTTTCCTCACACACTAGTTATATATTTTCTATATAATATTTTTTAAGCTATAATTATTTACCCAATCCATTTAAAGCAGCAGTATGTAACTTTGGGTGATTTGGGGATATATATGATATGATATGATCTGATATGATATGATTTATGATGTAGATCTCATATCTTTATGACATTAAATGCATAATTGTACTGGAAAGAAGTGACCCTGAAACAAACACTTGTCATTTTAATGTCCTGGAAACATCTCTGACAAGCGCAAGTGTGTGTTTTTCACCAGTTTAAGTTGGTAATTAAGTCATAAAGCTTTATTTTATACAGTAAATTTAAAACTATATGACCTTAAAGTGTCACTGAGGTTCTAAATGGATTCATGGGTTCTTGAAAGGGTTCCTAATAGAGGCTTCCTGTGTTCTGGAAAGGTTCTTCAGAAAGCTTTCCTGAGCTTCTGAAGGAGGTCCGGAGTTCCTGAAAGTGTCCTTTAAGTTTCTATAACAGTTCTGGAAAAGGTTCCTTAGTTCCTGAAAATGTTCTTCTATTTCTAAATGAGTTCCTGAGTAGAAAGTTGTTCCTTAATTGGTTTGTGAAAGAGCTCCTGAATTTCTGGTGTTACTGAGGCTAGAAAGAAACTGGAAACTTTAAATATATAATATATATTTATTAAATATTAAATATATTACAATACTATTTTTAAAGATTAAAAGCTAATGTTAAAATGTTGACAAAAATCGACAGTAAAGAGGACTTATTTGGTGATATTAAACCAATAGATTTAAGAGTAATAGTAAAAACAAATAAACAAACAAACAAACAAATAAATAAATAAATAAATAAGCAGAATATTATTCCTCAGTGTGCACAAAGTCACTCATTAAAAGTTCAGCAAAAAAATGACATACCGCCACTTTAAGCATTTTATATCTGTTTAAATATGCATTAAGCAATGCACGTATATTTAAATGATGTAGTGATGTACAGTATGTTGTGTCAGATGATGTAGTGATGATGTGTGTGTGTGTGTGTGTGTGTTTGTGTGTGTGTGTGTAGGGTTTCCTCCTCTACATGCTTTTCCTGCTCGTGGTTTTGCTGCTGAACTACGCCGACTCGTCCAAAGACGCTCACCAGCTGAGGCTACACGCTCAGCTAAAGAACCACCTACACACACAGCGCTTCAGCAACCTCAGCAGGTGTTTACACACACTAACACACTTTCACACACAATAACACACACACCTTGAACTTCAGTGAAATGGGGTGAAACTAAAAAAAACGTTATTAAGACTTCTAGGATTCTCCATTTAAATTATGATGGTGTTTCAACCCGAATTGAGTTTAAACCTGATCGTGATGTTTCTCTGAGCTACACATATATTCAAATTATAAGGAAGGAGACTGATTAACTGACTGTCCCTCTTCCAACTGACCTCGCTATCATCCCTTTTGTGTCTAGACGAGAGGATGTCTGGCCGTGGCTAGCGGATTTCCTGTTGCCGCGGTTGCTAGATGGCTCCGCCCTTATGGAGGGGACGGGTAGCCTGCTGCTGGGGAAGCCCCGCCTCCGACAGCAGAGATCCCAACCAGGTGAGAGAAAGAGAGAGAGAGAGAGAGAGAGAGAATCAGGTAGTCCTTAAGGGCTTTAATATATGAATAGTGTAATGTATTTATTTTAATGATGAGATTCTCTGTTGGATTGGACGCTTTTATTACATAAAATCCAGCAGTACAACTGCTTTATTGGAGCTTGATAATGGTTTCATTTTCTGGCTAAAACTCAATGAAGAGCACACACACACACACACATACACGCACTACACTATGCTTGTGAGGACATTTCACTGACAAATACTAACGTCATTAGCAAATTTTATGCCACACCCAAATAAATTGGAAATCTTTCAGTTCTTTAAATAAAACCTACAGGTTGTGTAATGAAGCTCTTTTCCTTGCAGGAAGCACAAAGTGAGAGCTGTCAGATATTCCTATACAGTCCTCACAAAGATATAAAAACCTACCCACACACACACAGAAATATCTGGAGGAGTAAATAGTAAATAAGTCAGTCACTGGAACAGGAATGAAATTCACAGATTGCATTCTCATGCGTGTGTGTGTGTGTGTGTGTGTGTGTGTGTGTGTGTGTGTGTGTGTGTGCTCTACATTGAGAGAGCACCCACAGGCAGCTGAAAATCTTATTTTGCCTTTATGGGTTTAGTGTGTGTGAAGTAAATAAGATGAATATTGTCAATCCAGCTGTGACTAAATGAGAAACAGGAGCCAAAATTGAGTTTTGCTTCTGAATAAACACACACAAACTTGCTTTTGGGTGTGTATCAGGCACCAAGTGTCACATCGCATGACCGATCCGATCTAACTCTCTTTCTCCACTGTCTCCTTCAGCCTGCCCTCCAAGTGGCTATTTTCCAGCAGCTTCCTGGTTTGGGTGTGGCACAGCAGGATGGGCGGAGTCAGATTCAGGACTGGCGATGAACTGGAGCCACAGTGTGTCTCAGAGCAGCGGGTAAGAGTGTAACCATGCAGACAGTCTTCAGCTCAGGTGTGTGTGTACCTGTGCTAATGTTTTTGTCTTGTGTGTGTGTGTGTGTGTGTGTGTGTGTGTGTGTGTGTGTGTGTGTGTGTGTGTGTGTGTGTGTGTGTAGAGCATGGCACTGGGGTCAGGTGTCTGCATACAGCAGCGCTGGGTTTGTACAGGAACTCAGCAGGAAGATGGATGAATCAAGAGCTCTCATTGAACAACTCCATAAACACCAGTGGCTGGATCCACTGTAAGTACACACACACGTACACAGAAGTCAATACTTTCACTCGAACGAGAACGGAGAGAATGCTTGACCAGAAACAGCAATTTAAATCTCATCACTGTAAAATTTATTGCAGTAATCAGAAAATAGAAAGATTTGGGTTTATGTGGAAAATCCCCAGAGTCCTGAAGTACATACAGAACTGCTTACTTCACTGTGTGTGTGTGTGTGTGTGTGTTTCAGGACGAGGGCTTTGTTTGTGGAGTTCTCCCTCTATAATACAAACACAGACCTGCTGGCCGTCTTCTCCTTCCTGTTGGAGTTCCCCCGTCTCTGAGGCCACTCAGTCCAGCGTTAACCTGAAGACCTGCAGCCTGCAGACCCTCCAACGTGGCATAGACCTCCCCTTGTTCCTCACGGTAACCATCTAACACCTTGTCCCACCGTTCCTCAGTTACATTTCTGGCATCTTATCCAGAGTGACTTACAGTTTATCTCATTTTATACAACCGAGCAACTGATGGGTTAAGGGCCTTGCTCAGGGGCCCAGCAGTGGCAGTTTGGCAGACCTGGGATTCAAACTCACAACCTTATGATCAGTAGCCCAACACCTTAACCACTAAGCTACTTTCCCCTTCCTCTTTGCGGAGCCATCAGTCCCCACCGCACTTCTCTTCATCTTGAGGGCACTTGAGGGACAGAGTTGGGGGTTACTAACTCCACCTAAAACATCCAGACTTTCCCCCAACATGCACTACACAGCTCTCTGTATCTACTCCATCAGGGAGCAAACTAAAATACACTCATCCCATGTAAAATTACTGCTGATGATGACGGATGCTAAATGTGTTGCAGCTAATGCACCAGATAAGCTGAATGCTTGCCTTACTTGATTACGTACACTCGGCTAAATATATGCTGAACATTAAGAAGATCCACTGTGGGTTTCCTCTTCTTGCTGTCTTTAGACAGTAAACAAAGTGTTCTCTGAATAAAGATTAACTCTGACAGCAGTGAAAAATATAACCAACAAAAGCAGCAGCACAAAACTATTGAGGAGAAAAGGGAAAATAATTTGATATAATTATACACCAACACGGGCTAGAAGCTCGCAGCAACTGATTCAAACACAGGAACTATGTCGCCATCTTTCCCTCAGTTCTTTACTGTAGCCAACAGTCAGTTTTGTATTTGCTCCTGTCTCTCATCAGATCATTCACTTTTCTGGCATTTGGCAGACACCCTCATCCAGAGCAACTTACATTTTATACAATTGAGCAATTGAGGGTTAAGGGCCTACCAGCAGTGGCAGCTTGGTGGACCTGGGATTCAAACTCACAACCTTCCGATCAGTAGTCCAAGGCCTTAACCACATCCCCAAGTTGACCTGTCAATCGCTGCCTCCCTCCAGATAACCATTAATCCCACCATTAAATCCAACTTTGGTTCCACATGCTAACCATCAAGCTCCATCTCCCCTCTTGTTCCCTTGTCCCCTCCTAACTGTTGCCGTCTATCTCAGTCCCCCTTCGGTTCCTTACATTAACTGTCAATCGCTGTCTGTCCCTCGGTTCCGAAAATTTACTGTCAGTTGCCTTCTCTCTTCTGTTCCAGAGAGCACTGATCAATTTCTGACTTTACTCAAAATAACCATCAATCATAATTTCCCCTCTGTTGTCACGGTAACCATCAATCACTGCCACTCAGCCAATGACAACCCTCCTTCACACTACCTAATGCTCAGTTCCTCCATTTCTTTCCCTCTCCTAGCTCATCCTGATGATCTTGATAATTTACTTCTCTGTGAGAGAGGGCATGTCCACCCTCAGGCAGGGGTGGGGCTACATCCTTCAAGTGTGGAATCTGGTGGGCGTAGTCACTCTTCTGCTGGCGGTCTGTGTCTCTGCCCTCCATCTCAGTCGCTCTGCCCTTGCCTCTCACCTCTGGGCATCGCTACTTCACCAGCAGGAATCGTTTATTAACTTCTTTCCCCTGGGGCAACAAAGCCAGGTTCTGATTCAGCTCAATGCCTTGCTGCTCTTCCTGCTAGTACTGAAGGTAAGAAATCAGACACCATATTACACACTGATCTGAGGATTACGGAGGTACCACCAGAGTGGAGCTCGCATGTAATCGTTGGTGTTTCCTATTCCCGTGTACTCTTTTCTACAGGTGGCTCATCAGCTACGGTTTCTGAGGGAGTGGGCCGTGTTCGGCAGGACTCTGAGGAGATCGGTGTGGGAGATCGTTAGCGTTGCACTCGCTTTGCTCTTGCTGCTGATGGCTTACTCACACACCGGATACCTTGTGAGCATGAGGGCGCACACACACATGCACAGATATCCAAAGACAGACAGATACATACATACACAAAACATGGAAACTATACCATTCACATCAGAAATATAATGAAAAGCAGGTTCTCTAATACGCACACAGCTTCACTCACAGGTGCTATTAAAATAGTTGTTTAACTCACATCCTTTGGAAATTGTTGTGGATTATGATTGTTTGCTGAGAATGAACATCCTTATTAAGTGCAAATATATCTATTATTCCACATGGCCTAGTTTTTGATTTTTTTTTTTTTGGCTCTACTTTTATCCATTCTTTCAAACAGTGCTCAATTCCTACTTGTTCGAATCACATTCTTACTAGAGTTTGAGGGTGGCCTTGGACTGGTCGTTTAATTTTGTGTGTCTGACGATATACTATATATGAAAGTGCCTTTAGTTGGTGGGCTTTTAATGTTTTTGGAAGAGTCAAGAGTAAACACATGGTGTAAATATAATTTGTATTTAAATGATCCTTTCAAAGAATCCATGTTTGTGCTTGTGTGCCTTACAATACGGAAAGTCAATATCTTGCAAATTGCCACCGTTCACTCAATCTCTTTCACTCTGACTCATCAAATGGCCTTGATGGATGTGAATTACTGCTTGCGTCTTCCAGAAATAAACAGGTCTGATGAGTCCAAGAAATTACTTAAGTACTCTCACCCACTCATCCTGTCATTACCATCTATAATTTCCATTCTGCTGTTGTTCTATTGAATGTGTCTCTGTAAGAGTATTGACATAAACTTTCTTTCTTTCTTACATTCGCAGCTATTTCACTCACTTACACAGGGCTATGGGACAGTTGGGTCTGCTTGCCTGTCGTTGCTAGGCTCGGGGGGGCGTGGTCTATGGTCATGGCGAGCAGACCAAGGACCCTATTCCTGCTCCACTTCCTGCTACGTGTTTCATGTCAGCTTTGCGGCAATGCGTCTTGTCCTGCTGTGGCTGGTGACCTCTGTGCTACTAAGGAACTATCGCAGGGTCCGGGCAGAGCTCTACCGGCCGGCAGTAGACCTCCAGGACTATGAGATGGTGGAACTTTTCCTACGACGCCTCAAGATGTGGATGGGCCTGAGTCGTACTAAAGAGGTGGGTTTATGGTTAGCATAGTTTCTAGAACCTCAACTGATGGTAAAAAAATGTGTATATATGAGTAGTTTGGGACATGTTTAATTGTATTGAACCAGAGTTTGAGCTCAACAGTATGGACAGTATATCTTAGCTTTGTTCTTTGCTTTGTTCCTTTTTCAATTTAGTTCCGTCACAAGGTGCGTTTTGAAGGTATGGAACTCCCACCATCCCGATCTTCATCCACCAGTGACTGCAAATCCCTTTGTCTTCCTCCTCTTGATGCCCCTGAAGCCCCCCCGACTCCTGACAGTGTCGACTGTGGTTCAGAGGCTTCTTGGCATCCTATGTCCAGCAGCCCTTGCAGTCTAGCTGAGACTCCAGGTCTTGGTTTAGGCCTGACCTTAAGCTTGGGGGTGGTATCAGGAGGTCAAGCCTGGAGAGAACGAGCAGAAACTGAGGCCACACTTCGAAGGGTCTTGCCAGCCTTTGACGCATTGCTGCTGCAGCTAGACAGGGTCAACCAGGCCACAGAGGAATTGTATCACACTGAGTGCCGGCTGGAGAAAGTCCAGAGGAAGAAAAGGAGCCGTGGAGCACGCCGCAGTGGTGGACAGGACTCTGCAGGACAGAGGAGACATCAGGGGTTACACAGACGCTCCCACTCGGTAGAGAAGTGTCCCCTCAAGGTTGAGAAGGATGGAAACTTGGACAAGGCTCGCCCTAAGAGTGAGAAAAGTTCTCACAAAACTGACAGAGGATCCCGCAAGAAAGCTACCAGCACACACCAGACAAGTCCTCAAGAGGACTTGTCACCAAAGGATTCAAGTCTTCAAAAGACGGATATGGGTAAACTAGAACCTTCTAGAAAGGTGGAAGCACAAGTCAGTAAGACTGAAACGAATCCTCCCAAGTTGGATTCAAGCCCCATCAAGGTAGAGGAAAGCGTCGTTAAGATAGAAGCAAGTGCCAGTGTGGTGGAAGTAAGTGCATGTTTGGTGGAAGCAACGTCCCACAAGACTGCCAAAAGTACTCATAAGGCTGCCTCAAGCCGGAAGAAGGTTAATCCAATCATTTCAAGAGATGCTGAGACTGTTGGCTGTGCCAGCAAACCAGTTCTTTCTCAGACACAGACCCCCACTCCTATCATTGCCCCATCAACTGCCCCTTCTTCTACCCCAAGTTCTGCCATAACAACCCCAGTCCCGATCCCCCGAGCCCTTGAATGGAATCCACCTTGTTATACTGAGGACCTCCCATCCAGCCTTTTCCAACATCCAGCACACACCACCACTATGCCCACACGCAAACGGAAGCACAAACCCCCACCTCTGAAAAACAAAATCCATCCCAACACAGACAGGCCTATCTCAGGACACGCAAAACCTTAAGGACCAGAGGGTTCCACTTGCTGGTCTTTTGAAAGGAAGACTGTTAGATTGAAGTCAGGTAAAGAGACAATAAACGGTGGCTATTCTATAATTTAGGGCTTGACGGTTATCCGTTATGGTAAGAGAGGGCCTCGGGTGACAGCAGGTTTTGTTGCCAGTCCCTCAAGAAAAGTAGAAAAACAGAGCAGCTTAAATATGGAAAGAAGAGAATTAGAAATGTGCCGCAACTTTTAATTTTGTTCTCCCAGGGCAGTGCAGTTTGGCAAAGTCAAAATGGTACACGTTTAGCATGCATTAGCATTAGCAATAAGGTGCTGGTCGCCCTTTAGATTTTGCCTCACAAGTCCCCACCCTTCCTTCACCTTGAATGACCTCAACCAGCCCACGGCCCCGGTGGTCACGCAGGGCTGACTCGACAAGAGCACACCTCGTGCTGTCTTAGCAACAAACTCGCAGGAAGTGATGTAGTGTAAGTCTGTCGCAAAATGGCGGATACGTAGTGAGTTTTTGAGTTATGTTCGGTGCCATGTGCTATATAAAGTAATGTTTTGTATAAGTAATGTTTGAGTAATAATTTTTTGATGCATCAAAGAAGGAAGCTACACACAAACACACACACTTGCACGCACACTAACATATCAGCGTTAAGCACATAGAGCTATGCTTGCAGGTACTTATGCATAATGCACGTCTTTTATTCTACATGATGTAAGTCAGACACAAACAGTATTCAATCAAATTCTCGTTTCTTGAACTCACAAGTGCATGTCTGTAACAGGTTATGAGGCTGCTAGCATGCTAGTATACTAGCAAACCTCGTTATTAAAAAAAAAAAAAGTTGAAGTAGAACAAGCAACTGGAAGGGACTCTAAAGGAACGAGGAAACGTTGAGCGTAAGAAAGAATACAAAGGAAGAAAGAATCAAGAAAAAGAGAAAGATGAGAATAAGAAGGGATGAAAAGAGGGAAGCAGGTCAGAACATCCTTTACATCCTTTTTTTTTTTGTAAATAGCGAGAACACACACACAAGAGACACACTAATGTGTTATTAATCATAATGTTTGTTACTGTTGTGCTTTTTTGTTGTTATTGCTGTTTTATTGATGCTTTTGAACGATGTTTTGAATTTTATTTAAAAAGCACTTTGTATTGATGTACGTACGAGATCGCTTCGTGAATGTGAGCGTATTTTTTTGTTGTTGTTGTTGCTTTTGATTCGTTTTTGAAGTAAATAAGCTTGGTACGAAATCGAATAAGGTCGCTTCGAGAACATTACTCCGCTTAGTGATTTGCTTTTGCTACTCATTTAAGCCTCGAGAAATTTATTTCGATTTAAAAAGGGAAAAAAACGTAGGCAAAAACCCCAAAGTACTTATATACATCGCACTTTATTTCAAATCGAAGGTCTTTGATGCTACGCCGTATCGCCGTCTTTGTTTTTTTCCCCCCCACATGGACCGTCCTCAAGTTATTTTCCATCAGGAAGCAGAGACGCTTGTTCTTGCTGCGTTTTTCCAGAACTTTCCCAGAAACGTGTTGTTTACCATGGTGATGCTCAGGGACCCTTTAAACAACCCAAACCAGTATAAATGCTCCATTTTGTTTTCCTCTTGAGTTTTATTTCTGTGTCATGTTCTTGTTTGTCTTCTGTTGGACATGTGAAGGTTTATTAGAAACGTTTTTTGACTGAAATCTTTAAAGCCATAACCGTTTTCTTTTGTTGTTGTTTTTTAAGTTTAGACTTAGACGCAGCTCATTTCTGCTTTTTTCTTCCTCCTGGTGTGTTTGTACATAATGTCGTGCCCTGATGTAAATACTGATTAAAAGAAAACTCCATTCCCATTTAACTTTATTTTTTCTTTTCTTTCCTTATTCAAAATAACCTGCACTGATGTTTTTTGTTCCCTTCCACTTCGCTTGGTCCGAGTCACGCTGATGAAATATACTGTATATATAATTTTTTTTTTTTTAATTACACTAATGAAGTTGAACAGCTTTGGCTTCTTGAAGTTGAGAAAATTATCGGGTGCTCTATAGTTTGGAGCAGTAAATATTTAAGATGAAAATGATTTACATTTACATGTTTGAAGTGCCAAAGGTTTTTTTTTTTTTTTTTTGCGCGTGTTTTGTGCGTGTTCACGTTAAATGAATTTGGCTCGTGGCAACACTTGTGGCTGTTTTTCGTTTGTATTGTATCATGCAGTTGTATTCTGTCTGTAGCACTTCGGCTAAAATGCTTTTGCACTCGACAAAGTCAAATAAAGAGATTGACAGCTCAACTCCCTCCTTTATTATTTTTTAAACTTTGGTGCAGTTGTACAAATCACACCCCGATAATAAACTTCTATTTGTTTTTGAGTTCACTTAAAGTTAGTGGATTTTAATCCAATAATATCAAGTCAATAATTAACACCTACACCAGAGTGGTTTGATCCTGTCCCCATTACAGAGTGCTTTATTTATTTATGTTTGTGTTTAATGCTGTGGAACATCTGCTAGACGAGTCACTTCCTGTTCTCTTACGTTACAGCAGCTAGAAGCCTTTAAACCTATAAACTTCAGCCTCTGTCCAGCCATGTGGTTTATCCCGTTTCCAGGAAACTGCAAGGTGCAGGGCAACTCCTCCATCCTGAAGAGTTTCCCATGGCAGAAAACTCACCTGCAGTTACTCAGTTAATCAGGCGTAAGCGCCGAGAACTTAGTCCAGAAAGACCATGGAGGGTTTTGTGGGCAAGGTCACGTCACTGTTAACAGTACCACACTAGCATTATGTCACTGTAGGAATCAGGACACGGTCATATTTTGGGGAAGACTTGAAGATCAACTGCACATCATTTATAACAGGGGTCTTCAATCTCATCCGTAAAGGGCAGGTGTGGGGGCAGGCTTTCATTTCTATTGAAAAACAAGATCAGTTGATTAAAAGGTGGAATCACAGGGGCAGGGGTTACGACTGGGGCAGGGGTTACGACTGGGGCAGGGGTTACGACTGGGGCAGGGGTTACGACTGGGGCAGGGGTTACGATGTTAGACTACTAATCAGAAGGTTGTGAGTTCAAATCCCAGAACTACCCATTAGCCACTCCGGAGCCCTTGAGCAAGGCCCTTAAACCCCTGACTACTCGGTTTCTAAGCTAAATAAGATAAATACAAGTCTCTCTGGGTGCCATAAATGTAAAAATCTATGTAAAAAAATAAAACATAAGAGCAGGTAGAGGCTAAAGCATGCATTTTTAAAAAAAAAGTTATGATATGAAGATCAGTGGTGGAAGTTCCAACCTCAATCTCCAGCTAGCAAAAAAAAAAAAGGCTATGGATCAGTCTCCTTCATACAAGCCCTAACTACGCCCTTTTTTTTTTTTTTTTTTAAATGGCATAATTATGAAATGAAAAGAACCAACATTGAGTCACAATACATTTTTATTCAAACACAAAAGCCCATATCTGTCCACACACACACCTCTAAATAAGTGTAGAAATAAACAGAATACAGGATTGCGGCATGGATTTTCATTTTTAATATCAGCTCTATGGACTGGTGTTTAGCGTCTGGAGTAAAGTTCAGCTGCGACGTCATGCATCATTCTGAGTGTTTTCTTTATTCGGAGTCTTTCACATTAACACACTGAGGGTCATGGAGTTGAGGCTGAGCTCCATGCTGTCTGAACTTAACACTGAGAATGTGTAGTGGGTTAGCGGAGCACACTCTCTCTCTCTCACACACACACACACTTATTACAGCAGTGAACAAATCATTTGAAGCAGAGGAACATCACATGCTTTTTTTTTGGCTTTATCATCAAGCTCGAGCTCATTGAGTCCTCATGGGTTTGTCAGAGCAGGAAAAAAACTAAAAACGTGCAGATACAGAGCTGGAAATCTCCAAAATAACCATCTAATTGTGTGTTCTTAAAAAAAAAAAAAAAAAAAAAAAAAGAATTGTGATAGAAATATTGTGAATGTGGTTCAAGGAAATTTTCATCAAGCAGCGAGACACTAGATCGACGTGAAATGGTGAGCGTGTGGACGTGCAGGTGCTCGGAAGAAGCAGATCGGATTAAAATTTCCCAAAAGTTACCTAAATCAAACCATTATCTCTACAGGGGAGCGTCTAAAACGAATTCATCCCCGTAGCTGAAATGTAAAATTTCATGATTAGAAATGATAATTTTAAAATAATACTAATCTTGGGTTCAGGCTTAAAGGAAAAAAGTCAAAAGCCTAAACAAAATCGGTGAAGTCGTCGACTGTAGAAACCAGACGTTTCCTCTGGCCGCAGTCTGTGTTGGGGGCGGAGCCTGAGGGCTGGTGGGTGGTTTTGTTCTGCATGGGGGTGTGGCTCTGAGTGAGGGAGATTCCGGGGGTGGGCCGGGACTGGATCTCCTCCTGAGCCTGAAATCAGTTGAACACACGATTGCAAAAAAAAAAAAATCTTTTCCTTCGATACATGTTAAAGAAATGCGACCGGACCGAGTCATACCCGAATTCTGATCCTCTTGATGTGTCGCAGTCGAGCCAGCCATTTTGAAGCGTAGGCATCAGACGGATTGGCTCTGTACTGGTGCACCAGTGACGCCATCTAGCAGCCGGAAGGAAACAAAAAGAACTGATCCACCGACCTCCGCTTTGTCTCCAGTCCACAAAAGACCGTAATCTTATGCTAAATCACTTAACAGCTATGCGCTAGCTAGCTAAACTGTGTCTTTTTTGTCATTAGTTAGCTTTACATATGGCATCTACACTTTCCAGTTGCCTAGCAACCGTGATCTCAGCAAAGAGTAGAACACATGGATCAGGCAGGCTAGCATGAAAACAGTAAATATGTAAATAGAGATATTTTAGTAAATATACACACGTGTGTGTGTGTGTGTGTGTGTGTGTGTGTGTGTTGTAGCTTAGTCGCCATCTACTGAGTAACAAGTTTAAAGTCAGCTAGAGTCTGATGATATCAGTCGTCTCACAAAGGACCAATAACAGATTAGCGCTTGTTAGAGCGTGTAATCCAGTTTATACCCTATGAAGTGCACTTAGAAGGCAGGATGCCATTCAGGACACGCCCCAAATCTGAATCCCTGCCAAAACTCTGTGCTGCATCAGATTTTGAATAAATTACTGGAATTATATAGACATGAATTCTGTAATAAAATTAACACGTTTAAAAATGTTACTGTAAATTCTCTGTATTGAAGGAAGAACTCACATTAGCGTGCAGAGCCATCTGTCTCACCAGCAGAGGAAGGTTCTGGTCCGATACAATCTTCGCTACTGTGGTGTCCACCAGACCCTCGAGGTCTGATGAATAAAGAGGAGGAGGAGGAGAAAGAGGAGAAGGAGGAAGGGGGACGGAGAAGGAGGAAGGGGGACGAAGGAGGAAGAGGAGGAGGAAGGAAGAGTAGGTTGAGGGAGGAGGAGGGGGAAGAGGAAGAGCAGGGAAGAGGAGGAGGAGGAGTTGAAAGAAAGGAAGAAAAAGAGAAAGGAGGAGAAGGAAGGAGGAGGTGGAGGAAGGAGAAGAAAGAAGAAAGAGTAACAGAAAGGAGAAGGAACCAGGAAGGAAAGGTAGGACGAGGAGGAAGAAGATAGAAGGAGGAGGAAAGAGGAAGAGTAACAAGGAGATGAAGGAAGAAGGAGGAAGGATTCAGAGGAGGAGGAAAGTAGGAAGGAGGAGGGAGAGCAGGGAGAAGGAAGAGGAGGAGGAGGAGGAGGAAGAAGAGGAAGAGGGAGGAGAAGTAGAAAGGTTATTAATAGTGGCACAGACACACACATGCCACAAGAAGCAGAAGTAAAAAGTAAACCTGCACTCTGTCCATCAGACCCTGAAGCAGTACCAAAGGTTCCAACTGTATGTTTGTTTTGTTTATTTTAGGGGCGGGGCTAACTATATCCATACATCTACATCACACCACAAAAAACTAACATACAAACTACAACACACAGATCCTGCAGCTATCACGCTAGTTTCTTTATTCTTTTGTTAAATAATCATTTCCACAAAGTGCAGATTTTTATAATTAATCTTCCAGAATTTATTTTTCATTTGCAGGGTTTTATTTTTCTTTAACAGATTTAATCATTCATGAACTCATTAACACAAACCTATTGCTGCATCTCTCTCTCAATTTCTCTCTCCCTCTCTCTTTCTCTGTATCTCCATCTCCCCCTCTATTTCTCTCTCCCCGTATCTGCCCCTCTCCCTCTCTCTCCCCTTTCTCTCACTCCCCCGCCACTATTTCTCTCTCTCTCTCCTCTCGCCCTCACCCCCCTCTCTCCTCTTTCACCCCCCACTCTCCCATCTATCTCTCTGTGTTCAGTCACTTTCTGTTTGCTTTTTTTTTTTTTGCACATTCTGAAACAAGTAAGCAGCGTTAAAGCGAAACACACGGCCATGAACGACTGACTGCTCCTGAATAATTGTGTTGCTTTCATGGAACAAAATCCAATATTGTTCGGGGAAAAAAAAATAAAAGACTAAAAAAGGTAAATGTAGAAATTGAGCGCCTGCGTTTGTCCTCGCTCGCTGTAATTTGCGTGGTTTTGCTCAATAGAAGAACAAAAGGTCGCTTCATCCTCCTTCAGTCTCACTAAAAGCTTCTGCCTGGCTTTCAGATGGACGTGTGTGTGTGTGTGTGTGTGTGTGCGGATGAACTCACCTCTCCGACACTGCAGCGTGACCAGGTTACTCTCGTAGTCCAGAGGCTTTATGACCACCTCCACGAAGTTAAACTGGCCCTGAAACACACACACACACACACACACACACACACACGTCAGATCTGATCCTTTAGCTGAGTGACGATAAAACTGACCAGATGTTTGATGCTCAGTAGCGCTGTTGAGTTCTGGATTCTGATTGGTCGTCAGCTGTTGATTCAGCAGTGTGGTCACTATAATACACTCATTAAACACATGAGGAAAGAGTGTCCAGTGTCAGGGTCACTTAGGAAGAGCACGTTCTCAGATGAGGAAGAGTCTTCAGGAATGAGGAGGTCATGCTTTACGGTTTCTCAGTAAATACAGAGTTTTATTTATTTATTTTTTTTACTAACAAACTTCAAAAGAGAGAGAAAAGAGGAGCTGCTGACCGAACAGCCTCTGCTACGTTATAGCTGCTGTAACATAAGTGAGAACAGGAAGTGACCGTCTCATCGACGTTAAACAATGTTAGATGTAACTATATACAAATAAAAAATTGTTTGTCGTTACAAAAAGAACATAATTTATTAATTGCAGACTGAGGCTAAATAGGTTGTGTGTGTGTGTGTGTGTGTGTGTGTGTCATCACTCACCTTAATGGTACCGAGTTTGTATTCCTCGCCCGAGTCGTTGTACACCACCACCACGAAGTCGTTCCCGATGTGGCGTTTCTTGTTGCAGTAGCTCCTATCGCTCTCTCTGTTGGGCATCAGCGTGGCGATGTGAAAAATAGCTGAAGGAGACGAAGACACACACACACACACACACACACACACACACACACACACACACACACACACAGCCTTATAGCAAATCAGATGCAAACCTGACTAATACTGATACGCACTCTCGCGCACTCACTCACACACACACACACACTCTCTCTCTCTCTCTCTCTCACACTCATTCTCGCACTCTCCCTCTCACACACACAATCTTCTCATACACAAACACTCTCTCTCACACACACTCTCTCACACACACTCATTCTCTCTCTTGCACACTCTCTCAAACACACTCTTTTTTTCCGCACACTCTCTCTCTCTCTCTCTCTCTCTCTCACACACACACACACACACACACACACACACACACAACCTTGCATGATGTCATCGTGCCAGCAGTAGGTGAACTCTCCATCGTCGGCGTAGCGCCCGTGATCCAGTCCTCCCAGGAAGATCTGGTCCGGGTCGCAGTCCTTCAGGTGGATGAGTTTCCCGAGACCAGTCAGGAAGCGAGCGTAACGGTTCGAGCCGTACTCGTTCGACAGGATCGCCGCCTCGTTATTCGCCTACAACAGGAGGGGAAAAAAAGAAGAAAAAAAAAAAAAAAACATGCCATGACCGCTCGTTCGGGTCGTGTCTATGCTTAGGTCTTTATTCCTGTTGTGATGCATTGCCTCGCGTCTGTACAGCAAATAAATTTTGCCTGATTTTAATGAAACCTTTCCTTTAATAGATAATTGTCATCATTTCCAAATTTTAAACAGTGCTACAACGTTTGGATTTATTAGCAGTTAGCATCTCATCACAAACGTAGCGGTGAATATTGCGTGTGAATCCTCTCACCTGTCCAGGTCCCACAAACACCACTCCGATCTTATGCGTGTCGTACGGCGGCATCTGGTCCAGCACTTTAACCGCTCGATCGATCAGCTGTCGGTGGAGAAGCTTTCATTAACCTCGTGCACCGCGTAGGAGATTTACATTCACTCACAAAAATAATTAAATAAAAATGAAAAGGTTGGATGATGCTGAGGGCTCACCTCCGATTTGGGCAGGAGGAGGGGCTTGTTGGCCTCGTTGCCAAAAAAGGGCGAATGGTAGAGCTGGAGGAAGACAAAACTGGAGAGATGGACAGGAAACAGGAAGAGTTTAGAGTTCATTCACATCAAGACTGATATTACACAGGATAGGCTGTCCTCATGTAAATGTCCATTGTGATGGAAGTGACGAAGTCCGGGTCTTGTTCCAGATGTACGAGTGAGTAAACCCGTTAAACACCAGACTTTCCCACGTCAGTAAACTCGGTCGGTCTTATTTTTAATATCTGACCCCATATCCGGCAATCAGGAAGGAATTCTCCATAAACATCTGGGGCGGGGAAAAGAACTCTGTAACATGAAACGTCTGTAAACTGTGATGAGTCGCAGCGAACCGTGTCACTAAATGAAACACGCTGCATGTCAGAAGAGAACGTTTAACCGTGGGACACTCAGCATTTTATTCCCATTCGTGTCAGAATGGAGATGGAACGTTCTGGAAACATTTCAGAAACATAACCCGGGTCCGATTTCCCCAAATCCGGGACGTGATCGCTCGTCCGACGTCTAGCTTTTTAAAGCAAGCAAGAAGCTGATTCCGGTCCTTTGTCACGGAGCCCTTGAGTGGTCTTAATTAGCAGAGCAGACGCCCGGTTCTAACTCTAATCAACCCTAGAACAGAGCTGAGCAGATCTGGGCGAAACCCGAGAGACTTAACGCTGACGATATTAGCAGCGCAGAAAGGTTTTCCTGGAAACTCTGGCAGTTTTGAGAGGCCACTCCAGTGACAAGGCCGTTGTTTACCTTTATGGGCTTTAACCAAAGTAAAAATCGCTGAATTTCTTTCAGCTTCAGATGGAGGTCAAGTCGATTCTAACCCACTCTTTCATCAAGCCGCCATTTAGAGAAAAGAGGCTGTATTTCTGCGGCGGCGTACGTCAGAGCTGTAATCTCTACATCACTGCTGCGGGATTTTATTAAGCGAGATGGCAAACAGGTGCTGGATTCGACTCATACATTAATATCACGCCTCTGCTCTGTTCAGAAGGAGTCGGAGACGTCGGGCGGGAATATAAACGAGGATTTAGAGCGCTCTTTTCACGAACGTAATGCTGATGGATGAGGGCAGTTCCAGAAAATCTGCTTAGGCTTTGTGATATTAGAGGATACACTAGAACGCTGCTGACGTTCTGCATCTCCGTTGAAGTGATAAAAAATCTAAATAAAATTTGCTAAATATCATCAACAGAAAACTGCATCATTAACCAGAGCTGCTTGCTGGAGGCTTTAACTTATTAAGACTATAATTCCAAAATGTTTACGATCCGAGATCTCGGACCAGGCCTCATTTTAAAAAAGGGTTTTTAGGGAGTTTTTTTTTCCTGAATTGCCAGACCTTCGTGTCATTTTCCTCCGAAATGAGACGTGGTTACAGTGAGAACATCATGTGAGAACATCATAAGAGAACAGATCTTCAGTTAGCAATGAAGGAAGCTCTTCCTTCCTTCGATGAACATTGGCCTGAATACTTAGTGGACAAATTTTGGTTCAAATAAACAGATTTCAACATCGACAGCCACCGGAATTTGATTTCATAGCAATAATTCCCTACAGGTGCGTCTTACCTTGGGCTCAGCCCGGAGCACTTCTCGGCATTAGACACGCCTCCTCGGTTGTGGTAGGAGTCTCGGTCAGACTTCCTTTCTCTCCGTGATGAGGGAGCAGAAACAGAGATGGTGTGACCGCGAGGCCTGTGTCCACTAGGTGACAGAGACCCTGGCTGGGCGCTTGGGAACTCCAGCTTCATCTTCGAAGCTGAGGAAGATGTGGATACACTGGCACCTAGGCTCTGAGGTCCTGCTGATCCCACACTCTCTCCATCTCCTAGGGTGTCTTTCTCAGATGAACCCTGATCGAGCATGTTGTTTCCCTCAACCGGGCTCCTAGATCTGGGCAGATCTCCTGCCCCGGCCCCAGAACCTGTGGCTCTGGCAAAGGCCTCAGGCAAGGTCTGGAGCTCTGGCGAGGAGCTGGACTTGTTCAGAGTCTGTGAGTGAGAGAAGGACAAGTCCGAGTCGGGAGCTCCGGGAGTGGAGAAAGTCAGCGGGGGCTGGTCGATTGGGATGCCTCCCTCACTGACCTCCTCAAGGGTCGACTTGTCGTCATCCTGACTGGAGGTGGAGGAGGACTGCAGAAAAATAACAGGAAATGAGAAAGATCTCAGCAGGTTCTTGATTTATGCTTTCACTCAGAGATCATTTGATGTTCGTGGTGGAAGCAAACTGAATGTTTAATGGTTGCAGGAGGCAGTAGTTGCTTCCGTGTTAGTAAGGCATCCAGACTTTTTATGAATTAAAGTTGACTGGAGAGTAATACTTCTGAAATTAGATTGAATTGAGATTTAGTGCAGTTTTCCATCTATTTCCCTCTTTACTCCTGGCTCGTATCGGAGATCTACTCTATTGGGTATATCATGCAAATTATCTTGACATTTGCCAATCTCCTACGTCATTCCTTGTTTCTATTTGGCCGCATCAAAGATGATTCTGTGGCAGAAAAAAAGCCAATTTTTTAAAATGCCAATTTTCATCCAATTTATTCACTGCCAAGTCTCACTCCATTATCCAAGTCTTCATCTGTTGTTCAAATGCTAAGGAAGGTGGAACCTCAAAGATACTTTTTCTGAGGCAAATAAATCCACCATCTTCTGTATGAAGTGTTGCTCATGTAATCACAGCTGGAGACAACATTACATCAGGATTTGAACTCACAACCTCCTGATTACTGAGCAAACGCCTTCACAGTTGCACCGCTTGTGAACCCTTCAAGTTTTAAGAAGTTTTGAAGCAGTGAGCCTTCAGAAGATGATGAAAGTTTAGTTCATGTAATACGTCAACCTCTTTGGCTCACAAACAAATTTAGGCTAGTAGACATTGGCACTTAAATCGATGGAGTTTGAGCTCAGATTTCTCATTGCAGAGAAGGTCGCAGTAAATAACATCAACAATGGAAGATTTATTTGAAATACTACGCCGGTTGCCATAGAAACAAAGAACAGAGAGTTCGAATCATGTCTGATCTTCGCCTTCCGTCTTGTCTGATGGCTCTGAGGTTGCACTAGTCATGTAACATCCTGGAGATTAAACAACCGGCTTAAAAACTACAAAACGCTGAACTGTGAACCTTACAAAACTGAATGAACCATGTGATGATCCACAGAGGGATTTGATTGGCTTGGAGAAGTTTTCAACAAACAGGGGCAATAATCCTGCAAATGCACTTGGATCACCTAAACACACATACCCCCTTATTACTGTTCCCTCCTTCTGATTATTAAGCTCCACCCACTTGCTGTTTAGACCCCACCCACTGCACGGCTACTCACTCTGCTGAGCATGGCGTTCGAAGGCTTGAAAATATCCGCGCTCATGAAAATAGGCTCCGAGGACGCGGCCTCCAATTCCATCTGAAGCGACTCGGGGTCCGACTCCGGTGCCTTGCCCCGCCCATCCTCCTCCAACACTACCACAGAGTCTGTGAAGGAGGGTGGAGTCAAAAAAAAAAAAAAAAGAAAGAAAGCTTGGGTTTAGAAAAGACCAAGCCAAAGAAAAACACTGGTGCTACACACACACACAAGCGTTTTAAGTTTTCTCAAAGGATCTAGACAGTTCTAGTGAAACAAGCTGCTAATTAGACGAGATTAGACAACATTTTAATCAAAGAAATCAATCACACACACATACACCAGGCCACAGATGAGCAGGTTTGAGACGGATTTCTTTTTTCCAAAACATGCCTTTGAAAAATGAAAAAAAAAACATGGATGCTACAAATATATATGCAGTGTCCATATATATTTTTGTTCTCATTCCGTGCTACAAGCAGCAGACCTCAAGACCAGACCTTGATTATTCGTTTTGGATCTTCAGAAATATAAAAGTCAAGAGAGCTGTATAGCTTAAGGGCACAAAAAATTAAAAAAAACTGCTGTAAAATCAGAGAGAAAAAAAACCTGCCGTTTAAAGAATATTTTGCATTTACGCCCTAGAAGAAACTTTTTAATTGGCCACATCTGAGGGTTCGGGTATGGATTATATTAACAAGGTCGGAGCTCGAGCGCTGCTTTTCAAGTCACGCTCTCCAACAATGGTGAAGGAATGTTGGGGAAAGAAGGTAAGGGAATCAGGATCCAGTTCCGTGGGTGTTTCTCAATACACGTTCTGGTTTGTTCAGTTGCCTGAGAAGTACAAAACAAAAGAACAAATCCGAAAACACAAGGGCGAATCAGACAAAGCGGAAAAGGTAGGTATAGTTTGTGAATGAAATTCTTCCCTCTGATTGGACGAGACATCCATCACTTAGGATATACAAGCAGTAGGAAATTGTGTATCTAACTTTATTTCTTGTACATGTGTGGAGTGCAACTTTAAATCTTTTAAAGAAAATAACAAACATATACATTTATCTTTATAAGAAAATGGACTTCATCCAGCGCTACTTTAAGGAAGGACGTTCATACGGCGTGATTTTGGACACACTGATAGCGTATCATGGCGTAAAGATTAGTTTGCGATATCTAAAAACACACCTGAAGAACGCAGGAATGTTGGGAAGACCAAACTATTCCAGATTAAAGGATGTAAGGAGCGCTATAAGAGCATTGCTGTGTTCATACACACACCAATCCACTTTCTACTGCTGCAGCCTGCTGGACTTCCTGTATATCCTGAGTGACCGATGTCTCGTCCAATCAGAGGGAAGAATTCCATTCGCAAACCTACCTTTTCCGCTTTGTCTGAACTGTCCTTGTGTTTTTGGATTTGCTATTGTGTTTTTTGATTCATGTTTTGCGCTTCTCAGCCACCGTAGTTTTGTTCCATGTTCCACATGTGCACAGGAGAACGTCTCGAATCGACAAGCGAGGCGAACACGCCATCAGTTTTGGGTTGCAGCATTTGTTTTATAGACGTGAGCTGCTAAACTGTGCCAAAGGACAGAGCTGTAGCACTGCAGAAATGCTGGAGGCTCTGGAGATTTGGACGGATGAAAAATATTTATATAATTATCTAGAAATTTATTTATCTTTGGCTTTGTGTTCTCCCTGATAGGCCTGGCTTTTGATTACTACACAGTTATTAAATGGTGGTTTACGTTGCTTTGCGAGGATGTATTCTATCCTACGAATGTTTTCGTTTGATTATGGCTAACCACCCAAACAAACCGAAAATATTAATCTGGATATGAGGCAGAATCGACAAACTAAAAAAAAAAAACCAGAAGGTCCTTTGTTGGGTAAGGAAAAAAAGACCCCTCCACAAAAGTTACTTCCTAAAGAATTCTCACGTTTATTTCTTTAAAAGATTCTACATACAACCCTACAAACAACAGGAAAAATCTCTTTCAAAAAATGTTTCAAATAAACCTCCTGTGGAAATCTAGAAGAATTAAACATCCAGAAAACCCCTGAGGAACCTCTTTTGAGAATGTAATAGTTAGCAAAGGAATATAGCTGAGATAAAAGCTAAGCTAAGCTAAGGTTAGCGTCGTCATTTGCGAATTTCATACAAGAAATTTCTTCTTCATGGGGCATTGGTGGCTCAGTGGTAGGTTTCTCGCCTATCATGCGGAAGGCCCGGGTTCGATTCCCAGCCAATGCCTCAACCCCAGCCACTGGTTGCAGTGCCGGTCCCAAGCCCGGAAAAATGGGAGGGTTGCGTCAGGAAGGGCATCCGGCGTAAAACCTGTGCCAAGTTGTTGTGCAGACCAGTTGGTCCGCTGTGGCGACCCCGAACAGGGAGCAGCCGAAAGAATTTTTATACAAAGAAATTTCTTCGTGGACAAACGAAGGTATTGAGATTCATTCAGGTATTGAGAAACAGCCGATCACCTGATTACATTTTCACTCCTGTTGGTTAGTTGGACACTGATTCTGATTGGTTGGATTGTTTTTCCTGTAACGGCATTCTCTCTCTCTCTTTCTCTCTCTCTCTCTCATTGAGTAGTGTTAATAGCAAAGAGATCTAAAGTTAAAAAAAAACAAAACAAAACAAAAAAAACACTCATAATGAAGCTCCAGGTAAGATATACCTGCCCAGGATATACTCCTATGTAACCTGCCTGGCTGATGGGAGGGGGGGGGGAAGCAGAGAGAGCCCACTGCAGCGACACATCCAACAAAAACAAGTCAACTTTAAAAACCAAGAAAAAAAAAAAAACAACAACGATGCTGCGTGCAGAAACTGGGATGAAAACGCAATTTAAAAATAATAACACAAGACAACGTAAAGACACTGAGAGCGAAAATAACAGACAGCAGACGACAGCCGCAGTGAAGTGACCTTATACGTTAGCCTGAGATTTTCACAGCTGAAAATGTCAAGCTTCATATATGAGATGTTTCGTAATTCCAACGACACCCACGGCAGGAGGAAACACTCCTCAGGACGTTAAAAACCACAACAGCAAAGCTTTCTTCTTTTCAACAGTCTCTGCATGAAGCGATTATATTGAAAAGGGTCACGATTAGCTTCAGCATTTAAACAGTTATGGCTGCACTTTTCATTTGGATGTAAAACATCTCTATTTTTATTCTACAACTGAAATTTATTGAAATGAAAATTTGTAAAAACAAACAAACAAAAAAAAAACAATAAAAAAAAAAAAATATATATATATATATATATATATATATATTCTTATTTTAAATTTTTTTTTACAATTTTTTTTACATTTTATTTACAACTTTCTGATTTTTTTTTTTTTTTTACAATTTTCTTTTTAAAATTCTAACGGAAATTCCTTATATTACAACTTTTTCCCCCCTTTTGTAACCAGTTTCCAGTTTTAAGTTTCTTGTTTATGGTTTTATGACTTTTAATCCACATTAACAACTTTAAAACTACTGTAAGTTTATGATTTTACAGTTTTTTTCTATTGGAATTTGGAGGTTAAATTAATGCGTGCAATTAATTTAATTCCATTTTTACTTCTGGCTTATGTTAATACCCCAAGGTGGTGAGAGTGGTGTGTGTGATGTGCTGTGCTTCCTCACCTGTGTTGGAGCGCTGGATAAGGCTGGGTTTATGATGCTGGGGGGCATCAGATGCGGCAGAGGAGGCAGATGGTGCATCAGTCCGGGGTTCTCTTACCCCATCCATAGCCATGAGGACACTAGAAAGCTCCTGCAGGGGCATGTTCCCCAGCTCTGAGGAGAACGGACTTGGCGGGTTCTCCAGACACATCAGCCAGCTGGTGTTTCCTGCAAACACAAACACGGCACTTTATCAGTCAATCATGTCGCACTCATTTGTGTGATCACTGATCTCTTGTATAAAACTTCCCTCTTAAGTTCTCATATAAAATTTAAATCCCTAAACGAGCAGGAGAAGAAAAAACTGATGCCAGAAGAGGAAGAAATCTTGCTAACGTAATTCAAGTTATTCCACAGCATTAGCTTGAAACTGCATCAAGTTCTTCAGTAAACTCACACATCTCCATCTAAACAATGTAACATTATGGGGGTGGCCATGTTGGACAACTGGAATCACAGTTTTAGGTCACCTTCAGGTCTCACCCAATAAAGTTTAAAAGCAGGACTGAAAATGAGAACTTACCAGAAATGCCTGCTAATGATAACATAGTTCCATTTAGCTCCAAAGCAAAAGAAAATAAATAAACTAATAAAATCTTTGGACACTAAACGTGCCTTGGCTGATCAACCATATTTGGGATAAAAGGGAAAACTATTTCTTGAAGGTTTAGATGACATACTTCATTTCTGAGAATAATGAGCATGTCCAACTGCTTAACTGGACCTTATTAAGGCTAATTAAGATGGACCCGCAGGCTAATTCGATCCTCTTCTTTCGAACGACAGCCAAGTTTTAGTTTTGTAATTAAAAATCATGTCATGTGACTGGCTGCAATCTATATTTACCATCTGACACTGAGGAATCAGATCAATTATCTAGAAGGAGCTTCTGTTTAGTACCATTTTTAATAATTTTCAGACTTTTCTGAAATTTTCTTTCCATACAACTCCTTTTGGTCTTTGGTCTTGAAATATCTAATTTATCTAATTCAATTGTGAGCATCCGGTTACATTTTCTCCACTTGATTTATTTTAAGGCTTGGGTCATCCTGGCTTGATTTCTGCCTTGTTGTACATGAAGCTTGTTGTGTGATCTGCACTTGTCCATCTACCTTTTTTTGTAACTTGGGGCTTGCCTGGATTCAGGGCTTGAACTGAGATTGCTTTATCTGTTCTGGAAGGCTTCACATGTTACTTATCAAAATGTACTTTAGGTTTGATATGGGAATTGTCTAGTGTTGGTGGCTTGACTCAGGACTTGGCCCCTTGGGACTTAATTTGCCTGTCCTTGGAACTTTATCTGGGATTTTGTATATCTGTTCCGGGGGGCTTGATGTGGTAACTAGTCTGCCTGTCCCGGGGGGCTTGATGTGGTAACTAATCTGCCTGTCCCGGGGGGCTTGATGTGGTAACTAGTCTGCCTGTCCCGGGGGGCTTGATGTGGTAACTAATCTGCCTGTCCCGGGGGGCTTGATGTGGTAACTAGTCTGCCTGTCCCGGGGGGCTTGATGTGGTAACTAGTCTGCCTGTACAGGGGGGCTTGATGTGGTAACTAGTCTGCCTGTCCCGGGGGGCTTGATGTGGTACCTAGTCTGCCTGTACAGGGGGGCTTGATGTGGTACCTAGTCTGCCTGTACAGGGGGGCTTGATGTGGTACCTAGTCTGCCTGTACAGGGGGGCTTGATGTGGTACCTAGTCTGCCTGTACAGGGGGCTTGATGTGGTAACTAGTCTGCCTGTACAGGGGGGCTTGATGTGGTACCTAGTCTGCCTGTACAGGGGGCTTGATGTGGTACCTAGTCTGCCTGTACAGGGGGCTTGATGTGGTAACTAGTCTGCCTGTACAGGGGGGCTTGATGTGGTAACTAGTCTGCCTGTCCCGGGGGGCTTGATGTGGTACCTAGTCTGCCTGTACAGGGGGGCTTGATGTGGTACCTAGTCTGCCTGTACAGGGGGGCTTGATGTGGTACCTAGTCTGCCTGTACAGGGGGGCTTGATGTGGTACCTAGTCTGCCTGTACAGGGGGCTTGATGTGGTAACTAGTCTGCCTGTACAGGGGGGCTTGATGTGGTAACTAGTCTGCCTGTACAGGGGGCTTGATCTGGTACTGGGTTGCCTGTACATGTGGCTTGATCTGGTACTGGGTTGCCTGTACAGGGGGCTTGATCTGGTACTAGTTTGCCCATCCCAGGTCGCGATCTGGTACTTGTCCTGTTGTTCTTGGGATTCGTTATGAGACTAGTCTGAGCACACATGGGGTTTGATTCAGAATTTGGCACTTGGAATGTGACCTGGGAAGTATTTCTCTGTAGTTTGATGTGGGATTTTGTATTCTGAGCTTGACTTGGGATTTGTTTATCTGCTCTTGGGTTTTGATTTGGACTTGAATGTCTGTACTTGAGGCTTGACCTGGGATTTCTTTGGCTATTCTTGGGGCTAGGTCTGTTACTTTCTCCCTCGATACCTAAAACTTAACTTTAGATTTACGTGCTAGGAGCTTAATTTGAGATTAGTTGAATTATGATACAACAACAAAAAAATAATAATGATATCAGAAACATGAATGTGGAGGTAAGACAAATTTACTGCAAATACTCGCTCACACACACACACACACACACCCTTCATAAGTCATGGTTGTAAGGACTAGCCACTGGCCCAACGACGGAATCCAGTGGCATGGGTGAAGGGATCTCATGTTCTACCTTTCCTTTGCGCTTCTAGAAGAATTTGCTTAATTTATTAGAATTTGGTTTCGGTCTTTAACCTCTGTGTATAATTATAATCTGACTCCAATTAATAATTAATATAATATAATATGATGCTGATCACAATTTGGAGAGTTTGACTATTCTTAATTTCATTCATTCATTGTCTACCGCTTATCCGATCTACACTCGGGTCACGGGGAGCCTGTGCCTATGTCAGGCGTCATTGGGCATCAAGGCAGGATACACCCTGGACGGAGTGCCAACCCATCGCAGGGTACACACACACAAACACTCTCTCATCCACTCACGCAATCACACACCACGGACAATTTAGAGATGCCAATCAACCTACAATGCATGTCTTTGGACCAGGGGAGGAAACCGGAGTACCCGGAGAAAACCCCCGAGGCACGGGGAGAACATGCAAACTCCACATACACGGCGGAGGCGGGAATCGAACCCCCAACCCTGGAGGTGTGAGGCAAACGTGCTAACCACTAAGCCACCGTGTCCCCCCCAATTCTTAATTTATTAAGTAAATAGAAAACAGAAATGACAACATAACTCAATTTAAACTTAAACCTAGGTTTCTCCTTACAAGTTTCAGTTTGTTCTAATTTAACTTTAAACCAAGGCATTCTCCATTCCAGTTTAAGTTCACAACCAAAGATTAAAGAGGTTTGTAATAATGATTTTCCATAGGTTTACTGACTTATTCTGAGCCTCGGTTTAAGTTGTAATGGAGTAGCCTCGACTTAAACTTGAATGGAGAATGCTTCAATTTAACATGAGATCCCTTCACCCATGCCACTGGATTCCGTCGTTGGGCCAGTGGGTGGTCCTTACACGGTCTAGTGCTGTGTTTTACTGACTTCCCTTAAACGTCAGGAGAAACCAGATGATTTGTACTTGAATCAGCACACACAGCTGTTAGTCACAAGATAATGCATTCATAGTACCACGGTGCTCATTCACATGGCCACACAGCCATATCCACCCCTACACACTCACCCACAACCAGAGCCAGATGCAAAGAAAAAATATAAAGGGAAAGTAAGCAAGAGCAAAAACTAAAGAAGAAAAAAAAGAGAGAGAGCAAGGGAACAAACAAACAAGAAAAAGAGGAAACGTTTGTGTGTAACTGTAAAGAGAGAGACTGGGGTTGAGAAAATGTGTGACCGAAGCCAAAGATAGCAAAAAGTGATGAGAGACAGGAAATGAATTTGTTAAAAAGTTGAGCAGATAATACTCTGATGTGCCCGAGGAAAGGGTTTTAAATTTAATTTTTTGTTAAACTTTTTTTTTAACTTCTCCATTAGAGCTATATGATGCTAGGAAGCTATTAATTTTCTGCAAGTTAAATGCTATATACGTAAAAATTCATAACGTTTCCTCTAACTGTTAAAAAGCACCACATTGGAGACTCCTTCTGTAAATCAGCAAGTAACCACAATGATAAGGACATTTCCTCTCCACACACACGAACACGCAGAGTTTCTGACCTGATGGTCTCCGTATAAAGATCTGAGCCCAGCCCTGTGTGAGCATGGGCACGAACTCAGCCAGGCCGCTCTTGTCTCTGAGGGGCGGAGCTACGTGTGAGGAGGAAGAGGAGGATTGTGGGAGTTCGTCGTCCCCCCGAGGACAGTTCAGACCTTCCAGAGGAGAGCCGAATTCCCCCTCAGAGGGAGAAACCAGGGGACTGAGACTCTGCACCACTCCAGCACGAAGAGCATGACCGCCTGAGAGCACACACACACAGCCAACCCCCCCATACACACACAGGGAAAGTGTGAGAGAAGAAAGAGAGAGAGAAAGATAAAAAAGGAGAAGTGTTACTTCACATCTCAACACAAACAGCTGCAACGTCTGCGATCTGAGTCGATATGAACGCTCCAGTGCAAATTTATAGACGTATATAGCTAAAAATACCACAGATGAAAACACTTTATGAATTAATGGTAGTTAAAAGCTAATGCTGTCAAAGGCCTGCTGAAATGCGATCGGCTGAATGCCATGGTCTTATTAGAAAGCCACTTACACACAGGCACAACAGTGCAGCAAAGCTCCAGCATACATACGGTGCTTGGACCCCGCAGATCGCTTTTCAAGCTAAAACTTCAGCGTCTACCAGATTCCTCAAACTCAGATTAGGTCTCTGAGTCACTTTAAATGCTCATTTAAAAGGCTGAAAAGAATGAAATGTAGTGTGTGTGTGTGTGTGTGTGTGTGTGTGTGTGTGTGTGCGCGAATTTTACCGGACATGGAGCGGACTCTGATGCGTGTAGCTCGGCTCAGCTGTTGACTGGACTGAGACTCCAGTTTGGCCGGAGCTTCCTTCGTTTGTCTGGTGTGTAGAGTCGGGTCTGACCTAAAGGGTACAACACACACAACCCACAGTATGTAAACTCTCACTCTGTTGTCTTTGTGTGTGTGTGTGTGTGTGTGTGTGTGTGTGTGTGTGTGTGTGTGTGTTACCGGGTCATCTCTCCTCCTCCTGGTCTCTCTGCTGTGTCAAGGCCGAGTAAGGTCTGAGTGCGTGAGCCACCACTGGTTGTTATGGTAACCAGCTTGTTACCCACCAGCCATGTCATACTGGGGCCACCAGCCAATAGGAACTCAGCGATGGGAGACCTACAGACACGGCATGACACAATAAGACACCGCAGCCTGTGTCCCCCTCCCCTCTCCTCCCCTCTCCTCCCCTCTCCTCCTCACTCTAACACACACCTCTTGGGCAGAGCGGAGAAGTTAGAGAAGACATAACGAGCCATCATGTCCAGGCAGGTCTCCGTCAGCTCCAGGTGAACCGTCTTCAGTGCGTCATCCGCCTGCATCACTGCGTTCTCGTCCGCAGACCCCAGACTGCACGTGGTGGTGGACGTCTGCATCCTACACACACACACACACACACACACACACACACACGTTCAGACAGGTCAAAGATGAAACGTTGAATCAGTCTGAAGATTCAACACAAGCTTATTATATAAGCAATTTAAAAAATATTTTTTTTTAAATCTCTGTAGAAGAAATGTGTCTGTTTCCTCAATAGCCGTGATTTTATAAGTGTTCAATTCTAAACAGTAGTTTTGTAAATATTATGATGAATAATAAGCTTTGTGTTCGATTGTAAAATGGTGTTCAGATGGAATCTATGATCTGATTTTGACGCGTGATCGATGATAAATATTCATCTTCCACAACCAAAAAAAATAACAATTTAAAAACTAAAACAAACAAACAAAAAAAAAACCCAACAACAAATACATAAATAATACACTAATGAGGATCTTTATTGCTATTGTAACAACTGCATATTTAAACATATTTGGGTCATTGGAGAATTTTAGCTAGATAATGTCACATCTACATCAACAGCTAGCTTTAAAATAAAAAAAAAAAAAAGAAGAAGAAAATAAACAAACAAACAAAACAAATAAACAAATACTCGGTTGTAACCAGTTTTATGGTATCGGATGATTGTGGAACAGAAACCTTTGTTCTGCAGAGACGTTAAAATGATTTAAAATCATTTTTTATTGATTAATTAATGCATCATTATTTTGTTCTTAAAATTATTTGGTTTAAATATCTGAAGCCAATTTCCATCTCTAGGTCACGTATCAGCCACCACTAACACACACACACACACACACACACACACACACACACACACTTCATGCTTTCTAAAACCATGCACAGGTTTATCAAACATCATGTCTGTGTAACTGTAAACTCGAACCGAAGCTGGGACTTTGACGTCTGTGAGGAAACCAAGCTAGAAAAAAAAGCAGCTTGATTTTACAGCTGATAGAAAACCACTGTGTCGCTGGAGAAAAAAAAAGCCACGCCCTTTAGAGAACGCGTTGACGTTTCAGGGTAAAAATGATCACATTTTATGATCAGAACTGAAAAACACAGTGATGCCTGTAGTAGTTCTAGAGCAGAGTCACATCTACGAGCCAAAATATTACACGTTTCTGGAAATTTTAATGATTCGCCCGTGTTATAAAATAAACCTTTAAATGTACAGTGGAACCTCAGCATAGGAATTTTCAGGAAGGTGAAAATGTGTATTGCGAAACGAATTTTTCCCATAAGTAGTAATGTAAATGCAGATAATCCGTTCCAGCTCCCAGAAATATGACCGATATGACCTGTACGAAGCGTATGTAAACTGTACGGCTGCTTACAAAGAACTGACCCAAGCCAAGCATTCCATGTCAAGGCTCCTCACAGGAAGTCGTGCCACAAAGTTGGGGTTAAAAATAGAACAGACCGCCCACGGCACCGATCTGTCAACAAAAAAAAACGCCTGAAAAATCACCTAGTTTTTGAACGCATGCCGAAGGCAATGCTAGTTTCGTGGGTTGAATCTTTTAGAACAGCTTTTGCTGACTGAAGAAAAAAAAATGCGCAAAATGGCTTTGCTCGGCTTTCCACCGACGCTAACAAGTTTTGAACGGCTCCCGGACGCACGCGCGACTTAGCCGGCGTTCGGTTCGGTTTAGTTCAAATTTCAATTCTCAAGGCGAAAATTCCTAAAGGAGGGCATTCGTATACTGAAGTTCAACCGTATAAGTGTTGTGATCATTTTATTTATTGTTTTAATTTTTCTGTTAAAAAATAAATAAAACAACCACGATTTCAATATCAAATCGTTCGAGCCGTAACGGAATTAGACTTTCAGTTAAACACAAACCAAAGTCCCAGCTTTCGTTTCATTAACCCCATCATCACACACCACAGCAAGCGAACCGAGCAGCCATCACTGTTTGTCAAAGTTTCTCAAGGAGTTTTAACTTTGGATAGAAAACATTTTGGATGCTACAATCTCATCCCCTCGTCCTGCCCACGAGCGGAACTCCAGCTGGGACTCGCACTTTTCCGACCAGAGAAACTACTAGAAAGCGTCTGCTGGAGTGAGTCTGTGATGGCTGCTCTGCTCGACCGGTGCCATCCTCCACTAATGGAGCTCAACAATCTCTCTCTCTCTCTCTCTCTCTCCGAATTGCCCGGGTGTCATCATTCGCTCGTCACGATAACAAACAGATAATGTTTCACCACTCGCTCGCTCTCGGAATAAAGTGTAAACAATTTTACTGTGTGTGTGAGAAACAGAGCAAGCGTAATATCTCTCCTGTTACAGTCCGGGCTTGGGAATTCAATTATTTTTATCTTTCGGCAGGAAAAAGAGGCAGCGGCATCCACACACACACTACACACACACACACCTACACACACGGCTGGGGTACGATTATGACAAAGGTCTTTTTGTTATTGCATAAAAATAACAGCAGTCGTGAGCTGCAGAGAGACGAATAAACACAAAGCGCATCGATTCAGAGTTTCCAGCAGCAGTCCCTATTCCAACACACACAGTGTGCATTCACACCCTTACGGTTTTTTTTTTTTTAAATCCAACACAAGAGATCAGTCTACGTCACAAACATTTGTCGTTTTTTTTTTTTTTCTCGGTTTTTGCGTCACGCCCACAAAAAAAATTTTACGTTCCAAAAAAATCCATCAGTTAAAAAATAAATAAATAAATTCTTTGGGAAACTAAAAACACTTCCTCCAAAAACCTTTTTCTAAAATGTACAATATCTAGTGTATATTAAACATTAAAAAAAAAGTCTAAAATAACCTTCAAAAAAAAATATTTCGGTACAATTTATTGATTTATTTGAGGTTTTTTTGTTTTGTTTTTTTTACGTTGACGGCAAGATGCAATTTCTACCCCCTGGGGTAGAAATGATTCAGGGGTAAAAGGGCACTTCATCTTATTTTCTGGCATGTAGAGAAGTTTTCTCGACTGGACGGGGCACTTTCACAGCGTTTTATTGGCTTTGAGGACTCGGTGAGGGGCAGCTTGGTTTGATCAGAATTATGGATCTGATATTCACGTCGCGCCTCATTTTAAGCATCCTTGCAGTGGAGGAAAAGAAATATTTGTTATATTTGGTTTCAACTTGACATAAAGTGGTTAATTTGAAGGTCTCCAAAAAAAAAAAAAAAAAAAATAGAGCATTTTTATTTCCACCTCTCTGCGTGTATTGAAGCTCGGACGTTATTACCTGACGCCACACTGCCCCCTGTAGTCACACTGACACACTCTTACTGGATCATGCTGATGTTTTCTCCTGCGTGTTCGAGGTCTGGAAGCTGATGACAGATCTAAATGCATTTATATAATTCAGTATTTTAAGGAAAAGCAGGCAGGAGAAGAGAGCGGAGCAGGGCTGGTGAAACATTTTCCGTCTCAGAGGATCGCCGCTTTAACCCCCTGAAATGGACCGAGGTGGTCATGATGTTGAATCTGCTTTGATAAGAACAAAAATAAATAAAATCGATCAATCAATCCGAAATGATCAAATGAACACCGGATACTTTACCTTGTGCTGCGAGAACAGAACACGTGACTGGTGTGTTTTATGGCAGTGGAAAGGTTTCATATGGAATCAGTGAGGAAGGAAAAACAAAGAGAGCCAGAGACAGGCCGCAGGCATAGCGTCGTGGAGTGTTACAGCGGGCTCTCCCTCGCGCCTCAGGCAGGAAGTGCACGGCGTTTTCAACCCGCAAATCATCGCTCAGAGTGCAAACTTGAGGTTTTGTGAATTTACTTATTTTGTTAAAAGCGTGGCTGTCAGTCAGTGAAATGCCCCGCCCACTGTTCGCTGTGCATGCCTCCTGTGTGCGGCCGGACCGTTTCGTACGTTCATCGGTATCGCAAAAACAAACACGCAAAATAATACAGACACACAAAACAAGCAAAGATCAAAGATGGCAGGTGGGGGGACATGGTGTTAGAGGAAAAAAAACAAAACAGGAAGCCACGTCAGTGTAAATCATTACTAAGCACATGCAATTAAAAATAAAAAACGATAAGGAAATGAGAAACAAAACCTCCTCCAGCATGCATCCATCCCACCCCATGATATTCATCTACAGGAACCATATCCCATGGCAATGACCTCTGAACTCCATTCCATTTCATTCCAAGCCCCTCCCACATCCATAAAGAACTCATTCACAAAGAAGGAAAGGCAGCAAAAAGAATTTTCTGTGAAAAGGAAGCGATTTTAATTTGTTTGTTTACGGTGATTACCCAGAATGCTCTACCTGCGCACCGCGTGGTCAGAAACGCTGATGCTTCGGGAACGGAAGGCGTCCATGGCTGAAAGATCTTTCAGCTCTTTAACGGGGGAGTTAGCGCTCTGGCTCTGCTTCGCCACTTTGGCAGTTCTCAGACTGCCCGAAAGGGGCGTGGCCACAGTTTTCAGGACAGGGGCGGGGCAGATTTTTTGGGCCACGTCAGAACGGTCCACAACGAGGTCAAGGTCAAAGGTGGAGAAGGTGGTGGCAGCCAATCAAAGGACAGGGACCAGCGACGTCGGTGACCCCCAAAACCACACCCACCACACGGCCCAATCAGAGGAGGGGGGAGGAGCCAAACAAGGAAGTAAAAGGGAAACAATAAAAAAAAAAGTAAACTTGGTCAGCAGCGCAGACTAAACAAAGGAGACAGGAAATGTGTAGAAAAAGAGGAGGAGGAAAGGAAACTAGAAAGAGAGAGAACACAAATATATAAAAAACACACAACAGAGCATAAAGTAGACAACTTTCTTAAAAAAGAAAAGAAAAGAAATTCAGGGATTAAAAAAGGAAATCTATTAATAACAACAGAATGCAGAAATCTACAAGGGAAGAGAAGGCAGATTCAGCAATGGTCATTATATTCAAAATCAACAGTACAGAGGTGTGTGTGTGTGTGTGTGTGTGTCTGAAGAAGAAACACAGATGCAGCAAATAAAGCAAAACACATGATTCATCAGGACGTGTGATAGTAAGCTGTGGAGTTGGAACAAAAGAAGTCCAGCGCTGCGTCTCATCTGTCCACCTCCTCCGTCACTGAGGAAGACTCACACTCACACCTTCATCACCACCTCAGAGCACAGACACAGCTCCCACTCCTGAGGGAGTCACGCTCAAGAGCCTGTGGAGAGTCTGTCTGTCTGTCTGCCTGTCCAACCTTCTCTCTGTCTGTCTGCCTGTCCAACCTTCTCTCTGTCTGTCTGCCTGTCCAACCTTCTCTCTGTCTGTCTGCCTGCCTGTCCAACCTTCTGTCTGTCTGTCTGCCTGTCCAAGCTTCTCTCTGTCTGTCTGCCTGTCCAACCTTCTCTCTGTCTGTCCAACATTCTGTCTGCCTGTCCAACATTCTGTCTGCCTGTCCAACATTCTGTCTGTCTGTCCAACATTCTGTCTGTCTGTCTGCCTGTCCAACCTTCTCTCTGTCTGTCTGCCTGTCCAACCTTCTCTCTGTCTGTCTGCCTGTCCAACCTTCTCTCTGTCTGTCCAACATTCTGTCTGTCTGTCTGCCCAACATTGTGTATGTCTGTAGTGTTCTCTGTCTGTCTGTCTAATATTCTGTCTGTCTGTCCAACCATCTGATTGTCCAACATTCTGTCTGCCTGCCTGTCCATTCAAGAGTCTGTCTGTCTAACAGAGAGGGGGAGGAAAGCCTGGGTGACCACAGGATCTGTGAGGGTTACGGTTACCAGAGGCTTCGTCAGTATGGGTTGCTATGGTTACTGTGAACTGGAGATGGACAGATGGCGCTTATGTAAGATGAGACACGTATGTAACGATGGAGACGGTTCATGTTAAAACGATCAGAAAGATTTTACAGATACACAGCTGGGACGGGAAGCGGCCGGTTTATCAGTTGTGGGGGGAAAAAGAGGAAAAGTAGGGAACGGGGGAAGAAAAGACGACTCGCAAAGAACGCTAAAAAGGGTTAAGGGAAAAATTCTGTTTAAAATAATATTTCAGTTTAATTCTTCATTAATGGCCTTCCATTATAACAAAGACGCGCTCTGGATTTTGAAAGCATTTGACTGACAGCCATCAGGATCCAAACTCAGGGACAAGGAGGTCCAGGTGGGCTGGCTACAAACACGCACATGTTGGTAAAAAAACACGACTCTTCGATGTGACCCGGGATGAGACGGACAGCATGTACACACACTCTGTATATTCCAGACTTTACATCACACCAGAGAGACACACAGAGAGAATTCTGAAGAAAATGATTGAAACATCGATGTTGCGTTAATGTATGAACCTTTTTGTTTTTTCCTTTCCAACCCTGGCCCGGGTCTGTTCCCGTTGGCTGGGGAAGGGGCGTCCGTGGGGAAGTTTCGTCCTCAACCCTTCCCCGTTTGTCCTCCAACCATTTTCCCTCCTTGTCCGTCCGTCCGTCCCCGCCGTCTGCCGTCCGTCCGTCCAACCTTCCGTCCAACCTTTCCCTCTGTCCCGTCCAACCATCCCGTCTGTCTGTCTGTCTGTCTGTCCAACCGTCTGTCCGTGCAACCGTCTGTCCGTGCAACCGTCCGTCTGTCCGTCCAACCATCCGTCTGTCTGTCCGTCCGTCCAACACCGTCCGTCTGTCTGTCCGTCCGTCCAACCATTTTCCCTCTGTCCAACCATCCGTCTGTCCGTCCGTCCGTCCAACCATCCATCTGTCCGTCCGTTGGTCTGTGCAACCGTCTGTCCGTCCGTTCGTCCAACCATCTGTCCGTCTGTCCGTCCAACCATCCGTCTGTCTGTCTGTCTGTCTGTCCAACCGTCTGTCCGTGCAACCGTCTGTGCAACCGTCTGTCCATCCGTCCAACCATCTGTCCGTCTGCCCAACATCTACATACATTATGAAGTTGTGATGAATATCCAGATGTTTTTGCTTACGTTATAAACAGTTGTTCCCTCACCAGCCTTTCTTTCTCACTGTGAACGAGTGTTAGATGAGGCGTTAGGATGAGAGCTTGAATGTTAACTACTAGCTAGCTGCTCTTCAACACCTCCTGACCAATCAGAACGCAGAACTCAACAGCACTCTGATTCTGGGGGAAAAAAATGTCTGGGGGATGTCTTAGTCTGGAGTACACAGTGTGTGTGTTGG
>JAUCMX010000025.1:16207103-16256506 GCA_033459395.1 Hemibagrus guttatus | reverse complement strand
TAACGCTACAAACCCATACAGACGCCCCTCGTCATCCAAGATGTTCGTATCTTTCTTTCTTCAATCGAAAAGAAATGATGTTCTATTGAAGGAAAACACTTGAAGATTTTTCTCCATATAGTGGACTTCAATGGTGCCCGCGAGTCTGAACTTCCAAAATGTGCTTTAAATGCAGATTCAAAGAGCTCTAAACGATCCCGCCCAGGAAAAAGGGGTCTGATCTCGCCACACCATCGCTCATTTTCTTAAAAATTTTCTTAAAAAAATTTAAAATTGTACACTTTTTAACCACTAAAGCTCGTCTAGCGCTAGCTCTGGGATACGCGTCCGTGATGCTACGTACTACATAGTCACGTCGAAAGGTCACGCGTGACGTAGGCGGAGCAACAGACCAAGAAAGACATGAACATCTTGTATGACGAGGGGGTGAGTCAATTATCTGTAGGTTTTTGTTCTGGAAGTGAACTTCTTTAAATTTTCACACACACACACACACACACACACACACACAACACACCTTGTAGAATGAGGGCAGCACCAGCGTGGGTGTGTTTTTCAAAGTGGGGAGTCTATGAGCGCCCCACAGCGCCATGCCGACGAAAAACACAGCTCCTCTCAGCAGAGCGGCATCCTCCGTATACGCCCTAAAAATAAAATAAATAAAATTGAGGAGAAAAAAAAAAAAAAAAAAACACGAGTGGGAGGAGCATGTGGAGGTCAACTCCATGTCTGGCAAATGTGAGAAAAGGTAACTCTCTCTTTTTGATGAACACACCTTTCCTCCATGATGCGACACATGGTGTAGATTGCACTGTGTCCCAGGTGAGTCCCCAACACCTTCCTCATCAGCTGCACAAGGAGAGAGCATACGTCAAGCATCGTTTCTATAGCAACAAGCTCATCCACAGAAAAGACATGTGCGTCAGACGAGCCTTATAAACTGATTTTTAAAAAATAAGTAAATTAATAATAATAATAATAATAATAATAATAATACAATGAAGTTTTCTGTAAGGAAATATTTAAGGAAAGGTTATGGGTGGAGTCTCTAGTGTCAGAAGTCTTAAAAGATGCGTTGGTTTTTTTTTGGCATATTCAATTCAAGAGAAAAAAAAGCACACACAAAAGAAGCTGATAAGGGAATGAATGACTGATATAATGTGAGAAGTGTAAGAGGAATAAAACACACGAGGGGGCGGGGGAGGGGTGGGGTCGCGCCACTTCATCGTGCCGTGCACTGTTTACACTTATTGTATCACCACCGTGAAGCTCCGCCCCCAAACCTGATGTGTAATTGGTGGAGTATCACCTTCCAGCAGGACTCGCAGAACTCCTTCACGTTCACCGTTCTGCACAGCGTGATGACGAAGATGGTCAGAGAGTCGGACGGCAAGCAGTTATAACACACCACCGCATCCAGGACCTGCAGGGCTACCTGTAACACACACACACACACACACACACACACATACACACATACACACAGAGATTCAATGAAAAGAACAGAAATTTTAAAAAGAAGCTTTTTATTTTTATAGGTATATAAACATACCTCGATATCTGTGGAGGATGTGGTTTGGTTACACAGCAAGCAGATCTTCCTGTAACACAAAGACACTCTTCCACAACGCTGAAATATACAGTGCTCCGAAACAGTGGGGTCGATATCAAAGCAAGAGACAAGGCAGTAATATATAGAGTTGTGCATATGTATTCATCCCCCAATCAAACTCTTCCACATGTCTGAGAGAGAGAGGGGGGGGGGGAGAAAGAGAGAGAGAGAGAGAGGGGGACAGAGAGAGAGAGAGTGTGCGTATGTGTGACTTACTGCACCATCAGTGAGACGTTCTGATCCAGGTAGCAGGAGTTGAACTTTACCAGGTTCACCAGCACGTGCAAGAAATCAGCAGTCAAGCCTGTCTCCATCCAAACCACCACGAAACGAGCTGAGGTGCAGAGAAGACGCGCACACACACACACACAAAACACACACACACACACACACACACACACACACACACACACACTTCACTACTAGGAACAGTACAGGTAGACTCACTGGACACAGAGGAACCATTTCATTATTACACTATTATACAAAAAAACTTAAAACTAGGCCGTGTCGAAGGACTGATTAAACAGAGAAGGTAAATTTACTGAAATCATGTATGTAGTTTAGTGGTTACTATGGTGTTCCAGGTGTCTGACAAGGTGTTGCTATGGTGCTGCAGGTGGTTGCTAGGTGTTATTCCAGGTGTTTGCTAGACTGTTGCTTTGCAGTTGCTCTGGTGTTGCAGGTGGTTGCTAGGATAGTTCAGGTGTTTGCTAGGGTAATTCCCAAACATTTCCTATGCTGTTGCTATGGTTCTGCAGGTGGTTGCTAGGGTAATTTCAGGTGTCTGCTAGGGTTTTGCTATGGTGCTGCAGGTAGTTGCTAGGGTGTTGCTATGGTGTTGTAGGTGGTTGCTAAGGTAATTCCAGGTGTTGCTATGCATTGGCTATGGTGCTGCAGGTGGTTGCTAGGATAATTCCAAGTGTTTCCTAGGGTGTTGCTATGCAGTGGCTATGGTGCTACATCTGGTTGCTAGGGTAATTTCAGGTGTCTGCTAGGGTGTTGCTACAGTGCTGCAGGTGGTTGCTAGGGTAATTCCAGGTGTCTGCTAGGGTGTTGCTACAGATACGGTGGTGTTGCAAGTGGTTGCTAGAGTAATTCCAGGTGTTTGTTGCATCCATCACCACAGTAGTGACTCACCTATCTCGTCCTCCAGGTAGGTGACATCTTTCCCGTTCTCCGTGAGGGCCTTGAACACCCCGAGCCTCTCGGGCAGGTCCTCGTTACAGGGCTGGTAGTCCCAAATGATCTTAAAGAAGTATGCTCTCAATGGACCCAGTCTCTCCCCCTACACACACACACACACACACACACACACACACGCGTAGAAGCCCCATGTTGATAACATCATGAACTTTAAGGCATTTTAACAAATCTCATTATAGCTAGTGTGTGTGTGTGTGTTACCTGTCCCTGTATTATAGCTCTTAGCAGCAGTAGCACAGCGTGTCGAGCTTCAGATGGTTGTTCAGGCTGCATCATGTCCTCCACCGCCTTCCATAAAGCCTCCACGGCATTCTAACACACAGTGGGTGCCAAAACATATGAGCAAACTATAATCTACACAGCTGATTTAACAAAAAAAAACACTTTGCATAGTCATAAATGTTTATAATCATTGTTTCAAATGCTAGCCATCAAGCTAACAAGCGCTAAGTCTCAGCCAGTACAAGCCAAACTGATATTTTCAACCTTCAAAGCTAACACCTAGCTCACATTGTGACAAGATTCCTGAGAGAGTCTTTAAGCGTGTTCATAAACAGCTTCACTGCTAACACTAGCTAACAAGCTAGCATGAGCAAACCTGACAGGATTTTTGAGCAACATTTAGACACTTTTCACGGCTAACACGAGCTAATCTGACAGGATTTTTAAGCCATATCCATAAATTCATAAACCAGGATATACTCACAGGATTTTATAGCTAGGCTTACAAGCTAGCATGCACTAACCTGACAGGATTTTAAATCCTATTTATGCTAACCCTAACAGAAATGACAGGATTTTTAAAATCATATTCACAAATGTTTATTCTTTTCAAAGCCAACACTAGCCACGTAGCTAATATGAGCTATCCTGACAGGATTTTTAAGGGCAATACATTAACTGTTTAGTATCTAGTGCGCCTTTGATACTGGTGCAAAGACGAGCAGCCACGCCCCTTTTTAACAACATAACCAATCACAACGGAATGAAATCTCACCTCCTCAAACTTTTTGGACCTGGCGAGTTCACAAACATGGTTGATGACCCTGATTCTGTTGTTCAGCCCACATTCCGGAGCTAGATCCTAAATACACACACACACACACACACGTTAGAGAGTTCTCCTTCTCCCACACAATGAGAACCATTTCCAATTAAACGGTGAAACATCTTCACTTCTCTGACCTTCAGGATGTCATGGGTGACGATACACTCGGATGGTTTGCTCTCGGTCTGTTTGGTGGGGATACGGGGTGTGAGTCCAAACACCCCCTTCAGCTTGTCCTTCAGAGACTCCTTACTGGGCTGCTTATTCATGATCCCAGCGCTCAGGTGGACTTACTAAGAAAGGACAAAAATATAAGTGAACCATCTCTACTTCTCCAATCCCTTTCTTGACTTTACTTAGCCAGCTAGCTAACCTAGCAGTTTTTTGTAGTTTTTTTATATATATATATATATATATATATATATATATATATATATATATATATATATATATATATATAAAAAAATATATATATATATATATATATATATATATATATATATATATATATATATATATATATATATAAAAAATATATTTTATATATATATATATATATATATATATATATATATATATATATATATATATATATATATATAAAACCGTATATTCTAACTAGCAGGAACTGACCTGACAGGATTTATGACATACATTACCCTTCTAGCTAATGTTAGCCAACCTGACAGAACCTTCTGAAACCTATAACTGCCAGCTAGCTTTCCTGCACTAACCTAACAGCATTTTATATATATTTTTTAAAGATTTTCATAGTTTTTAATGCTGACTGAAGCCAGCTAGATAACAGGAGCTAACCTGACAGGATTTTATAGTTATATTTATAAAATGTTTGTAATTTATACTACCAACATTACTCAACTAGCTAAAAGGAGCTAACTGACAGGATTTCTCAGGTGATTTTGTATTTATATTCATAAAACGTTCATAAACTCTGCTTTTAGCACTATCTAATATAATAACGTCTGACAGGATTTTGTCATTTTTAGCTACATTCACTTCTAATACACAGGGCTGCCTTTAGGCCACACCCCCTTCCTAAATCTGAACCCTACCTGTGTGCTGGGAAAGTAAACTATTTGTTATCGTTATAAACCTTTGACTGTTAAAGCTTCGTTACAAAGTCCTTTTGCCAATTTTTATACACATCAATGAGTCATGCAGTGTCAGAGAAACCACATCACTTTTCTTTGAGGGATCATTTACACGTGCGGTTCATATGATGCTAAACTGTTAGCTTTAAGCTTCCATGACTTCTTAGCTACATAAACTTGGTGCAAATGCCTTTGTAATGTTGCTATAATGTGTTCTACACTGTTAGTACTTGTTTGTTTAAAGTTTAAAGCTCATTAACCAGATCATGTGATGCTGAATTCAGGTGTTGTTCTTCAGGGGTTGGGCTCAGCCCCTTAGTTCCAGTGAAAGGAACTCTTAATGCTACAGTACACCAAGATATTTTGGACAATTTCATGCTCCCAACTTTGTGGGAACAGTTTGGGGATGACCCCTTCCTGTTCCAACATGACTGCACACCAATGCCCAAAGCAAGCTCCATAAAGACATGGATGAGTGAGTTTGGTGTTGAGGAACTTGACTGGCCTGCACAGAGTCCTGACTTCAACCCCATAGAACACCTTTGGGATGAATTAGAGTGGAGACTGCGAGCCAGACCTTCTCGTCCAACATCAGCGTCTGACCTCACAAATGCACTTCTAGAGGAACGGTCAAAAATTCCCATAAACACACTCCTAAACCTTGTGGAAAGCCTTCTCAGAAGAGTTGAAGCTGTTATAGCTGTAAAGAGCGGGACAACTCCATATTACATTCATGTGCACGTAAAGGCAGACGTCCCAGTTTTGGTCTGGCTCGCAGTCTCCGCTCTAATTCATCCCAAAGGTGTTCTATCAGGTTGAGGTCAGGACTGTGCAGGACAGTCAAGTTCCTCCACACCAAACTCACTGAAGCATTAAGAGTTCCTTTCACTGGAACTAAGGGGCTGAGCCCAAGCCCTGAAAAACAAACACCTGAATTCAATGTTTTGGAGGGGTGTCCCAAAACTTTTGGCAATATTGTGTACATTTAACGCATCCTTAGTAACCACCTGTTAAAGGTTGCAACGTCTTAAGTTTAATAAGTTACCAGTTTTGCTTATATTTGAGAAACAGTAACCAAATTTCTTAGAAAGTACTTCTACATGTACAAACTGGCAGCTTGTTTATTTTAATTAAAATAAAACTTTCACAGTGTAGGCCACGCCCACTCCTCTCCTGCTTAAATCCGAATAAAGATAAACATACAGATAATTAGAGCACTAATAACACAGATAAATATATACAGTTACATACTGTACATCTCCAATTAACGGAGTGGTTTAATTATAATCACAAAAGAACAGCTTTTTATAGAAAGGAGGAGGGGTCTATATGGTGGGCGTGGTTACGTCTTGCCCATGCACGTAAAAGCAATCGTGCTTCATGCGAAAACATAAATCACAGATTTTTTTTTTTCTTAAATACTGAGTTATAAAGGCTACAAAGTTATAGAGTGTGTAGTCTCTTAATCCTGAGCGTATTTAGGACATTTACGGTGTTATTGTCATGGTCACAAACTAAATGTAAAAGGTCTCAAACGTCAAGAACTTCTGAAATATACACGTTTTTTTAAACACTGTTGAACCCACAAGGTTAAAATCTCACTCTAAGACATACCTGGTTCGTGATCTGCGCACTCACAGTGCTGCAGGTATCAAATAAACAAGCCATAATAAATAAACATGCACAAAAACAAGCCAATAACACAATGAGCGTTTCTCACCGCACGGCTGGACAGTACAGGAGGCTGTTCATCAAGGGGACGCGGTGGACCTGTTTGTTCCAAGCAGCAAACCGCATATATTTGTATGCATTTATGTCTTTTCAAGCCGTGCAAAGCAGCAAAAGTGTCCCTAAAATAATCACCCGATCAGCCCCTGCTCTAACCGGATGTCATGGCTAGTAAAAAAAAAAAACGCACTTCCGGCCCCTATGCTGGTTTAATGTGGTTTAAAAAAAATTACTTATTATTTGCTTTGAATCACAATGTGATTCAATGTGATGTTTTATGAAAATAAAATGTATATTTTTAAGAATGCGATTAAAATACATATATTTAAAATATTTATTTTAATAATTTTAACGCCATTAAAAAAAAGTCCGCCAGTGTCCGTGTTTTGTAATTTTGTGCTGTATTAAAACTTCTTTTGTTTTTGGAAATAATATTTCTATAACAATTTTTTTTGCAAATAAAAATAAAGAAATAAAAAGGACAAAGAGAAAAAATGGACAAAAATGCAGGCTTCAAACCTCCGCACCTCAACTTCCGCAAGTCAACTTCCGTCATGGGAAATGTAGTTCTAAATATGTAGTTCGCGTTCAGGAAGTCAACAAACAGTGAAGATGCAGAAATGTGTACTGTTTTGTTTTGGGTTTTTTTTTTGTTTTTTTTAACATATTTAGCTGCTGCGCGGTTGCTAAGTAACCACTTGTGCGATTCCTGTGTTAATATTATGACTTCATAGTAATGGTTTTTACATTTGGATTTTTTTTTTTTTTTTTACCGTGTATGATGTTTAGCTGCCTCATAGCCAATCTGGCAAGATTTCTGACTGCTTTGTAAATAATAATTAATTGTATTTGTTTATTTTGACATGGCTGCTTGTTGCATGGTCAGTACGTCTACCACTTCCGGTCTAGTGGACTGATGTTTCTGGCGGTCCGTTCTGTTTGCGCTTGCACAACTCAGACCCATCAGTGTTTTTGGAGTAAAATCACAAAAACAATGAAAACGAGCTCGCGTTATTTCAGCAAGGAGCGGGAAGTCGTGTCAGAGCTTCCTCAAGCGGCTAAAACTTTATTAAATCTTAGAGGAACGCCGAGATTAAAGTGCAGAATGGTGGAAGAAAGTTCTGCAGGGATTAAAGAAGAACCAGGCGAGGAACGTACCATTTCTGAAGCAGAGGGGTCACCACATGGGCAGTGTTGTTTAGAGAAGCCCTACGTCACAGGTGGGGTGATGATTAGGAATTATATAAAAATAATTTTATAGAAAATAACTTGGCAATGATTAAAAAAAAAAAAAAAAGTCAACTGATAAAGGCAAATTATTCCAAAATATTGGAATTGTATTACTTTTTATGATTTTTTGAGTTCCCCCTCTGACATTTTTTTTGTACAACGTTTTAAGCCTCACTTTGCACCACCACTGAGTTTATTTTTATCATGTAATTCACCAGAGCCTGTGGATGGCCACGCCCCTTTGAGACCAGTTCGCACCTTGAGGAGGGGCCACGTTAAAGTGGAGTATGAACACAAGGCGGGACCCTGCGTCAAGAAAGAGCGCTGGGAGCCGCCTGATTGGAGGAGACAGCTGTCGTTCATCAGGGAGATGCGGAGTGAACGGGACGCTCCGGTGGACCAGATGGGGGCGGAGAAGTGCTACGACCCCCAGGCTCCACCCGAGGTGATCACGAATCATTCGAGAGTACCTCTTCGGAGTTCACAAGCTCATCCTTTCTCTCTTGCTCTCTCTCAGGTGATGCGTTATCAGGTGTTGGTCTCTCTGATGTTGTCCAGTCAGACGAAGGACCAGGTGACTGCTGCAGCCATGGAGCGCCTGCGTGCCCACGACCTCAGCGTGACCTCCATCCTCAAAATGGACGAGGACAAACTGGGCAAACTGATCTACCCCGTGGGCTTCTGGAAGGTGAAACGCTGACTAATATTTATTCACGTAACAGTCGTCATCATTTCCTGTTTAATTACATAAACATCTTTCTCTGTACAGAGGAAGGTGAAGTACCTGAAGAAGGCCACAGAGATGATCCACCGTGAGTTCGGAGGCGACATCCCTGACACGCTGGAGGGTTTGGTGAGTCTGCCTGGGGTCGGCCCCAAGATGGCGCACCTGGCCATGGCCATCGCCTGGAAACGGGTCTCTGGCATCGGTGAGCAGGAAGTGAGGTCGCTCCTGACTGGTGCAGTTGTGTCGTAACAGTTTTCATAAACGTGTTTGTCTGGGTGTGTGTGTATGCATTCAGGAGTGGACACACACGTTCACCGGATCTCTAACAGACTGGGATGGACTCGGACCACCACCAAGAACCCGGAGGAGACCCGGCAAGCGCTGGAGGAGTGGCTACCAAGGTATCCATTAATATAATTAATATGAGTAACTAACACTCATTCACACACTCATTCTGAATCTCTCTCTCTCTCTCTCTCTCTCTCTCTCCTGTAGAGACCTGTGGTGTGAGATAAACTGGCTGCTGGTGGGTTTCGGGCAGCAGGTCTGTTTACCCGTCTCACCCCTGTGCTCCAGCTGTCTGAACCAGCACACCTGTCCCTCAGCCCACACCTCCTCACCGACCCGCAGGCCTAAACCTGGCTCTCCGCTATCTCCCAGGGGGCCTGCTGGACCACGAAAGATCCCTAAAACGAAACCGGAGGCGTTGACGCAACAGATGAAGGAGGAAGCCATCTCCGTTCCCCTCTCCCTGTATCACCCACAGCGGGAGAGCGACAGAGTGAAAGAGAAAGAAGTGAAGACGAGGACAAAAGCCGGAAGAGGAAAGGAAGAGAAGAGAGACGGAGGGAAGATGGAGTGTCCTCGGCAACGGAGGAGAAGCAGAGAGCATAAGCGCTGATGAAGCTGCATGTTATCATTGTTTAAAGGTGACACAGATGTGTTCACATCAGTCACAGCCCTGAGCAAGGCACTTCAGAAAGTCTTCTCTTATATGTGTATGATTTTCTTATACATGCTTTTTTTTACTTTTAATAAAAAATAATTAAAAGTACTACAATAGCACTGATTTAATATTGTGTACACACACACACACACACACATACACGCTCTCGTTCTTCACATTCAGTCTCTCTTTTTTTAAATAACTGAATGCATATTTCCAATTGTACTTATGTGATCCTCAGAATAGCTCCCTCAGGTGATGTGAAAGTGTGTGTGTGTGTGTGTGTGTGTGCATGGTGTCCATCCAGGGTGTATTCCCACCTCGTCGGTGTTCCCAGGATAGACTCCGGATCTGTATCTGTGTAAAGGTTTAGCAATCAGACACATGAAGAAGTTTCACTAGAGGGCGATAGAGCTATGGTGTGAAAGTTTAACACACACACACACACACACACACACACCCCTACACAAATATACACGCTTATATGACATGCTCTGTTTATAACCAAATCCCTAGTGAATCCCTACTCCCTAGATCACTACATAGTGTGTATCCTAAATAATTGTTTTTTGTTTTGTTTTATTAACTTTTTTTCTTCTTTTTTTTTTCTTCGTATTGAAATTTTTGCAGTTCCTTCACGGTTCCCCAGAGAGCTAAAGTTTCTAGCACCTCCTGATTCCTTAGATTTCTCTTTCTTTTCTCCAAATTACATGAGATTACTTATATTAATAGACCTGAAAATAAAAATCTTTGAATATCCAAAAAATAAAATTAATTAATTAAATAGATAGATAGATAGATAGATAGATAGATAGATAGATAGATAAAAATTAACATTTAAGCCTAAAGAACAAAAATATTAGAAAATATATATAAATTCTGAAAAATGTTCTCAAAAACAAAGAAGAAACAGAGTTTGGCCCTAAAACATTCATTCATTTATTTATTTATTAATGCATTCATTTAATGTTAATTTACATGATCTACATTATGTCTAAAATGTATTTTTAGAAGATTTTTAAAATAATTTTTTTATCTTATTTTATTATTTTTTAAATGATTTTTTTAAATGCAGGTTTATTTTGTTTGTTTTTAAAGATCTTCCTTACACGGTTCCTTAGGATACTTTTAAGAATTCTTACACATGCTTAAGACATAATTCCTTAAATTAATTAAAAAAAAATAAAAAAAACACAACAACAACAACAAAAAGCCCACAGTTTCTCCAGACCCTGTTTGTCTTTAACGTGCAGGTCATTAACACCTTTCCTTTTACCCACACAGTTACTGGTTCCAGTCTCCCAGCAGAACAAACACAGAGAGTTGTTTCGAGGTTAAACCTTCTAAAAGCGTGTGTGTTTATTATCTAACAGAGCTGAGCCCAGATCCTAAACTGTATCCATCAGGGAACATTCCGGAGTCGTTCACTCGGAAAGTGGGAAGAGGAAGAGTTCCGCTTGGATGTGTTGTGAGATCTTATCATGGGAACAGATCACTGGCCAATCCCCTCCCTTCCCTCTCTCTCTCTCTCTCTCTCTCTCTCTCTCTCTCTCTCTCTCTTTTCCTCAGGGATCACCGAGCTCGACTTTCCTGCTCTCCCTTCAGCAGCGTCTGGACTCTGGAATATTTCCCTCTGTAAAAACGTCGGAATGGTTTTTAATGCTTCATTTCCATGCAGTAGAAGGTTGAAGATTATGATCAAGTCGTGTAATAATCAGCGGCTGTCTGCTGAACAGGTTGTTTTTTAAAACCTGAAATAGTTACAGAGGAAGAAGGAGGAGGAAGAAGGAGGAGGAAGAAGGAGGAGGAAGAAGGAGGAGGAAGAAGGAGGTGAAGCACCTGTCTCATGCACATTGGTGGGGGTTTTTTTTTTTTTTGGTGACCTGCTGATTTTAGTCGGTTTATAGCTCAGTCTTGTGAAAAAAAAAAGAGTGGCGCAAGAGAAAAGTTGGAAAGTTTAATAATTCCATCATCTTCCGCTCCTCCTGAAGTGGACATGCGTACGATGGAAGCAATATTCAGCTGATTAAGTGTTCGGTTTTGTTTTCCCGCCCTTTTCTTCTTCCCTCAGTGTTCCTCGCTGGCTTTTCTCCAGCACTGGAGCAGGACGCAGCTGCGCAGGGTTCAGGGTTAAAGGTCTTTTGGGAGGCTCCGTGGAGACGCTGGAATTAAAAATGGCCGAGTGGATTATCTGAGCCGAGAGGTGACGGAAACGGAGACGTAGGTGGAGGCGATGACGACGACGACGATGATGATGAAGGTCGACGCCGCTCTGCAGAATGAGATGGACGAGAGGAATCTGCGTCCTCGGCTCTGCTACCTGACCAAAGGCGAGCGCGGATACGGATTCCACCTGCACGGAGAGCGAGGCAGCGGGGCGCAGTTCATCCGCAGGATCGAGGCGGGGTCTCCGGCAGAGCTGGCGGGACTGCGCTCGGGGGACCGCGTGGTGGAGGTGAACGGAGAGAACGTGGAGAACGACTTGCACCATCAGGTGAGTCCATGTCTTATACATCTTCTCCTTCCTCTCCTTTCTGTCCCTTCCTTCACCTCTGCTCGGATTTACTCTCTCTTTCTCTTGCTCTCTTCGGATGTCTCTTCTCTTCTTCTAATATGGATCTCTCTACTCCTTCTTTTATACGTCTTCTTTATTTCTCTTCCATTCTCATCTCTTTTTATCTCTTCTCTCTTCTTTTCTTGTTTCCTCTCTTCTTCAATCTTCTCTTCTCGTCTTGTCTCTTCTCTTCTTTTTCTCTTCTCTTCTCTTCTCTTCTCTTCTCTTCTCTTCTCTTCTCTTCTCTTCTCATTCCTATCATCACATCTGTCTCATCTCATTTTGTCTCTTCTTTTGTTTTCTTTTCTCATCTTATGTAATTTCTTCTCAACCCTTCTGTTCTTGCGTTTTCTTTTTTCTTCGTTTTTTTTCATCTCGTGCTCTCATTTCCTCCCATCTCTCCTATTATTGCCTCTTCTCTTCTTCTCAGTTCTCATCTCATTTCATCAAATCTATTCTTGTCTTTTCTTTTCTCCTCTCATCTTATCGTATTTCCTCTCTTCTCTTCTCTACTCTTCTCTTCTCTTCTCAGAGTAAACGTTGCTATAGTAACCATACTATATATATCTATATTCTAACCGTTCTACCATAGTAGAAAGTGAGCAAAGTTACAGTTGTGAGGTGAATCATACAGCCGGTGTGTTTGAGGTGAGAGAAACCGGTCTGATGGCTTTTTTTCTGCCCCCTGGCTGTTTGTAAACTGGGAAGCGCAGGTTAAGAATGAAGCTTACTGTTGAGGCTTTAACATGTCTCTCTCTCTCTCTCTCTCTCCATTAGGTGGTTCAGAAGATCATGGAGGTGGAGAACAGGACGAGGCTCTTGGTTGTGGATCGAGAGACAGACGAGTTTCTGCTCCTCCACTCTCTGCCCTGCACTGAGGACCTGGCGGTGGAGATGAGCTGCCTCTCCTCGCCTCGCGCCTCCTCGTCTTCCCTCGCTTCTTCCACCCTGAGCTTCACCTCCTCTCCGCGCGACTCTCTCACTCCGTTACCATCAGACTCCATCGCTTTACCGCCACGAGACTTCGTCACTCACTCGCTCTCGGGCGCCGTTACTTCAATGATGCTGCCCCAATCCACCACTTCATCACCACCTGGCTCCATCGAACCATTACCCAGAGACTCCATCATACCGTCACCACAAAACTCCACTCCATCACCTGAAGACTCCATTAATCAATCCCCCTATGACTCCATCACTCAATCCCCAATAAACCCCATCACTGAATCACCATCTAACCCCATTACTCAGTCCCCCAACAACTTAGATACTCAGTCACCAACTAACCCCATCACTCAATCCCCCTATGACTCCATTACTCATCCCCCATCCGACACCATTACTACTCCTTTCAGCAGAGAGAAATCAGACGAGACCCACGTAATGGACGACACTGGCACCACCGACAACCAGGTAAGACCACGAGTCAGGGATTGATTAGTACATCCTAGGCAGGAACCTAAGTAGATCTCTACTCCACTTTACATCCTCCTAGACCCTAGAACCGTGACCACCATGCAACCCAACACATGTTAAATAAAACGTTACCTATGCATTATGAGTGTTTAAAGTAGCGTACGTTTACGTTTATCCACGATAAGCTCAAGGTATGATCAGTTACGACCAGGAGGTTTCTCCAATGGTGCAGTAGAAAAGGGTCAAGAGATCGAGGTTCGTGTACGTGATCAGGAGCCAAGAGAACAAAACTGCCTGTGCTGTCTGGGTGGGCGGGGCATACTCTCTTTTCCTTGTCAATCACAGCGACACTAGTCGATGATGGCGATGTCCCATGTGGAAGAGGGCAGACTGCACAGTACATGTCCAATCAGTGCGTTCTCAGTATTCACGATAAGACCACACCAGCTTCAGTGTACCAGGTAAAACTTCAAGAAAGGGGCGTGTCCAGGCCATGCTTGGTCACTCCAGTCCAGCTTGTCTTGGGTTCGTATTTTTTCCTGGTAAATGGATTTCCCTTGAGGCTGAAAACTGGTTGATGAATTTAGTTTGAGGTGTAGATGCAAATAATCGAGACACAAATAAAAGATGCAGAAAAAGAAAAGAAATGAAAACAAAGACATAAAAATAGGCTCTTTAATACGCTGTTGTTTTTTTTTATCTCAGGAGAGCTGGGTAATGATTCTTGTGAAATGGAATTAGACCCAAAGTACCTTTCCTGCCTACACACACACACACACACACAATGAAGAGATTACTGATCAAGCGCTAAAAATAGTTTATAGAAGTGATTAGCATCTGTGTGTCAGTCACAGTGAAGGAGGCGTGGCCTCTATCAGTCTGCTGGATTGTTTTAAACCAAGCAGCAGTTTTCATCTCAACACACACACTTTTATAGGTACTTCAACACCATAGGAAATCTCTTTAGGACATATGTGTGTGTATTTATTGTGTGAAGGAGGCGTGGCCTCTATCAGTCTGCTGGATTGTTTTAAACCAAGCAGCAGTTTTCATCTCAAAACAACACACTTTTATAGGTACTTCAACACCATAGGAAATCTCTTTAGGACATATGTGTGTGTATTTATTGTGTATTAGCTACAAGGTTCTGCAGGTGCTGTGAAAGATCTAGTTTTATGGTAGAACTCTTTAGTACCTGGATCATACACATCGATTCTCTTCCAGGATGTTGATGGATTTCATCTCTTGGGTCAAGTTGTCTTTATTTGTCACGTATTCATATTTCTTTGCATATCCCATCCTTGGCATCCTTGGGGGTTGGGGTCAGAGTGCAGGGTCAGCCATGATGCAGCACCCCTGGAGCAGGAGGGGGATGGGGGCCTTGCTCAAGGGCCCAACAGTGGCAGCTTGGCGATGCTGGGGCTTGAACGTCCCGCATCACCTTCTGGTCGATGTCCCAGAGCCTTTACCACTCGAGCTACCACTGACTGGTTCCTCCTGCCCTGTGTCTGTGAAATAAAAAGTTCTTGAATAACGAAACTATTATTTGAATTGTTTATGCTGTGTTGTCCACAGGTTTGAAAAAATTTTGTTTGTCCCAATCTTTTGGGTAAATTTAACCTAAGAACAAAAAAGGTTCCAAGCAGGACTAAGAACTTCGCTCTTTAATCCCAGTGTAGTGGTGTTAGATCAGTGGTTTTCCCAGCATGCTTTGCAGTTGAATTGTACAGTTAGGTGGGTAAATGTTCGTGTTGAGGATTGGAACTATCGTATGTAATGAATTAAACACTACATTGGTTTGAATACATTTTACGTTAACGTTTCTGAGGTAACAGCAATGTTCCTGCTGATGACTCCTCCAAGCAGGTCCCGCTCGTGTAAGCTAGCTTGCTGTGTATATTCTGCTGCAGAGGTTGTGTTTACGTCAAAAAGCAACAAAATAGGATCAAAATCAAATGTATACTCCAGTGCGAGACAATCCATAGTCACAGGATCGGGGTTTTGTGTCGTCAGGACGCCGCTCGTCTGCATTCGGGAAGCTGCAGCGCCATGGGGGTGAGCTGGCTTTGCGTCAACGCGTCTAAATCTGTTAATGTGACGCGGGAAAGAAAATAAAAATGATTTCGGTCACAATAGCAGCAGAAAGGACCCCCATCACTGAGATACTAACTCTCTGTAAGTGTTGAATTGTTTTTAGTTCTATTACAAAGCACTCCGGTGGACTGAAGTGTATAACAGGAAGTCCAGGAAGCAGTTCTTGACCCGCCCTGGGGAGAGTCCGCTTCCCAGACACCTAAATTTAGCTTCTACAAGTCAGAGTCACGGTGGCTTGGTGGTTAGCACTCACACCTCCAGGGTTGGGGGTTCGATTCCCGCCTCTGCTGTGTGTGTAGAGTTTGCATGTTCTCGGGGGTTTCTTCCGGGTACTCCGGTTTCCTTCCCCGGTCCAAAGACATGCATTGTAGGTTCTATTCCGGCCTCTGCCGTGTGTGTGGAGTTTGCATCTTGTGATGGAATTTAAAGTCTTTGAGTACATTTTTATTCAGCAGTTTAGTTCTTAAAACCCACTAAAAATATAAATTGAAAAAAAAGTTTAATGAAAAAGATATATTTATAAAAATATAAATATTATACTAAAAAATAATATGTCAATTTTATTTTAATTAATGTCAGGTTTTATTACATTTTTTAATTGTTTTTATTATATTTTATGTTGCTTCTACTTTTAACTTATTTTTTTGAACGCAAGAACAGCTGTTATTTATGTTAACAACATTATCAATATTTATTCAAATTCAAAGTGTTTAAGACAATCAGACCGACTGGAATTGTGTGATTTAAACTCATAGCCTCCTGGTTATGTGTCTCAGTGAAGGAGGCGTGGCCTCTGTGTGTCAGTCTCAGTGAAGAAGGCGTGGCCTCAGTGTGTCTGTCAGTCTCAGACAAGGAGGCGTGGCCTCTGTGTGTGTATCAGTCACAGTGAAGGAGGTGTGGCCTGTGTGTGTATCAGTTTCAGTTAAGGAGGTGTGGCCTCTGTGTATGCCAGTCTCAATATAGGAGGCGTGGCCTCTGTGTGTCAGTTTCAGTTAAGGGGGCGTGGCCTCTGTGTGTGTCAGTTTCAGTGAAGTGGGTGTGGCCTCTGTGTGTCTGTCAGTCTCAGTGAAGGAAGTGTGGCCTCTGTGTGTCAGTCACAGTGAAGGAGGCGTGGCCTCTATCAGTCTGCTGGATTGTTTTAAACCAAGCAGCAGTTTTCATCTCAACACACAAAACTAAAGAATTCATCCTGATTGTCCCTCACTCCATCTCTCTCTTTATCTCTCCATCGTGTGGTATTTACATCTCTCTTTCTCCATCTCTACTTCACTCTCTGTCTGTGTCTCTCCTTTCACCTGTCTCTCTCTCTCTCCCTCTCTCTTTCTCTCTCCCTCTCTCTCTCTCCAGCTCGCTCTGTCCCACTCTCTCTCTCTCCATATCTCTCTTGAAACCTTAATATGGTGGGGATGTGGTAGCTTAGTGGTTAAGGCATTGGACAACTGATCAGAAGGTTGTGTGTTCGACTCCCAAGTCCACCAAGCTGCAACTACTGGGCCCCTGAACAAGGCCCTTAACCCCCCCAAAAAAATGCTCAGTTGTATAAAAAATGAGATGAAAATGTAAGTTGCTCTGGATGAGGGCGTCTGCTAAATGCCAGAAATGTAATGTTAATAGTTTTTATTGTAAATGTTTCGCATAAATCATCAGAACATGTGCAAGATTTGAAAAGTCTTCTTCAACCCATGAAAGAGTGGTCTAGAGTAAAATAAATTATAAGAAAACATTTTTTTAATCATAAAGATGTGACTGTGTGAAATATAATATCCAGGCTTTGAGGGGCGGAGCTTCGGATCAGTTTGATTGTCGTGACATCATCACATTTTAAAATAAACTACAAATACTTTATCTTTCGCAGTATATTTTTTGAATAAACGATTTATTTACAGAGTTGTTCCTAACGAGTGTGAGAGCTCGTGCCCCGGGGCTACAGATTAGTGAATCACACGACCCCCATAGTCAATTTACTGCTCCGTGTTTCTCAAGTGTGTGTGTGTGCTGGTGTTTGGTTTCTTCCTATTTTTCAAGTTTCAGCATTTTGTGTGTGTGTGTGTGTATGTGTGTGTGTGAATTTGGGAATGTTTGTAGCTTTAAAACCTGCAGAGATTAGATTACTCTTCTTTTTAGACCTCATGACTCCGTACACACACCCAAGGCACCGTCCTCCTGTTCCTTTCTTTGTTTATGTGTGTGTGTGTGTGTGTGTGTGTGTGTGTGTGTGTGTGTGTGCCCCATGGGATTAAACCTGCTCCCACCCCTGTATTGTTTGAGGGCCGGACATGACATCGCATCTTAGAGAATGTCCTGTACAGGGTGTGTTTAACTTCTTTCTTTAGGGAAAGAATATAAGAATTCACACAGACACGCATATACATATACATTCGGGTGACCTACTCAGGGGCTTTTAGTTCACTTTACAATGACATGAGGGCGGGCAAATATACAGTCTGTATACAGTTCATAAATTCACACATACACTCGAGGATGTTTACTCACTACAAGAGGCCATCTTGCTTCACTGACACACACAGAGGCCACACCTGCTTCACTGACACACAGAGGCCACACCTGCTTCACTGCACACACCCAGAGGGCACGCCTCCTTTATTGAGATTTGCAGAGGCCACACCTCCTTCACTGACACACACACAGAGGCCACACCTCCTTCACTGTCACATACAGAGACCACGCCTCCTTCACTGACACACACAGAGGCCACACCTGCTTCACTGACACACACAGAGGCCACACCTGCTTCACTGACACTTACAAACCCAGAGGGCACGCCTCCTTTATTGAGATTTGCAGAGGCCACACCTCCTTCACTGACACACACACAGAGGCCACGCCTCCTTCACTGTCACATACAGAGGCCACGCCTCCTTCACTGACACACACAGAGGCCACACCTCCTTCACTGTCACATACAGAGGCCACGCCTCCTTCACTGACACACACATAGGCCACGCCTCCTTCACTGACACTTACAAACCCAAAGGCCACGCCTTCTTTATCGAGATTAGCAGAGGCCAAGCTTCCTTCACTGACACACACAGAGACCACGCCTCCTTCACTGACACACACAGAGGCCACGCCTCCTTCACTGACACACACAGAGGCCACGCCTCCTTCACTGACACACACAGAGGCCACACCTCCTTCACTGACACACACAGAGGCCTCACCTCCTTCACTGACACACACAGAGGACACGTCTTCTTCACTGACACATACAGAGGACACGTCTTCTTCACTGACACATACAGAGGACACGTCTTCTTCACTGACACACACAGAGGCCACACTGTCTTCACTGACACACACAGAGACCATGCCTTCTTCACTGACACACACAGAGGCCACGCCTTCTTCACTGACACACACAGAGGCCACGCCTTCTTCACTGACACACACAGAGGCCACGCCTCCTTCACTGACTATACACAGAGGCCAAGCCTCCTTCACTGACACACACAGAGGCCTCACCTCCTTCACTGACACACACAGAGGACAAGTCTTCTTCACTGACACACACAGAGGCCACACCTTCTTCACTGACACACACAGAGGCCACACCTTCTTCACTGACACATACACAGGCCACACTGTCTTCGCTGACACACACAGAGGACACGCCTTCTTCACTGACACATACAGAGGCCACGTCTTCTTCACTGACACACACAGAGGACACAATGCCTTCACTGACACATACAGAGGACACGCCTTCTTCACTGACACACACAGAGGCCACACTGTCTTCACTGACACACACAGAGGCCACGCTGCCTTCACTGACACATACAGAGGACACGCCTTCTTCACTGACACACACAGAGGCCACGCCTTCTTCACTGACACATACAGAGGCCACACTGTCTTCACTGACACATACAGAGGCCACGCCTCCTTCACTGACACACACAGAGGCCACACTGTCTTCACTGACACACACAGAGGCCACTCCTTCTTCACGGACACACACAGAGGCCACGCCTTCTTTACTGACACATACAGAGGCCACACTGTCTTCACTGACACACACAGAGGCCACGATTCCTTCACTGACACACACAGAGGCCACGCTGCCTTCACTGACACATACAGAGGCCACGCCTCCTTCACTGACACACACAGAGGCCACGCCTCCTTCACTGACTATACACAGAGGCCAGGCCTCCTTCACTGACACACACAGAGGCCACACCTCCTTCACTGACACACACAGAGGCCTCACCTCCTTCACTGACACACACAGAGAACACGTCTTCTTCACTGACACATACAGAGGCCACGCCTCCTTCACTGACACACACAGAGGCCACGCCTCCTTCACTGACTATACACAGAGGCCAGGCCTCCTTCACTGACACACACAGAGGCCACACCTCCTTCACTGACACACACAGAGGCCTCACCTCCTTCACTGACACACACAGAGAACACGTCTTCTTCACTGACACACACAGAGGACACGTCTTCTTCACTGACACATACAGAGGCCACGCCTTCTTCACTGACACATACAGAGGCCACACTGTCTTCACTGACACACACAGAGACCATGCCTTCTTCACTGACACACACAGAGGCCACACCTTCTTCACTGACACATACACAGGCCACACTGTCTTCGCTGACACATACAGAGGCCACGCCTTCTTCACTGACACATACAGAGGCCACACTGTTTTCACTGACACACACAGAGGCCACACTGTCTTCGCTGACACACACAGAGGCCACGCCTTCTTCACTGACACATACAGAGGCCATACTGTCTTCACTGACACACACAGAGGCCACACTGTCTTCACTGACACACACAGAGGACACGCCTTCTTCACTGACACATACAGAGGCCACACTGTCTTCACTGACACACACAGAGGCCACACTGTCTTCACTGACACACACAGAAGCCACGCCTCCTTCACTGACACATACAGAGGCCACACTGTCTTCACTGACATACAGAGGACACGCCTCCTTCACTGACACATACAGAGGCCACACTGCTTTCACTGACACACACAGAGGCCACGCCTCCTTCACTGACACATACAGAGGCCACGCCTCCTTCACTGACACATACAGAGGCCATGCCTTCTTCACTGGCACACACAGAAGCCACGCCTCCTTCACTGACACATACAGAGGCCACACTGCTTTCACTGACACACACAGAGGCCACGCCTCCTTCACTGACACACACATAGGCCACGCCTCCTTCACTGACACTTACAAACCCAAAGGCCACGCCTTCTTTATCGAGATTAGCAGAGGCCAAGCTTCCTTCACTGACACACACAGAGACCACGCCTTCTTCACTGACACACACAGAGGCCATGCCTCCTTCACTGACACACACAGAGGCCACGCCTCCTTCACTGACACACACAGAGGCCACGCCTCCTTCACTGACTATACACAGAGGCCGAGCCTCCTTCACTGACACACACAGAGGCCACGCCTCCTTCACTGACACACACAGAGGCCTCACCTCCTTCACTGACACACACAGAGGACACGTCTTCTTCACTGACACATACAGAGGCCACGCCTCCTTCACTGACACATACAGAGGCCACGCCTCCTTCACTGACACATACAGAGGCCACACTGTCTTCACTGACACACACAGAGACCATGCCTTCTTCACTGACACACACAGAGGCCACGCCTTCTTCACTGACACACACAGAGGCCACGCCTTCTTCACTGACACATACAGAGGCCATGCCTTCTTCACTGGCACACACAGAGGCCACACTGTCTTCACTGACACACACAGAAGCCACGCCTCCTTCACTGACACATACAGAGGCCACACTGTCTTCACTGACACATACAGAGGCCACGCCTCCTTCACTGACACATACAGAGGCCACGCCTCCTTCACTGACACACACAGAAGCCAAGCCTCCTTCACTGACACACACAGAGGCCACACTGCTTTCACTGACACAGACAGAGGCCACGCCTCCTTCACTGACACACACAGAAGCCACGCCTCCTTCACTGACACATACAGAGGCCACACTGCTTTCACTGACACACACAGAGGCCACGCCTCCTTCACTGACACACACAGAAGCCACGCCTCCTTCACTGACACACACAGAGGCCACACTGCTTTCACTGACACACACAGAGGCCACGCCTCCTTCACTGACACATACAGAGGCCACACTGTCTTCACTGACACACACAGAGGCCACGCCTCCTTCACTGACACATACACAGGCCATGCCTTCTTCACTGGCACACACAGAGGCCACACTGTCTTCACTGACACACACAGAAGCCACGCCTCCTTCACTGACACATACAGAGGCCACACTGTCTTCACTGACATACAGAGGACACGCCTCCTTCACTGACACATACAGAGGCCACACTGCTTTCACTGACACACACAGAGGCCACGCCTCCTTCACTGACACACACAGAGGCCACACTGCTTTCACTGACACACACAGAGGCCACGCCTCCTTCACTGACACATACAGAGGCCACACTGTCTTCACTGACACACACAGAGGCCACGCCTCCTTCACTGACACACACAGAGGCCACACTGCTTTCACTGACACACACAGAGGCCACGCCTCCTTCACTGACACATACAGAGGCCACACTGTCTTCACTGACACACACAGAGGCCACGCCTCCTTCACTGACACATACACAGGCCATGCCTTCTTCACTGGCACACACAGAGGCCACACTGTCTTCACTGACACACACAGAAGCCACGCCTCCTTCACTGACACATACAGAGGCCACACTGTCTTCACTGACATACAGAGGACACGCCTCCTTCACTGACACATACAGAGGCCACACTGCTTTCACTGACACACACAGAGGCCACGCCTCCTTCAAACTGAGAAACATGCAGAGTAAAATAAATACTTATTGTTTGCTTCTTTTTGTGTGTGTGTGTGTGTGTGTGTTGTAGCAGAGGTCAGGATCAGAGGACACAGTGACACGTGACCTGAGGCCACGGCTGTGTCACATCAGGAAGGACGAGCAGGGGTTCGGCTTTAACCTGCACTGTGATAAGCAGCGTGTGGGTCAGTTCATCCGCTCGGTCGACCCGGATTCACCCGCACACAGAGCCGGACTACAGCCTGGAGACAGACTCGTCCAGGTGACCAGCACTAAACTAAATAACCCAGGTTAAATAAAAGGGGCAGGTTAGAGTGTGGGATCAGAGGGAGATGAAGAACAGGGTAGAGCTGAAACCCAGTCACTGTCAGGACCTGATGTGGGCGTGGCCTAACCGGGAAGAGGATTGGATCATTTTTGACCTCTATATTTCTAGTCTCTAGCTAGTCTTTGGATTTCCTAAACACATGAAGATGATCTTTGTGAATTATTTCTCCACAGTTAGTGACAAGCAGTGACGAAAAACAGGTTAACTTTTATATTCATAACAAATTCAGAGGTTAAATCAGGTTAATAAAATCAAGCTGCAATCAGCGGAAGGATCTTAACGAGCTGTTATTGCGCAACAGAAATATTTTTTCTAAATAAATCCAAGCTTCATTAAAAACAAACAAAAAAATAGTCCTATTTGGATATTTTTCAGCGGTCTACTTTAGTCGTGTCCACATAAACAGCCGATTCATTTGATGAAATATTTATTCATTTTTACGCATGTGTGGAATTTTCCCTCCTTTTCGCTGAGTCTGGGCGTTTCCTCTGCACCAGGGTGTTCTGACCTGATCCATCTCGCCATTAGATAAGCGGATAGAACGGTCTAGAACGTACGTGAGGAGACAGATAAGTGCTAGACGTTATCAGGTCATGTGAGCGAAGCCTCTGTGAACATCCTGTGGTGTTAAGTGACCGGGTCAGGGAAGCTTTCACAGGAAATGAGACAAAGGAGGCTGGGTGACAAAGTTCTGAAGAACTCTCTGGAAATCCGGTGTGAAGATATGAAGCTTTATTCTGGTCTAAAAGAGATTTAGATGAGTATCTCAGGGGTTTTCTTTTTATCGTCCTCGAGACGGAACATCGAATAAGCACACGAGCGTACACACGAGACACACAACGTTGCGCATCATTTAATAAGCGATTAAATGAATCCGTAATCTGTCCGTCTTTCTGATGGCTGACTGTGTGAACTAAACATTCAAGATGGCAGCTTGTGGCTTGTAGGAGGTGATCTTGAGATGAGGTCCAGATCTTCAGCACAGACGTGACTCTGAGAAACCGCCAGCTTCTGAACAGGTGTCCTGATTTCAGGCTGGTCTCAAATGTTTATCTGAACAGCTTCTCCTAATCATGATAAGGAAGTGAAAGAGGGAAAGGAAGTGGGAATGGATTTCTGCGCCACCTGGTGGTTAGACTGAGTGTGTGTGTGTGTGTGTGTGTGTGTTCAGGTGAACGGCAGAAGTATCGAGGGTCTGAGGCACTCGGAGGTGGTGAAGATAATCCGAGGAGGAGGAGAACAGACCAGGCTGCTGGTGGTGGATCCGGAAACGGACGCGCTGTTCAAGAAACTTGGCATCACTCCGACTCCGGCGCACCTCAATGGTACGGTTTCCAATAACACACACGCTGGAAACAAAACCTGTACACGTAGATGTAAAAAACAAATCACCGAATCACTGAATCACAAATCACTGAATCACGAATCTCCACAGTTTCCTAGAATCCAGAAGTTACTTTTGCATGTTTACACAACCGTTTAAACAGGAAATGACGTCAAAAAATTCAAACCTCAAAGGCATCAGCTAGGTTGATATCTTGATCTTGAGCAAAAAAATAATCCTGCTTTGTTGGGGTGTAGGATAGCATTCAAACATTACAAGTGAATCTTCCAAAATAAATCTTCCAAAGTAAATCTTCCGAAGTGAATCTTCCAAAATAAATCTTCCGAAGTGAATCTCCCAAAGTAAATCTTCCGAAGTGAATCTTCCAAAATAAATCTTCCGAAGTGAATCTTCCAAAGTAAATCTTCCGAAGTGAATCTTCCAAAATAAATCTTCCGAAGTGAATCTTCCAAAATAAATCTTCCGAAGTGAATCTTCCAAAATAAATCTTCAAAAGTGAATCTTCCAAAGTAAATCTTCCGAAGTGAATCTTCCAAAATAAATCTTCCGAAGTGAATCTTCCAAAGTAAATCTTCCGAAGTGATTCTTCCAAAATAAATCTTCCGAAGAGAATCTTTCAAAATAAATCTTCCGAAGTAAATCTTCCAAAGTACATCTTCCGAAGTGATTCTTCCAAAATAAATCTTCCGAAGAGAATCTTTCAAAATAAATCTTCCGAAGAGAATCTTTCAAAATAAATCTTCCGAAGTAAATCTTCCGAAGCGAATCTTCCAAAGTGAATTTTTACAAAAATGAATCTTCCAAAGAGAATTTTCCAAAGTGAATCTATCTAAACTCTAGCTAAAGTCAGCATAGTTAACTAAATATCATGATGACTAGTTTGTTAAAGCAGTTCTAATAAATGAGCAAAACTTTTATATGTTCAAAACTCTGGTCAGTAGCTGTGCGCTAAGCTAAACCCCGCCCATCGAAATCTCATCATAATATAAAGCAGACTTGGTAAAGTGTCCCAAACCTTGTTTCGTTTCATTTTTCTCCTTAACAGAGGACTGTGTGGACGGTCCACTCGTAGACGCACCAACCTCAACTTGTCCAGTCAAAGACAGCTCAGTGTCTCCTACGGTAATCCGCAGCGGCTCGCCGAGTCAACCGCCAATCACGAACCTCGCTGTGATAGAGCCACCAATCATAAACAAGTCTCTGAAGCAGCAGAGTCATGGACGCTGCGTCTCCTCCAGGTCCATCACTTCAGAGACGAGCGTGGAGCTGAGCAGCTTGGACACCGGCAACGTGGTGAGTGTGTGTGTGTGTGTGTGTGTGTGGTAAACTATATTGAAAGTTAAAGTAAATTCTAGAAAAATGTTTTAATCTGTTTTTAATCTGCAAGAATGATCTTAGAGAGTGAAAATATCTTGATCTGATCTAAACCTCAGATCTTATTTCAGACATGTAACCAAAAAAGACTTCAAGACGATGGAACAGGAAGTGGAAATATTCCGACCTAACTCCAGGTGTTAGGACTGCTGCATTCTGTACACTATTTAAGCAGAGGTTTTATTTTGTCTTTCACAGATGACGGAGTGTAACAGCACCCCCGGTGTGCAGGAGGTGAAGCTGGTAAAGGATCTGGACCCTTTGTGGGCGAGCGGTCTGCGTCTGAGCCCCACGGCGGCCGAGGCCAGGCAGAAGGTCAGTTCTAAGAAAGCCAACAAGAGAGCGCCCCCTATGGCCTGGAACAAGAAATATGAGATCTTCTGCAACTTCTGAGATATTCAGCAAAAAATAACAGTACCAGGATGAAACATTTAATCTCCGGACATCAGGGACAAGGAAAAGCAGAATCATCCTGTTTCAACTTCCTAAAAAACACAGCCATGTCAGAAAAAAACCTGGGATCATCATGCCATGCCACTGCAGTTACACACTCAGGAAGGGTGAAGAGAGACAGTAAGAGATGAGCAGCTGATGGATGGAGAGAGTGAAGATGAAGATGTGAATTGCTGAGGTTGGAAAGTGAAGGTGAAGGAATGTGAATGAAGGAGAAAAAGATGAATCATTTAACAGAATGTTTTAGAGAGAGAGAGAGAGAGAGAGAGAGAGACAGAAAGTAACCAGCATGTATTCACTAGAAATTTACACAGGAAATCTAAATTCTCCTGTCATTCCTGTCTCAGTTTCCTTCCTGTTTGCTAAAAACATGAAAAGTCAGAAAAGAACATTTTATTAGACATTTTATTACAGACCGATAGAAATAAGCCGATCCTTTTAGAAAGCACTGTATCACTTTCTGCTGCTAAATATACTATTTTAAACAAGCTACACTTAAAGAAGAAACACAGGATCAGAGACACAACCCCAGCATTCCAGCGTTATTTACATCCAACATTCATAGATTATTTGTAATCAGATCAGTTAAATCAATCGAAATCAGTTTACTTTTAAAAAATGGAGTTAAATTTGCAAACAAAAAAACAAACAAAAAAACCCTGTTACTTTTGTACACAGATGTTGCTCAAATTTGAAGCAAAAAACCCCCCAAAACACTCAAACTTCTCTCCCTGTCTCAAAAGTTTTCTTAGTTGTGTTTAAATCTCTTTTGTACTATTTGTTTTGTTTGTTTTTTTAAATTAATATTAGCTTTATCTGTGCTTAGAACTAAATCCAGCAAACAACCTGGATTAAAAAATTGTTAGTGAGGAAGAAAACTGCTTTCAAAATGGCTCATGATTCAAAAAAAGCTGAATCATGATTCAAAATGGCTGCCTAATGATTCAAAGTGGCTCATGATTCAAAAAGGCGGCATAACGATTCAAAATGGCTGCCTAATGATTGAAAATGGCTCGTGATTGAAAATGGCTGCCTAACTATTCAAAATGGCTACCTAATGATTCAAAATGGTTCATGATTCAAAATGGCTCATCATTCAAATGAATCATGCTACCTAATGATTCAAAATGGCTGCCTAATTATTAATTAATGATTCTAATGGCTGCCTAAAATGGCTCATGATTCAAAATGGCTACCTAATGATTCAAAATGGTTCATGATTCAAAATGGCTACCTAATGATTCAAAATGGCTCATCATTCAAATGAATCATGCTACCTAATGATTCAAAATGGCTGCCTAATTATTAATTAAGGATTCTAATAGCTGCTTAAAATGGCTCATGATTCAAAATGGCTACCTAATGATTCAAAATGGTTCATGATTCAAAATGGCTACCTAATGATTCAAAATGGCTCATCATTCAAATGAATCATGCTACCTAATGATTCAAAATGGCTGCCTAATTATTAATTAATGATTCTAATAGCTGCCTAAAATGGCTCATGATTCAAAATGGCTATCTAATGATTCAAAATGGCTCATGATTCAAAATGGCTGCCTAATGATTCAAAATGGCTAATGATTCAGAATGACTGCCTAATGATTCAAATGGCTATTTAATGACTCAAAATTGCTCATAATTCAAAATGAATGACTCAATGAATAATTCAAGATGGCTGCCTAATTATTCAAGATGGCTGCCTAATGATTCAAAATGCCTCATGATTCAAAATGAATGACTCATCATTCAAAATGGCTACCTAATGAACCAAAATAGATCCCTAATGGCACACATGTTCAAAGATGATCTCATTAAACACATTTTTAGTGAATGTGTACTTTTGCTCTTGAATTAGATTCATGTCTTCATCGCACGAACTCCATGAGAAAGCTGGAGAAAACTGTAACCGCAGCCTCGCCTTTTCTGACTGAACCTTTATTTTATTATTCCTCCTATTTTACCACCATCGAAAATATATGAAATATTTAGGAACGACTAATACCTTAACATTTCTTTATTTAGATTTTAGATACTAATTTATCAAGCATTTGTGATTTTATTCTCTACGTAATCGTACGTTTTATCGCTGAAACCGAATTCATCTGAAAAAAAACCTGGATTTTATTTGTGAGACTTTTAGAAACATCTCAGGATTTCAGCATGATCTGTGAACCCGTGAAAACAACGGCACGCTAACAAACTACACAGTGATACGTGTCACGATATTACAAAAACAAATGATCACGATAAATAATAAACTAGTATGACGTTTAAGCCTGTGCTGTAATGATGAGGCTGAAACAAGTTAAACCTTTCTTTCCTTTTTACTTTTATACACGTAATTCAGAAATATTTCATAAACTCAAACACTTTCTGAAATATTATCTTAACGCTTTTAATTTTGAAACAAATTTTACTACAAATATTTTCACACCATTATAAAATTTACAGAACGTTTTCCATACGACTTTCTTTCTTTTTTTTTTTTTTTTTTTACATATTTTCTAAATAAATAAATAAATATTCAAAATTTTCTAGCTATTTATGTATGTTATATATGTTGCAGCTCAATAGAAGTCATGTCGATTTCAGTTACTTTCTCGGGTGAATTTCTTTTAAATTCTCTTGTTCTTTGTTTTTGTTGTTGTTTATTTTAACTTCCATTTGCAAATTTTGTTCTTAAAACTCTTCCAGCTTAATGAGCACCAAGTCAAATGGTTTCTAATTGTCCACACACACGTTAGTGAGGACTTTTATTTGTCTTCTTAAAATATATCCTATTCAGTGTCTATGTCACTTTTATTAAATCTTGTTTTTACCCACTTGTCTTTTTGGTGAAAGCGCATTAGACTTATCTAGACTTTATTGTGTTTTTGGTTTACATTTGTTTTCAGTCATTTCTGTCAACTTTCATACTGTTAGTAGCAACAATGCTATAACCTCTTGAAGTTAACCACCACACAGTAAATATATTTCTATTAAAAATATCAGTGGTGTGTGTGTGTGTGGTAATTCTGGTGCTAACTTGCTGGTTGCTGCTGTATTTTAGTTATCAGTGTGAGAAGTTAGCACTCATGTGTCGCTGTGAGGTCTTGCTCAGTCAAGTTACCATGGATTTCCTCGAGCATTAGCGCAATCTCAAAATGTTAGCGGCTAAAAACAAAAGCGCCAGAGCTTCTTTTCTCGCTCACAATTTTCCAGCCATGTTCGATGAAAGTGCTTCTTCATTCCTAAGGGAAACTTTTTTTTTTCTTTTTGCAGCAATACAACAAACCAAAACATTACACACGCACAATGTTCTCAAACCCCAGTGACCCAGAGTAAATAAAAATATAACTAAAATGAGACAAAAGTTAAATGCTGATCAACAAGTAAGTTCGTAGTGATCATGGAATTAGCAGTAGCATAAAGATTTATACAGATGAGGAGCAGGTGATGGACAGAACTAAAGGGCCGCCGCATCGCTCTCTTTAAGTATCGAAGAAGCGAGGGTTGACCCATGATATGGAAGTAGACAGGCGGCATTGTGGGTAAAGGAGGAAACCGGTAACCAAGGTGAAAGTAGACCAGCCAAAAAATGGCATCATATGCGTGATTTATATATGTGACTTCATTGCGATCTGCTCCGTTTTGTTTTGGTTAATAAAAGGAGAACTTTATGAAATATTTAGGGAGATCGGTTGCGTCACGCGGTGCAACTCGGTGGTTTCCCGCGCTGAGGTGCACTTCCGGTTCGCGCCGCTAGAGGGCCGGGTACTTCCGGGTTTTGCCGCTAGATGGGAGTGAAGAGACGCAGTTCTCCCTCTCTCAGTCTCACACACACACACACACACACACACACCGAAGTAAAAACAGGAGGAATCAGCAGAGTTGTTTTACGTCCATAATTCCGCTGTTTTGCATCACATTTTCGGACACATAGACGGCGGTGGAAAATGTAGCGCAAGAAAATGACGCCATTTTGTTTCCGTGTTTAAACGTGAGATGAAGATAGCACAGCACGGAGGATTTAACCGACATGTATTGTTTTGCTCTAATTGTACTTTCAGAAAGACTTTTTTTTTTAAAGGACGGATAAGGCATAAACACATATTTCTGAACACTTCATCGTGATTTTACTTATTTCCGTTACTTCCGGTTTCGTTTCCGTGTAAGAAATAAACTACTGACTGCTACAGACAAAATGTTACGCAAATTATTTCACGCTATGGTAGTATTTTATATATATATATATATATATATATATATATATATATAAAGAAAATGTAACATTAAAGAATAAACATAAGGACCGGAAGCTCACCGGAGGCTTGACTTCCGGTTTGAAAACCACGTGTTTGTGGCATGTTTCTCTCCCTCACTTTGTTTTCTCAACAGAAACGAGTGAGACAACATTGCACCAGATACAAGCTACGGCTGTGCTAATAAAACTAAACCGAGCCGAGAAAGAGTGATGCAAAGTCAATGAACTCATTCTCTCGCTCACACACAGACACACACACTTCTGCCCTCAGACTGACTCCCACCAGGCATTTGCAAGTCTGCTAACTACACCACATGCTAAACAGCATATTCAAGCGGAAAAAAACATCTGCTCTAAGCTGAGACATGTTTGATACGATTAATCTTAGCCCAAGGCGCTCGCTGTTAAGGAAAACTAATCGATAGCAGAGCGATGTGATGAAGCAGAGCTAGGGTTAAACACCGTAATAAATAAACAAGAACAAACTCTGGAATGTTCTATTCCTCGTACATCGCAGCAGTTTTTCAGTGATTAACAAATGACGACAAACTTTCTAGATACGTTTCACCTTGTGGAAAAAGGTGACTTACTGTTTATATTCTAGCAGCTACAGACTCCCCGGAATCTCAAAGTCTTTGAGACGCCTTTCAATATCAACGTACACTAAACGTTATTACAAAAAAAAATTAGTCATTCTATATAAAACATTTTTTTTCTGTATAGTATTAAAAGCATCACTTTAAAATCTTTATAGTGTTATTGGGCGTCGATTATGTGGCCTGTCCGCCATTTTGGCCGTTGCCGTAGCAACAACAGGACTGACGTATGAGAAATAAATTTCATGCTCCCGACGTGAAATGCATGAAATTGTCCAAAATGTCTTGGTATGCTGAAGCATTAAGAGTTCCTTTCACTGGAACTAAGGGGCTGAGCCCAACCCCTGAAAAACAACACCTGAATTCAATGATTTGGAGGGGTGTCCCAAAACTTTTGGCAATCCAGTGTATTTGTTGCATTATTTTACTTTTCTTTAGATTTGTTAGAGGGGAAAAAGATTCGGTTCGAAGATTAACGTTAACTTTGAAAAAAAAAAAAAGAGCATAAGGCGCCATGTTTTGTGTGTAGTTTTTGTATTTATAGCAGTGTTAATATAATATACAGCAACATTAATTTTATGTGGATGAATGTTGGGAAGCTAAAATTTACCCCAAAATTCGGTTTTCTTTTAGCCTCCTAAACAAGTGTTTGCTCAACGTGAGCCCAAGCGTGCGGCGCGTCTCCAACAGTTTCCTCCTCGCAGGTTTTTATAACAGAAGCCACTAAAAAAGAAGACATTTTCAGCCTGGTAGAAAATCATTTATTATTTCAATTTTCTTCGCTCAAGGAAAAAAGGGAAAAACTGATCACCTGCTGAAGTGTGTTGGAATCTCAGCCCAGATGTTTTCACACTCACACACACACACACACAGACACACACGTTTAACATCCAAACAATCAACATTACCTTCCTTCCTTCCTTTTTTTATTCAATTCCCAAGAAAAGACAGCTCACAAGACACAACCGAGACAAACGATGAGTCCACCAGCTGTATTTAATCGGTAAATTTGTCGGCATTAGATTCTAATACAAAAGAAAAATAAATAAAATAATAATAAAAAAAACAAAACAACAGAAAGAGAGTGGGAAAAGTGCATAACAATGTGGTGGGGTTTTTTTCTTTCCTTATCACGGATATGTTTAAAGATATGCATTTCGTTTATATGATGTTCATAATTTAAAAAAAACAAACAAACAAAAGAACGATCAGCAGTAGCAGCAAAATAATAAAAAAAAAAAAAAGAATAATAATAAAATAAAAAGAAACTCGTCTTGTAGTATATTTGATAGGTGTGGTGCTGCATGAGGATTAACTCACTACATATCAAATATCAATATGGCATCAATATCAGTACAAATACTTTCTCTCGGGTGCACACACACACGTAAGCAAGCAAACTCCACCCCCACATACTCCAATCTCACACACACACACACACAGGTCACAGTTTACAGGTCAATAGGGGTCCAGGAATCAAGTGTAATAACGTACCTTAAAACATTAAACATATTAATGCGCCACACACACACACACACACACAGTAACAAAAACAAAAACTTACAACCATCCAAACACACACACAGTTACACAAACACAAGTCATGATCAGTATTATGCTAAATCATCTCCATTTCATTCTACACTGGAGTTTTCACTAAATGTTCAAAACGGTGACGTGTTTCACAGAAAAAAAAACAAACAAAAAAAAAAAAAAATCAAGAAAAAAAAAAAAAACGAGTGCGAGGAACGATTACTGACCAGCTACAGCACGTCTTTACGCAAGTCCGCAGAGGCCTTGCGTAAAGTCCACGGAGGCTGTTTTTTCTTTGTTTGTTTGTTTGTTTGTGTATTTATTAGTTTATTTATCGAAGTTTGATTTTTCTCCCCGTCCTGTTGTCCCCAGATTCCGACATTCCGTCCTCACGATTTGTCGAGGTAACAAACTGAAGGAACGTGAAAACTGAGGCGACGACGAGACAGCAGAAGCAGCAGCAGCGGCAGCAGCTTGGCCACGGGAAAAAAAAAAAAAAGAACCAAACAAAACGAAAGGTTAATTTTACACTGAGACCCGTCCTAATGCAGATCCGCTCCGAAAAAAACCATCGCAGCAAAAAAGGAAAAAAAAAAAAAAAAAATCTAAATCGATGCTCCTCGATCTGTTAATCGTCTGGGTGCCAATATTTACGCTTCCGCATTACAATTCGACTACACGGTAGTTAATTATAGAGGAAAGGATTCATTACGGTTCAGTGTGTGGAAATCTTTTCATTAAAAGCGGCAGAGAGACAGAGAGAGCAGAGAGACGTAGCCGCGGCATCTCGCCAATCGTACCCCTGGTAACGTATCGGCACGTGAGGGGGCGGGGCTAGAAGGTTAGCTAGGTTTTTTTTTTTGTGTTGTTTTTTTTTTTTTTGAGAATTCAAATTAGCAAGACACTTACATCGAAAGATTTTCTATGAAATAATGAAATAATACTGGATCGATCGTTTCAGCGGGAGTCGTCTAAACGTAGCGCGATTAAACCCCACCCCCCCACACACGCGAGAAACTGTGCTAGCTAAAGTTCTAAAGCAACGAAAATCTTAAGCAGCCTTTCGTGATCTCAAGAAGAAGAGTTTTATCTCCGGAATTAAAAAACAAAAAAACAAAAACAAAAACTTTTCAGCTTGATATCGAGAAAAAAAAAAGTTAAAGGAACAGGAACAATGACGACAAAAACTACTACTACTACTACTACTACTACTAATAATAACGATAATAATAAAAAAAAAAAAAAAAGGGTCAGTGCACGGCCTGTCTGGACGTTCGGGAGAACGAGAAGCGGGAGGGGGGAAAATGAGTAGTGAGAAGAGAGTCCAGCGAGGCAGCACGCGGAAGAAGAAGAAAGCAGTGACGTGTTAAACACCGACGCGAGAAATTGTGCAACCGTTCGCCGGGTTTTCTTTGTTTTTATTTTTTTATTTGTAAATTTTAAGGTCCTCTGCGCTGATTAAACGTTCCGCTTCCTCGAATCGGGTCTCAGTCTAATGGGATTTATTTATCTATTTATTTTTTCCCCACGACTTGAGATTTTAATAAAATGACCATGTTCACAGATCTCTGTCTAGCTCCTCCCCTCGTCCTATTAATACGTCGGCTAGCCTCCCTTTATTTATCTCATTCATTCATTCATATATTTATTTAAAGGTACTAGCTCCCTCCCTCCCTCCCTCCCTCGCTTGTCACGTCCTCCCTCACTTTTACTCTATTGTTCTGTCGTCCCTACGTTGTGTTATAGGTCTACCCCCCCCTGCCATTGGGTGCATTCTGCAGTTAACTAGAGGAGATCCCCTCCCCCCTCCCTAAATACCCTCCCGCCCACCCTCATGGAGACACACACAGGGTCGTGGGGGCTGTCTGTCAGGCGGAGTGGCCAATCGCGTCCCTCTCCCCCACGATCAGGGCAGTGCAATACACAGATGGATGAGTTTCCCCCCCGGTAAAACCCTCCTAAAGATTCAGCTGTCACACACACACACACACACAGAGAGAGAGAGGGAGGAATGAAGGATTAGGACACGTCCATACAGAAATAACTCTGAGGAGAAATGCGCGAGGGGGGTGGAGCTTCACCTGACAGCGTGTGATCGTGCTGTGCGTGTGTAGGGTGGGTTCTACACGCCGTAGCATGCGGACAGACGCTCCTTCAGGATGGGAGGGAACTGCTCTGAGAACTGCTGCCAGTTCTCCTCGCCGACCTGGTCCTTAAAACCGTGCAGGATCTACATACACACACAGAGTAATTAATATTGGACTACAAGCACCGCCCACTTTCACACATGATTAACTACTGTGTAAGAGTGTGTAGGAGTGTGTGCAGGATGGTGTGAAAAGAGAGCTCTGTTTCTGTTCAGAAAAACATACAGCTTAATGTGTGTGTGTGTGTGTGTGTGAGAGAGAGAGAGAGAGAGAGAGAGAGAGAGAGAGAGAGAGAGAGAGAGAGAGAGCGAGCTCCTAACCTTGTAGAACATTTCTCTGAGGTCTTCTTTGGGATTGACCCAGGAGGCCAGAGCATCACAGAAGAAAATAAAATCCTGAGAGAGAAAGAGTGAGAGCGAGAGAGAGAGAGAGAGAGAGAGAGAGACAGCGAGAGAGAGAGAGACAGCGAGAGAGACAGCGAGAGAGAGAGAGAGGGAGAGAGAGAGAGTTAATGATGAACTGATAGATGAAGAAAGATGGAGAGAGATTTTTTCCTCCTCACCTGCACCACACCTCCAGGATTTACACCAATCATCACACAGATGCCCCTGAAGGCGGAGTCTTTCTCCTCATTATCTCGGATGTTCCTCAGCGACGTGCACCTACACACACACACACACACACACACACACACACACACACACACACACACACATCACAGTCCCTGACAGACCTCTCTGGTGTAAACACAGTAGGTGTGTAGATAAAACTCACCAGGGCCGGATGAACTGCTGCAGCATCGGAGCCACTTCCTGTGGACACACGTAACCCAGCCGACCAATCGTGATAGCTGAGGACGAAAAGGGGGAGGAGTCAAAACCTGCTGAGGTGCTGTGTGTCATTTCAGTAGTTCCTAATAACAGCATCAACTTCCCAATGGTCATGATTTGAGAGGTCAAAGTGCACACAGTGTGTAGGAGTGTGTATGAAGGTGTGTAAGAGTGTGTGTAGGATGGTGTGTGTGTAGGATGGAGTGTGTGTATGAGTGTGTGTGCAGGACGGAGTGTGTAGCAGTGTGTGCAGGATGGAGTGTGTAGCAGTGTGTGCAGGATGGAGTGTGTGTAGGAGTTTGTGTAGGATGGAGTGTGTGTATGAGTGTGTGTAGGATGGAGTGTGTAGCAGTGTGTGTAGGATGGCGTGTGTAGGAGTGTGTGCAGGATGGAGTGTGTGTAGGAGTTTGTGTAGGATGGAGTGTGTGTAGGAGTTTGTGTAGGATGGAGTGTGTGTAAGAGTTTGTGTAGGACGGAGTGTGTAGCAGTGTGTGCAGGATGGAGTGTGTAGGAGTGTGTGCAGGATGGAGTGTGTAGCAGTGTGTGCAGGATGGAGTGTGTAGGAGTGTGTGCAGGATGGAGTGTGTAGGAGTGTGTGCAGGATGGAGTGTGTAGCAGTGTGTGCAGGATGGAATGTGTAGCAGTGTGTGTAGGATGGAGTGTGTAGCAGTGTGTGTAGGATGGAGTGTGTAGGAATATGTGTAGGATGGTGTGTGTATGAGTGTGTGTAGGAGGGAGTGTGTAGGAATGTGTGTAGGATGGAGCGTGTAGGAGTGTGTGTGTATGAGTGTGTAGGATGGAGTGTGTGGGAATGTGTGTAGGAGGGAGTGTGTAGGAGGGAGTGTGTGTGTGTGTAGAGGAGTGTGTGTGTATGTGTAGAGGAGTGTGTGTGTGTGTGTGTGTAGAGGAGTGTGTGTGTGTGTGTGTGTAGAGGAGTGTGTGTGTGTGTGTGTGTAGAGGAGTGTGTGTGTGTGTAGAGGAGTGTGTGTGTGTGTGTGTGTAGAGGAATGTGTGTGTGTGTAGAGGAGTGTGTGTGTGTGTATTGGAGTGTGTGTGTAGGGAAGTGTATGTGTAGAGAAGTGTGTGTGTGTAGAGAAGTGTGTGTGTGTAGAGAAGTGTGTGTGTATTGGAGTGTGTGTGTAGAGAAGTGTGTGTGTGTGTGTGTGTATTGGAGTGTGTGTGTGTAGAGGAGTGTGTGTGTGTATGTGTGTGTGTAGAGGAGTGTGTGTGTGTGTGTGTGTAGAGGAGTGTGTGTGTGTGTGTGTGTAGAGGAGTGTGTGTGTGTGTGTAGAGGAGTGTGTGTGTGTGTGTAGAGGAGTGTGTGTGTGTAGAGGAGTGTGTGTGTGTGTGTGTGTAGAGGAGTGTGTGTATGTGTGTGTAGAGGAGTGTGTGTGTGTGTGTGTGTAGAGGAGTGTGTGTGTGTGTGTGTGTGTAGAGGAGTGTGTGTAGAGGAATGTGTGTGTGTGTGTGTGTAGAGGAGTGTGTGTGTGTGTGTGTGTGTGTGTAGAAGAGTTTGTGTGTGTGTGTATTGGAGTGTGTGTGTATTGGAGTGTGTGTGTAGAGAAGTGTGTGTGTGTGTAGAGGAGTGTATGTGTATGTGTAGAGGCGTGTGTGTGTGTGTGTGTGTATGTGTGTGTATGTGTAGAGGAGTGTGTGTGTGTGTGTGTGTGTGTAGAGAAATGTGTGTGTGTGTGTGTAGAGAAATGTGTGTGTGTGTGTAGAGGAGTGTGTGTGTGTGTATTGGAGTGTGTGTGTGTGTGTAGGTGTGTGTATGTGTAGAGAAGTGTGTGTGTGTATGTGTAGAGGAGTGTGTGCGGATGTAGAGGAGTGTGTATGTATTGGAGTGTGTGTGTAGAGGAGTGTGTGTGTAGAGGAGTGTGTGTGTAGAGGAGTGTGTGTGTGTGTGTGTGTAGAGGAGTGTGTGTGTGTGTGTAGAGGAGTGTGTGTGTGTGTGTGTGTGTGTGTAGAGGAGTGTGTGTGTGTGTAGAGGAGTGTGTGTGTGGTGTGTGTAGAGGAGTGTAGGATGGAGTGTGTGGGAATGTGTGTAGGAGGGAGTGTGTAGGAGGGAGTGTGTGTGTGTGTAGAGGAGTGTGTGTGTGTGTGTAGAGGAGTGTGTGTGTGTGTGTGTAGAGGAGTGTGTGTGTGTGTGTGTGTGTAGAGGAGTGTGTGTGTGTGTGTGTAGAGGAGTGTGTGTGTGTGTGTGTGTGTAGAGGAGTGTGTGTGTGTGTAGAGGAATGTGTGTGTGTGTAGAGGAGTGTGTGTGTAGGGAAGTGTATGTGTAGAGAAGTGTGTGTGTGTGTGTGTGTGTATGTAGAGAAGTGTGTGTGTGTGTGTATTGGAGTGTGTGTGTGTGTAGAGGAGTGTGTGTGTGTGTGTAGAGGAGTGTGTATGTGTGTGTGTAGAGGAGTGTGTGTGTGTGTGTGTGTGTAGAGGAGTGTGTGTGTGTGTGTGTGTAGAGGAGTGTGTGTAGAGGAATGTGTGTGTGTGTGTGTGTGTGTGTAGAAGAGTTTGTGTGTGTGTATTGGAGTGTGTGTGTATTGGAGTGTGTGTGTAGAGAAGTGTGTGTGTGTGTAGAGGAGTGTATGTGTATGTGTAGAGGCATGTGTGTGTGTGTGTGTATGTGTGTGTATGTGTAGAGGAGTGTGTGTGTAGAGGAGAGTGTGTGTGTGTGTGTGTAGAGAAATGTGTGTGTGTGTGTGTAGAGAAATGTGTGTGTGTGTGTGTAGAGGAGTGTGTGTGTGTGTATTGGAGTGTGTGTGTATTGGAGTGTGTGTGTGTGTGTGTGTGTGTAGGTGTGTGTGTGTAGGTGTGTGTATGTGTAGAGAAGTGTGTGTGTGTATGTGTAGAGGAGTGTGTGCGGATGTAGAGGAGTGTGTATGTATTGGAGTGTGTGTGTAGAGGAGTGTGTGTGTGTGTGTGTGTGTAGAGGAGTGTGTGTGTGTGTGTGTGTAGAGGAGTGTGTGTGTGTGTGTGTGTGTAGAGGAGTGTGTGTGTGTGTGTGTGTGTAGAGGAGTGTGTGTGTGGTGTGTGTAGAGGAGTGTAGGATGGAGTGTGTGGGAATGTGTGTAGGAGGGAGTGTGTAGGAGGGAGTGTGTGTGTGTGTAGAGGAGTGTGTGTGTGTGTGTGTGTAGAGGAGTGTGTGTGTGTGTGTGTGTGTGTAGAGGAGTGTGTGTGTGTGTGTGTGTGTGGAGGAGTGTGTGTGTGTGTGTAGAGGAGTGTGTGTGTGTGTAGAGGAGTGTGTGTGTGTGTAGAGGAATGTGTGTGTGTGTAGAGGAGTGTGTGTGTGTGTGTATTGGAGTGTGTGTGTAGGGAAGTGTATGTGTAGAGAAGTGTGTGTGTGTGTGTGTAGAGAAGTGTGTGTGTGTGTGTATTGGAGTGTGTGTGTAGAGAAGTGTGTGTGTGTGTATTGGAGTGTGTGTGTGTGTAGAGGAGTGTGTGTGTGTGTGTGTAGAGGAGTGTGTGTGTGTATGTGTGTGTGTAGAGGAGTGTGTGTGTGTGTGTGTGTGTGTAGAGGAGTGTGTGTGTGTGTGTGTAGAGGAGTGTGTGTAGAGGAATGTGTGTGTGTGTGTAGAGGAGTGTGTGTGTGTGTGTGTGTGTAGAAGAGTTTGTGTGTGTGTATTGGAGTGTGTGTGTATTGGAGTGTGTGTGTAGAGAAGTGTGTGTGTGTGTAGAGGAGTGTATGTGTATGTGTAGAGGCGTGTGTGTGTGTGTGTGTGTGTATGTGTAGGAGTGTGTGTGTAGAGGAGTGTGTGTGTGTGTGTGTGTAGAGAAATGTGTGTGTGTGTAGAGAAATGTGTGTGTGTGTGTAGAGGAGTGTGTGTGTGTGTATTGGAGTGTGTGTGTATTGGAGTGTGTGTGTGTGTGTAGGTGTGTGTATGTGTAGAGAAGTGTGTGTGTGTATGTGTAGAGGAGTGTGTGCGGATGTAGAGGAGTGTGTATGTATTGGAGTGTGTGTGTAGAGGAGTGTGTGTGTGTGTGTGTGTGTGTGTAGAGGAGTGTGTGTGTGTGTGTGTGTGTAGAGGAGTGTGTGTGTGTGTGTGTGTGTGTGTAGAGGAGTGTGTGTGTGTGTAGAGGAGTGTGTGTGTGGTGTGTGTGTAGAGGAGTGTAGGATGGAGTGTGTGGGAATGTGTGTAGGAGGGAGTGTGTAGGAGGGAGTGTGTGTGTGTGTAGAGGAGTGTGTGTGTGTGTGTAGAGGAGTGTGTGTGTGTGTGTGTGTGTAGAGGAGTGTGTGTGTGTGTGTGTGTGTGTGTGTGTAGAGGAGTGTGTGTGTGTGTGTAGAGGAGTGTGTGTGTAGAGGAGTGTGTGTGTGTGTGTAGAGGAGTGTGTGTGTGTGTGTGTGTATTGGAGTGTGTGTGTAGGGAAGTGTATGTGTAGAGAAGTGTGTGTGTGTGTGTGTGTGTGTAGAGAAGTGTGTGTGTGTGTGTGTATTGGAGTGTGTGTGTAGAGAAGTGTGTGTGTGTGTGTAGAGGAGTGTGTGTGTGTGTAGAGGAGTGTGTGTGTGTGTGTGTGTAGAGGAGTGTGTGTGTGTATGTGTGTGTGTAGAGGAGTGTGTGTGTGTGTGTGTGTAGAGGAGTGTGTGTGTGTGTAGAGGAGTGTGTGTGTAGAGGAGTGTGTGTGTGTGTGTGTGTGTAGAGGAGTGTGTGTGTGTAGAGGAGTGTGTGTAGAGGAATGTGTGTGTGTGTAGAGGAGTGTGTGTGTGTGTGTGTGTGTGTGTGTGTGTAGAGGAGTGTGTGTGTAGAAGAGTTTGTGTGTGTGTATTGGAGTGTGTGTGTATTGGAGTGTGTGTGTAGAGAAGTGTGTGTGTGTGTAGAGGAGTGTATGTGTATGTGTAGAGGCATGTGTGTGTGTGTGTGTGTGTGTGTGTGTGTATGTGTAGAGGAGTGTGTGTGTGTAGAGGAGTGTGTGTGTGTGTGTGTGTAGAGAAATGTGTGTGTGTGTGTGTGTAGAGGAGTGTGTGTGTATTGGAGTGTGTGTATTGGAGTGTGTGTGTGTGTAGGTGTGTGTATGTGTAGAGAAGTGTGTGTGTGTGTATGTGTAGAGGAGTGTGTGCGGATGTAGAGGAGTGTGTGTATGTATTGGAGTGTGTGTGTAGAGAAGTGTGTGTGTGTGTGTGTGGTGTGTGTAGAGGAGTGTGTGTGTGGTGTGTGTAGAGGAGTGTGTGTGTGTAGAGGAGTGTGTGTAGAGGAATGTGTGTGTGTGTGTAGAGGAGTGTGTGTGTGTGTGTGTGTGTGTAGAAGAGTTTGTGTGTGTGTATTGGAGTGTGTGTGTATTGGAGTGTGTGTGTAGAGAAGTGTGTGTGTGTGTAGAGGAGTGTATGTGTATGTGTAGAGGCGTGTGTGTGTGTGTGTGTATGTGTGTGTATGTGTAGAGGAGTGTGTGTGTAGAGGAGTGTGTGTGTGTGTGTGTGTGTAGAGAAATGTGTGTGTGTGTGTGTGTGTGTGTAGAGAAATGTGTGTGTGTGTGTAGAGGAGTGTGTGTGTGTGTATTGGAGTGTGTGTGTGTGTATTGGAGTGTGTGTGTATTGGAGTGTGTGTGTGTGTGTAGGTGTGTGTATGTGTAGAGAATTGTGTGTGTGTATGTGTAGAGGAGTGTGTGCGGATGTAGAGGAGTGTGTATGTATTGGAGTGTGTGTGTAGAGGAGTGTGTGTGTGTGTAGAGGAGTGTGTGTGTGTGTGTGTAGAGGAGTGTGTGTGTGTGTGTGTGTAGAGGAGTGTGTGTGTGTGTGTGTGTGTAGAGGAGTGTGTGTGTGTGTGTGTGTGTGTGTGTGTGTAGAGGAGTGTGTGTGTGTGTGTGTGTGTGTGTAGAGGAGTGTGTGTGTGTGTAGAGGAGTGTGTGTGTGGTGTGTGTAGAGGAGTGTAGGATGGAGTGTGTGGGAATGTGTGTAGGAGGGAGTGTGTAGGAGGGAGTGTGTGTGTGTGTAGAGGAGTGTGTGTGTGTGTGTAGAGGAGTGTGTGTGTGTGTGTGTGTGTGTAGAGGAGTGTGTGTGTGTGTGTAGAGGAGTGTGTGTGTAGAGGAGTGTGTGTGTAGAGGAATGTGTGTGTGTGTAGAGGAGTGTGTGTGTGTATTGGAGTGTGTGTGTGTAGGGAAGTGTATGTGTAGAGAAGTGTGTGTGTGTGTGTGTAGAGAAGTGTGTGTGTGTGTGTATTGGAGTGTGTGTGTAGAGAAGTGTGTGTGTGTATTGGAGTGTGTGTGTGTGTAGAGGAGTGTGTGTGTGTGTGTGTGTGTGTAGAGAAATGTGTGTGTGTGTGTATTGGAGTGTGTGTGTGTGTATTGGAGTGTGTGTGTATTGGAGTGTGTGTGTATTGGAGTGTGTGTGTGTGTGTAGGTGTGTGTATGTGTAGAGAATTGTGTGTGTGTATGTGTAGAGGAGTGTGTGCGGATGTAGAGGAGTGTGTATGTATTGGAGTGTGTGTGTAGAGGAGTGTGTGTGTGTGTGTGTGTAGAGGAGTGTGTGTGTGTGTGTGTGTGTAGAGGAGTGTGTGTGTGTGTGTGTGTGTGTGTGTGTAGAGGAGTGTGTGTGTGTGTGTGTGTGTAGAGGAGTGTGTGTGTGTGTAGAGGAGTGTGTGTGTGGTGTGTGTAGAGGAGTGTAGGATGGAGTGTGTGGGAATGTGTGTAGGAGGGAGTGTGTAGGAGGGAGTGTGTGTGTGTGTAGAGGAGTGTGTGTGTGTGTGTAGAGGAGTGTGTGTGTGTGTGTGTGTGTGTGTAGAGGAGTGTGTGTGTGTGTGTAGAGGAGTGTGTGTGTAGAGGAGTGTGTGTGTAGAGGAGTGTGTGTGTGTGTAGAGGAATGTGTGTGTGTGTAGAGGAGTGTGTGTGTGTGTGTATTGGAGTGTGTGTGTGTAGGGAAGTGTATGTGTAGAGAAGTGTGTGTGTGTGTGTGTAGAGAAGTGTGTGTGTGTGTGTATTGGAGTGTGTGTGTAGAGAAGTGTGTGTGTGTAGAGAAGTGTGTGTGTGTATTGGAGTGTGTGTGTGTGTAGAGGAGTGTGTGTGTGTGTGTAGAGGAGTGTGTGTGTGTATGTGTGTGTGTAGAGGAGTGTGTGTGTGTGTGTGTGTAGAGGAGTGTGTGTGTGTGTGTGTGTGTAGAGGAGTGTGTGTGTGTGTGTGTGTGTAGAGGAGTGTGTGTGTGTAGAGGAGTGTGTGTAGAGGAATGTGTGTGTGTGTAGAGGAGTGTGTGTGTGTGTGTATTGGAGTGTGTGTGTGTAGGGAAGTGTATGTGTAGAGAAGTGTGTGTGTGTGTGTGTAGAGAAGTGTGTGTGTGTGTGTATTGGAGTGTGTGTGTAGAGAAGTGTGTGTGTGTAGAGAAGTGTGTGTGTGTATTGGAGTGTGTGTGTGTGTAGAGGAGTGTGTGTGTGTGTGTAGAGGAGTGTGTGTGTGTATGTGTGTGTGTAGAGGAGTGTGTGTGTGTGTGTGTGTAGAGGAGTGTGTGTGTGTGTGTGTGTGTAGAGGAGTGTGTGTGTGTGTGTGTGTGTAGAGGAGTGTGTGTGTGTAGAGGAGTGTGTGTAGAGGAATGTGTGTGTGTGTAGAGGAGTGTGTGTGTGTGTGTGTGTGTGTGTGTAGAGGAGTGTGTGTGTAGAAGAGTTTGTGTGTGTGTATTGGAGTGTGTGTGTATTGGAGTGTGTGTGTAGAGAAGTGTGTGTGTGTGTAGAGGAGTGTATGTGTATGTGTAGAGGAGTGTGTGTGTAGAGGAGTGTGTGTGTGTGTGTGTGTGTAGAGAAATGTGTGTGTGTGTGTGTGTGTGTGTAGAGAAATGTGTGTGTGTGTGTAGAGGAGTGTGTGTGTGTGTATTGGAGTGTGTGTGTGTGTATTGGAGTGTGTGTGTATTGGAGTGTGTGTGTATTGGAGTGTGTGTGTAGGTGTGTGTATGTGTAGAGAAGTGTGTGTGTGTATGTGTAGAGGAGTGTGTGCGGATGTAGAGGAGTGTGTATGTATTGGAGTGTGTGTGTAGAGGAGTGTGTGTGTGTGTAGAGGAGTGTGTGTGTGTGTGTGTAGAGGAGTGTGTGTGTGTGTGTGTGTGTAGAGGAGTGTGTGTGTGTAGAGGAGTGTGTGTGTGTGTAGAGGAGTGTGTGTGTGTGGTGTGTGTAGAGGAGTGTAGGATGGAGTGTGTGGGAATGTGTGTAGGAGGGAGTGTGTAGGAGGGAGTGTGTGTGTGTGTAGAGGAGTGTGTGTGTGTGTGTAGAGGAGTGTGTGTGTGTGTGTGTGTGTGTAGAGGAGTGTGTGTGTGTGTGTAGAGGAGTGTGTGTGTAGAGGAGTGTGTGTGTAGAGGAGTGTGTGTGTGTGTAGAGGAATGTGTGTGTGTAGAGGAGTGTGTGTGTGTGTGTATTGGAGTGTGTGTGTAGGGAAGTGTATGTGTAGAGAAGTGTGTGTGTGTGTGTGTGTGTGTAGAGAAGTGTGTGTGTGTGTGTATTGGAGTGTGTGTGTAGAGAAGTGTGTGTGTGTATTGGAGTGTGTGTGTGTGTAGAGGAGTGTGTGTGTGTGTGTGTAGAGGAGTGTGTGTGTGTATGTGTGTGTGTGTATGTGTGTGTGTAGAGGAGTGTGTGTGTGTATGTGTGTGTGTAGAGGAGTGTGTGTGTGTGTGTGTAGAGGAGTGTGTGTGTGTGTGTGTGTGTAGAGGAGTGTGTGTGTGTGTGTGTGTGTAGAGGAGTGTGTGTGTGTAGAGGAGTGTGTGTAGAGGAATGTGTGTGTGTGTAGAGGAGTGTGTGTGTGTGTGTGTGTGTGTGTGTAGAAGAGTGTGTGTGTAGAAGAGTTTGTGTGTGTGTATTGGAGTGTGTGTGTATTGGAGTGTGTGTGTAGAGAAGTGTGTGTGTGTGTAGAGGAGTGTATGTGTATGTGTAGAGGAGTGTGTGTGTAGAGGAGTGTGTGTGTGTGTGTGTGTGTAGAGAAATGTGTGTGTGTGTGTGTGTGTGTGTAGAGAAATGTGTGTGTGTGTGTAGAGGAGTGTGTGTGTGTGTATTGGAGTGTGTGTGTGTGTATTGGAGTGTGTGTGTATTGGAGTGTGTGTGTATTGGAGTGTGTGTGTAGGTGTGTGTATGTGTAGAGAAGTGTGTGTGTGTATGTGTAGAGGAGTGTGTGCGGATGTAGAGGAGTGTGTATGTATTGGAGTGTGTGTGTAGAGGAGTGTGTGTGTGTGTAGAGGAGTGTGTGTGTGTGTGTGTAGAGGAGTGTGTGTGTGTGTGTGTGTGTAGAGGAGTGTGTGTGTGTAGAGGAGTGTGTGTGTGTGTAGAGGAGTGTGTGTGTGTGGTGTGTGTAGAGGAGTGTAGGATGGAGTGTGTGGGAATGTGTGTAGGAGGGAGTGTGTAGGAGGGAGTGTGTGTGTGTGTAGAGGAGTGTGTGTGTGTGTGTAGAGGAGTGTGTGTGTGTGTGTGTGTGTGTAGAGGAGTGTGTGTGTGTGTGTAGAGGAGTGTGTGTGTAGAGGAGTGTGTGTGTAGAGGAGTGTGTGTGTGTGTAGAGGAATGTGTGTGTGTGTAGAGGAGTGTGTGTGTGTGTGTATTGGAGTGTGTGTGTAGGGAAGTGTATGTGTAGAGAAGTGTGTGTGTGTGTGTGTGTGTGTAGAGAAGTGTGTGTGTGTGTGTATTGGAGTGTGTGTGTAGAGAAGTGTGTGTGTGTATTGGAGTGTGTGTGTGTGTAGAGGAGTGTGTGTGTGTGTGTGTAGAGGAGTGTGTGTGTGTATGTGTGTGTGTAGAGGAGTGTGTGTGTGTGTGTGTGTAGAGGAGTGTGTGTGTGTGTGTGTGTGTAGAGGAGTGTGTGTGTGTGTAGAGGAGTGTGTGTGTAGAGGAGTGTGTGTGTGTGTGTGTGTGTAGAGGAGTGTGTGTGTGTAGAGGAGTGTGTGTAGAGGAATGTGTGTGTGTGTAGAGGAGTGTGTGTGTGTGTGTGTGTAGAGGAGTGTGTGTGTGTGTGTAGAAGAGTTTGTGTGTGTGTATTGGAGTGTGTGTGTATTGGAGTGTGTGTGTAGAGAAGTGTGTGTGTGTGTAGAGGAGTGTATGTGTATGTGTAGAGGCATGTGTGTGTGTGTGTGTGTGTATGTGTAGAGGAGTGTGTGTGTAGAGGAGTGTGTGTGTGTGTGTGTGTAGAGAAATGTGTGTGTGTGTGTGTGTAGAGGAGTGTGTGTGTATTGGAGTGTGTGTATTGGAGTGTGTGTGTGTGTAGGTGTGTGTATGTGTAGAGAAGTGTGTGTGTGTGTGTATGTGTAGAGGAGTGTGTGCGGATGTAGAGGAGTGTGTGTATGTATTGGAGTGTGTGTGTAGAGAAGTGTGTGTGTGTGTGTGTGTGGTGTGTGTAGAGGAGTGTGTGTGTGGTGTGTGTAGAGGAGTGTGTGTGTGGTGTGTGTAGAGGAGTGTGTGTGTGTGTGTGTGTAGAGGAGTGTGTGTGTGTAGAGGAGTGTGTGTGTGTGTGTGTGTGTGTGTGTAGAGGAGTGTATAGGAAGGTTTTTAGCAGTGTATGAAGTTTTTAAAAGAGCAGAGACGCAGTACCGGTGTTCTCCAGCAGGGTTTTGGGAGTGTTGGGTCTGTTAATGATCTCCACCAGATGAGGAAGAACCAGAGACACATATGGCTGCATTTCCACCCCTGATTGAAACACACACACACACACACACACACACACACACACACACGTGTAATATAATCCCTCAGAACAAAGACATTCACTGGATGCTCTAAAGACCACTCACCCATCTGCATGCAGATCTCCCCGATGGCCCATGTGGCGTTATTACACACGGAGATGAACTCGGGGTTCAGGTTCGTCCCCAGAATCGGCATGAACTCGGCTACACACACACACACACACACACACACACACACACACGGAATTGTGTAAGACAGGATGCCAGAGAGTCACAGAGGAAAAGAAACTAGACAGTACAAGATAAAATTTTATTAGCAATTGCATCACTAGGTCACAAAAGTGTGTGTGTGTGTGTGTGTATAAAATATCTTACCAATGCAAGGTTTAACATGAGGAAAACAGGCTTTGGTCAGATCTCCCAGCAGAGCAAATGAACTCTGTCTCACCTCTGGCATTGTATCCTAAACACACACACAGTCTCGTGAAATGTTTTGACAGATTTCTCTCTCTCTCTCTCTCTCTATATATCTATATATATATCTATATATATATCTATATATATCTATATATATCTATATATATATATATATTTAAAGACGAGGTAGATTTCTGCTATTAACTGAACAGTTTATGGTGGACTTATTAACACACACACACACACACCTGCATGCACTGGAAGAGGAGGGTCATTATGTTGCTACGGGCAACCAGCTGATCGACGTGACCGCCGAGACCCTCGGCCAATCCGCTGAGCAGATCCAGAGCCACGATCATGAAGTCCTTATCGGGAGCCTCGTACTGATCCGGCTGCTGGCTGTACATCTTCTCTCACACACACACACACACAAACACACACACACACAATGCTCTACTTTGTATATCAAGAGCATCAAAGCCACCAGTCATATTTGTGGCCGTGTTTTTTGATCTGTGTGTGTGTGTGTGTGTTTATATACACACTTCACACTTACCATAGCCTGAGCAAGGGTTTTCTGCACCAGCGTGACACAGCGCTGATACACAGGTTCACAGTACGGAAGGAAGCCACTCTGCAGCGCCGTCGCCACTGATGACAAACACTAAAGGGACACACACACATGTGAGTGTTTATGGATCTGACCACATAATCTGCATCAGTCACTTTTAGAGAACTGAAAATGTAATTATTAGGAGACCACTCCCCCAACTAAACCCCTGATCCACTTCCCTTCCTCGACTCCACCCCCTGGTCTCCATGGAAACTGTACAAGCACAGTTTAGCCTGAAGCTTAACACAGGAAACATGCACAAGATGCTTTAAAACTGAACGCTGGTCTAGTTCCAGTAGTGTGTGACTTGTCCTGCACTGCCCCCCAAAGGCCATAATGTGAATTGCAACTGTGATCTCATATAGGCTCTGATGGTGTTATAATCCCACTATACTGACTCAGAAATTGCGTCCTTCTATACATCTGTCCATCAGTCCAACTATCCATATCTTTCCAAATGTCATCCTTTCACTTTGCCCAAATGTCCACCATACCAAACCTGTCAAGCGTCTTTCTATCCAAGTATTGAGCTACACCGATTAGGCATAACATTATGGCCACCTGTCTAATATTGTGTTGGTCTCCCTTTTTGCTGACAAAACAGCCCTGACCCGTCATGCACTGTGTATCCTGACACATTTCTATCAGAACCAGCATTAACTTCTTCAGCAATCTGAGTAGCTCGTCTGTCGGATCGGACCACACGGACCAGACTCTGCTCTCCACGTGCATCAGTGAGCCTTGACCGCCCATGACCCTGTCTCCGGTTCACCACTGTTCCTTCCTTGGACCACTTTTGACACATTCTGACCACTGCAGACCGGGAACACCCCACAAGAGCTGCAGTTTTGGAGATGTTCTGATACAGTGGTCTAGCCATCACAATTCCGCCCTTCATCAAACTCGATCAAATCCTTAATCTTGTCCATTTTTCCTGCTTCTAACACATCAACTTTGAGGACAAAATGTTCACTTGCTGCCTAATATATCCCACCCACTAACAGGTGCCATGATGAGGAGATCATCAGTGTTACTCACTTCACCTCTCACTGCTCATAACGTTATACCTGATCTGTGTAAACATGTATACAGCACATGTATTAAATTATCTATCCGTCTGTGCTATTGTTCATCGGGTGATCCACTTATCCATCATCTCTCCATCTACTCATCTGTCTGCCCAATTACTGGTCCAGTTATCTGTTTATCTGAATCACTTAATATTGATCAAATCCTCTATTCCTGTATTGATCAGTCATCAGTCCATCCATGAAAAGATACTGAAGTATCATCCATGTGTCTAGCCACTGTTTCAGTGTCTCACCTCCAGCAGGGGGAACAGGTCCTTATCCTCGTCCTTCAGCTCGTTCCATTTCTGAATCAGAGGAGGCATCAGCTTCTGAATGTACTCCTACACACAGTGCAGAACCACATGAAGTCATGTTTAAAGCTGTGAGTTTCAGACATGGTGACCTGAGCTGCTTGTGTGTGTGTGTGTGTGTGTAGTGTACCGGCTGGTTGAGGTGATGTCCCACAGAGTCGGCAAGGGTGCCGATGGCGTCGTACAGGATGAGCAGGTTCTTGTGCTGGTATTTTCCAAAGGCGAAAACCAAAGTGTCCAGAATGAAGCTGAGGTAGGGGACGAGCTCGGTGCACGCTTCCTCCTCAAGAGTGGCGAACGCACTAGCAGCGGAAAACAGAGAGAGAGAGAGAGAGGGATACAGAGAAACACAGAGAGAGAGAAAAAGAGAGAGCGAAAGAAAGAGATGTGAAAAAGGGGGAGACTGTGTTACTATTGTTTACACTAAATTAGTTTACTTCAGCAGTACTATACACACACATACACACACCTGCATGCGGCCTCCTGCACCCTCTTGTTGCCATCGAGGATGCGTTTGAGCAGCTCGGTCATAAGGGGTTTGAGGTGGGCGTCAGGCGGCTGGCTCACCACCCAGTGGGCGTAGCGGCTCAGCGTCCAGCAGGCGATGGAACGAACCAGAGCCTTCTTATCACACAGACACTGGATCAGGTGAGGGATCAGCTCAGGCAGGTATGGAACCATGCCCTGCATACAGCCTACGTACAGAGAGAGGCATTTAGACTCGTGACAATCAGGATCAATAAAATCAGAAACTTGGTGGATGTGATGATGTATGGAGCTCACTAGCAATGGCAGCTAATGCAGCATTTACTGTGTGTGTGTGTGGGGAGAGAGAGAGAGATACAGACCCTCAGCAATGGCTCCCAGCACAAGAATTCCCGACTCCTTGATGACCCAGTCCGGGTGGAAGAGAAGACCCTTTAACAGAGGCAGCAGGTGAGGCAGCAACTCATCACGGAACACGTTAGCCAGGACATCCAGCGCCGCAGCTGAACACTTTCCTACACACACACACACA
>JAUCMX010000025.1:16177103-16202103 GCA_033459395.1 Hemibagrus guttatus | reverse complement strand
CTCAGAAATGAAAAAATCAGCACTGACTTCTGCTCCCAACACAGTGGGGTACAAGCCCCGCCCCCTGAGCCCCCTGGCACGAGCCGACATTATCACGGTGCGCCGTTTATGTCCCTCGTAAATATCGAACCAGGGTTTCTGCAGCTTTCACCACGTCAAATTTAAGACCATCAAGAATGGAATTCACGACTCTATACAATGACATCAAGAACGCCTCGGCTGTAGCGTGCCCCATGAACCGGGATCCCAGAGATCTTGACCGTTCCTGCCTCGCTTCCCAAAAACCTACGCGCAGGTCCGGCTGTTTCGTTACGGTGGTGCGATTCAGACTTTACGTCGAAAATCAGCAGGAACGGTCCGGTCACTTTCAAAATTAGGTCTCTCGTGATAAAACTTGCAAGTCCAAAGCGTGCAACGTAGGCGGTTTTATCTTTTTCCCACATTTAGCAATGTCAGAGTCCAGAAACAATTCACCGATTTCCTCACTCGCGTTACAGGACTGGTGTCTAGTCATGGCATGGAGGACACAGAGCACCCCCGCTCTTAGTGTTGGCTCTGATCCAAAAGTGACACGGGGGTCGTGGAGCTGCAGTGTGGGCCTCGCCCCTGGTGGAGCCACCAGATACCTTCTCACGTTTTGCATGAGACTCCAGCGCCCGTGCACCCATCGTTCCCAGTTTAATCGCTTTCTTGCATACTAAGCAGTAGGCTTCAAATACGCTGTCAGCAACTGGCCTTAACCAAGTCCTGAATTCAGTTCAAGCCAAGTACTCCAAAAATGCTAATCCGTTTTGCGTCTGTGGTCCAATCCCAGAGAGACTCGCGTCACCAACAGAAGGATGATTGCACGATGGTCTCAGACGTAATACAGTGCATTATATTCGGACTAGTGAAAAAAAAAGAACTAACAGCATGGAAACAAACAACAACAAAAAAAAAGAATAAAAATTCGACAGTGCTGCGGGAGAATAGAAATGAGCGATAGAGGTAGTGTTACATGGACATCCGAAGCGTTACATGAGGCGGTGGTAGCTCAAGTGGTTAAGGCTCTGTGGCGTTGACTGGACGATCGGGGTTCAAGCCCCAGCACTGCCAAGCTGCCACCGTTGGGTCCTTGAGCAAGGCCCTTAACCCTACCTGCTCCAGGGACACTGCATCATGGCTGACCCTGCTCTCTGACTCTGACACCAACACCCAAGGAAGGGATATGCAAAGAAAGAATTTCACTGCGCAGTAATGTATATGTGGCAAATAAGGACAACATAAAATGTAAAAATCCAAATTTTAGGCCTTAGAAAGTCTTAAATGAATTTTAAGAGCGCACAGAAATCCTGTGGAACGCCAGCATGAGGTTGTAATTATGTGGGGGCACATTGATAACAACGACAACAACAAACACTCAGACGACACAGCAGACTGTAACCTGTTCAGTCTTTCACTTCCTTTCAACTTTATCACAAATGGAAAGTTAAGTGTTTAAGAACAGCATGAGGGTATAAGACTCGTGACAGATTGATTACTCAGTAGCGGATCAAGTCCCATGACGTCCAGCATTAAGTACAAAACAAAGCACTGATTATTTTTCCCCCTGTGAGTGAAAGGATACCTCCTGCACCGCTCTCTGCGTGGCCGTGTCTGGAGACTGCGAGTCCTTCAGCAGCAGGAGAACCTGCTGGAGGCTCTGCTCGTCCGGCTGCCACTCCATCCTGCCCTCACACACACATCCACCCCCCCACACACACAGAGACGAGGACGCACATGCACGCACGCAAATAAAACAGAAACACGGAAAACACACACAGAGGACGAATGAGTGCGCTAGACAGAGAACTCTACTCGAAATGATCAGCGATGCAACACACACTCCAGATAAACCTGGCATACACACACACACACACTGACAAGTCCAGCTACTGATGCTCCAGACTTAATGGACTGAGTGCAAATGGTGTGGTGAAAGGAACAAAAGAAGGAAAGAAAAAAAGAAAAGAAAAAAACATATCGCAATGACTCAAATCAGAACCGGTTTCTTGTGACGGGACACGATGGAAGCAGGTGGAAAGGTAAGGATTGTTAATAATTAGTTTAATAGTTAGATTAATATTAGACAACCTACAGGATAAACAGAGTGCGAATTATATCACTACTTTGTGTCCTAAATCGACCCTCTGTTCCCTACTCCCTACAAAGTGCATAATGTATAAAACAAACCATCCTGCATCATTTGGGCACTAATCTCCTGCAGTGCATTGTGGGATTTTCAGCAGTGTGGTGGATATCTATCCACTAGGCTGGTCAAACACGAGTGAACCTACCTAAGATGTGCACTACGTAGTGAACACTCGCGTAAATAGAAACAGGTCCAATGTGGATTTTTTTTGTGTGTTTGTAGTTTTCACGCGGTTTTTACTAATAGAGGTCAAGTTCAAGAGTTAGTCTTATATCTTATAAGCTGAAAAAAAAAACGAATAAAAAACATACAAATAAAACCCCTAGAGTTTAACGGTTAAAAAATGGTACGGTCTATTTTAGGGGGGTTTGAAGGTGTCAGTCTGGTGCGTGTTTTGTAAGCAAACTACAGAAAAATATTGTTTCATTTTTTAATTATTAATTCGATATAAAGGTTTAAGAAATGCCCAACCCGTTGACTTTACTTTCTTTTGGGAGTTTAAATGTGTTAATTATTTGGTTGGACACCCCCCTCTCATTCGCACTCTGTTTATAAAGCTTTTCGGTTTTAAAGCACAATTCGCTTTAAAAATAACACGGATTTTTTTTTTTGTAAATATGCATCGTATCGTATTTCGCGTTTTAGATTTTAATCCTAAATCAGTCGTTTCATTTATGACGACTCAACTATGATTAGTCCTGTTAGTTTATAATCTTAGCCTACTAAACTAAACATTGTCGTGCCGTGTGTCCATTGAGCATCAACATCCAGCTATTTATTCCGCTCATTAATCAAAAGCAACAGGTATTTATCCTTTATTATCTGCCTAAATGCGCGTGTTATGAAGGATCGTCTTGTTGAAATGACCTAATTGTGTTTCCATCGCCAAACAGTTTATTTGAATGTATGCAAATCACGACACTGACTGCCCGGCTTTGAATCTGGCAAGGCCGGAAAAAAAAATGGACGTTTTAATTTTTTTTCCGCCATCCGTATTCCGATAAATCCGTATCCTCTTCGTGGATTGGTTAGCGCTTCATGATTGGCGCTCATTTCGTCCAATCGTCCTCCCACGTTCCTCGGGCTGGAGGCGGGGTTTCTGGGAATACGGGTGCGAAAGAAAACACGACGCCGAAGGGGGCCCCAATTGACGCTATTTAGCTATTAGGCTAACCTTGTTAGCTGGATATGAGACCTACGTAGGGGTAATGTGTCAAAAAACCAGCCAATATGCGACGCCAAGTTAGTGACATAACTATAAAACATATAAACGACAAAAGACACAGAAAAAACATTGCATTCGTTGATTGCCTTAAAATCCAATCTGAAGAAGAGAGCTAGCTAGCCGCGGCTAAATCGGCTAGGTTAGCTAGCTAACATGTTGAAAGTGCCGCCAAAGGCGCTTTTACCTGATGTCGCGGATTTGTCAACACGCCGAATCCTCTTTTTTCTCTTCTTTCGCGTATGTGTATTGTTCTTTATCGGATTACAGTTTAGTTTAATAACTATGAAATGTGTTTAATCTCCCGTCCTTAATATCTGTTAATCTCGTGAGATTGTTAGTTACTCAGTCGCCAGCGCCTCTTTTTTTTTTTTTTTTTTTTTTTTTTACTACTGCGATATTTTTTAGGATGGTGCATAGGCACGTAACATGTCCACTTTCGGCTTCCGTACGTGACGCTATTTTCCGTCTGGCCAATCAGCAACGCGCGTCCTGATAACGCGGAACTAGAAAGTTGGCAAGGATTGTCAGCCATGTCTAGAAGGTGACCTTAGTGTCGTGTCAGGTCTCGCGAGAGGTCCGTGCTGTGTGTCCGCTGAAACGAACGGCTCGTTCCGGGTTGCTTTCGCAAATCTCGCGAGATGACGCACGTCGTAGCCGCAACCCGAGAGCGAACGCTACGAAAAATACGTAAACTCTCGCGTTGATTTCTAGCGTAGAAACTAACAACAAACATGGCAGATGGTGAGTGTTAGTGTCTCATATCCAGGGTTTATACACACATTAAATGCTAGTTATTTTGGTTATTTTGGATTTACTGACAAATATTGTTGGTGTTTGAATTATTTAAAGATTTATATGATCGTTTTTTAAATGCATAGCTAGCTTGCTAACGTTCAAGGAAGCTAGTTAGCTAACTGTGCTAATTTAGCCCATTGAATCCCGCCATTGAGCGGAGCTAGTTAGCATTTGCAGAAATCATGACTAGTCAGATTAGAGTTTATATTATTGCACTATGATACTGTTGATTTATATAAATTCAGCCAAGTTCAATCTGAAGGATCATGAAGTTGTTTCATTTCTGCTTCCAGACCACACAGATGCGGATCAGAGCATGGAAGGACACACTCCTGTGAGTTACTCTAACACTCCTATAACATAAAATAACTGAAGGGTGTCAAAACTTTTTTACACTCACCCCATCATGTTTCTGTTTCAGGTTGCAGAAAATCCCCATGCGGAGTACGGGCTGACGGAAAACATCCAGGTATCAAATACTGAGAGTGTAACAGCGTTGTGGTGTGAATAATGCTGACTCCATGTGGAGTCTGGATCTCATGAGTCCGTGCGTGTGTGTTTAGAGAATAGTGGAGAGCGAGAAGGCCAACACTGACAAAGTTCCCAAACAGAAGGTGGATCTGCAGACGCTACAGACTCTCCCCACACGAGCGTATCTGGATCAGACGGTGGTGCCCATCCTGCTCCAGGGCCTCTCGGTGCTCGCCAAGGAGCGGTGCGTTTCGCTGCATCACAGAGTCTATGCTCAACTCATCAGCAGTGTTTCCACCTCTTCTTTTATTTATTTTCAGGGGAAAGTAACTAATGCATGCTAAAAGCCTTCAGATTACACTCTTAGATTCATTTACTTATTTATTCCTGTTGCTTGAAGAAGGATGATTTTCTGGAGACATGAATAGAGTGAATAGAATTTTATTAGAATATGAAGTAATAATCGAACTTATTTCGTATAGAATGAAGGCGTCTTTGTTCACAGCACAACAAACCATGAGTGTGTTTACAAAATTCTGTTACTTCCATCAAGAACGAAAGAAAATGAAGCTGTGGTAGGGAGGAGTTAGGAAATGATGTCATCAAGAACAACGGTGGTCAGTGATTGGTTGCTGGGGGCAATGGTGGTCGGTTGATTTTGTTGCTGTTGTTTTCCCCATTAAACATTAATTGTTTGTGTTCTGAAAGAATAGTGGTTAGAGTCGACGTGCTTGTTCATGAGCTCATGAGTTTAAGAATCCTGAGCTGCAGCGAGTAAGTGTTTAGAAACATTGTTGTCATATGCTATAGATGATGAAGTATGTGAACTGCTACGTTAAGACACTTTCATGAAGTGTGCGAGTTTCCACATTAACAATTTCTTTTCTCTTCTGGTTTTCTTCCCACAGGCCTCCAAATCCCATCGAGTTTTTAGCGACATTCCTCCTGAAGAACAAGTCGCAGTTCGAGGACCGGAGTTAAGCTGAAAGACGGGACGAAGCCGCTGATTGAAACGCAACCACGTCACTCGTTCGAACGTTTTGCCGACTGTTAAGTTTTATTTTGTTTCATTTTCTTTCTTCTCCACAATTGATTAAAAATGTCACAGCAGAAATACGACACCAAGCTCCACGTGTTGGTTTAATAATTTATTGTCCAGTCTGTTGAGTTCTTTACACCTTATTCTCACACCACATCAGTTCCACATGACAGACAAAAGCCGCTGAGGAAACCTGGGGTTATATGTAAACATACAACAAAAGCAAAAGCTTTACAAAGGAAAAAAAAAAAAAATAGGTGAATATCCTTCAGTTTATAAAGACCATTCTACAAGCAGAGCCGTTCCAGTCACATTTATCGTCTGTACTCATTTATCCTTCTTATATCAAACACTTCCTGATTTATTCCAGGCAGTAAATAACTGCAGGAAAGAAAGAGAAAAGCTTAACATTTTACAGGAAAGGAAAAAAAACCAACTCATTTATGATTGGTCAAAACTTGTTTTCAATTTGAGTAAATATTCGATTCCAAAGCAATACACTGCACTTAAGGTAAATGCTGGAACCCGGGTTCCTCACAGGATTTTATTTCCCAGATAAAACAGAGAATCACGAATTGGAGGAAGTCTTACAGAGTAGTTTCTCTCTGCAGTAGTTTATACCAGTGATTCTCAAACGTTTTGTAGTTTTAAGTGTAAGACGAATTCCGCCTCAATATGGCTTTATTTCATTTAAATTTTTTTGCAGCTGTAGAACCTTCTAGTCCTGAAATTTCCACTGATTAAAACAAGTTCTAGTTGACCTTGGTGCTTGGATGCCTAAATACACTATATTGCCAAAAGTTTTGGGACACCCCTCCAAATCATTGAATTCAGGGGTTTGGCTCGGCCCGTTAGTTCCAGTGAAAGGAACTCTTAATGCTTCAGCGTACCACGACATTTTCATGCTTTGTGGGAACAGTTTGGGGATGATCCCTTCCTGTTCCAACATGACTGCACACCAGTGACCAAAGCAAGCTCCATAAAGACATGGATGAGTGAGTTTGGTGTGGAGGAACTTGACTGGCCTGCACAGAGTCCTGACCTCAACCCCATAGAACACCTTTGGGATGAATTAGAGCGGAGACTGCGAGCCAGACCTTCTCGTCCAACATCAGTGCCTGACCTCACAAATGCGCTTCTAGAGGAACGGTCAAAAATTCCCATAAACACACTCCTAAACCTTGTGGAAAGCCTTCCCCGAAGAGTTGAAGCTGTTATAGCTGAAAAAGGCGGGACAACTCCATATTACATTCATGTGCATGTAAAGGCAGACGTCCCAAAACTTTTGGCAATATAAGTGCATACTCACTTTGGTGAAAATTACAAACCACCTCGACACAAAAAATATTCATGGACGCCATTTTGAGAGCAATTTATACAGATTATATCGCAGTGCTGCTCAGTGCTCAGTTCTGATTGGTCAACGTGTTTATATCTGTTCTAAAACGTTTTCATTTCTATAGTCACGCTGTACTTTACATAAACGAGTAAAAAATGTTGATATGAATGAGAAAGGTTGATTTAACATTGATGGAAGGAGTCTACAGTGTCAGCACTTCGTAATAGTTAAAGGTAAAGCTGTAGATTCTTTTTTCTGGCATCTTCAGGACGTATGGTGAGTTGTTTTGTTTATTGTTTTTTGTGGTCTGGCTGTAGCTGCTATAACATAAGTGAAAACTTGTTTCATGGACGTTATACACCGTTCAACGGAACTAAACAGACTTCAGAGTTAACATACAACTGTAATCAGTCAGCGAATCGTTGTTGCGGTATAAGAGAAATAAAGCGCTTAACGGACGAGCCGTTATTGGGAAACGATCTACTTCAGATGGCGGTAACTCTGCTTCATCATCGTGGATTATTTTCCATGACGAAGTGTGCAGGATAAGGAAATGAATCCAGCAGCACTAATCGAAAACGAATCGGATTTGTGGTCCCGCTGTAACACTTCTCAGACCTCATCGCTGAGAGATTGCGAGCGTCAGGTCTTAACCGGTGAGCTGTGACGTCGAGAAATCGATCAAAGAAATAAAATGTAAGCGTCAATGTGTAACATAAAATTATTCGCTTCATAAAAAAACAAAAACAAAGTCTAGTCACGTCGCAGTAACCGATTGATGATATCGATCATTCAGGGATTTATTCCTAGTCACAAATCGATTAAAAAAAAAGAGAAATAAAGCAAACAATTTGGCGACGTTAATACAGTGTAAATAGCTGAAATGAGCAGGGTGAAAAGCGCGCACGAAACACAACTCTTCACGTATTGAAAGAAGTAAACACTTCAGGTTTTCACGTAACCTCTAAAAAACTAAGTCTGAAAATAAAATTAGAGACATGTTCGGCGCGTCAGGTTCACTGTTTTCGGTTTTACTTCTGAGGAATGAAGCTAACATGGCTAACGTTAGTGTCGTCCCTCAGAAGTAAAAGTCTTTGTGTTGGCTTCAGTCTGATAATTTGTGATAATTCGTTATAAATCGGTAATGGCGATACGTAGAGGACGTATAATTAATGATTTATTTCATGATGTCTCAATCGATATGTAATGCAGTTAAGCTTAACCTAGCATAATAATAATAACAATAATTCGATTTAGGTTACGTGTTTGTGTGTGTTTTTTTTTTTAAAATAGCAAATCGTAGTAATTATTGATTAAACGTACTCCTACGGAGCCAAAACCGTTAAAAAAAAAATTGTGTTGATTTTTTTTTGTCCTTTCATCCAATGCTAATCGGTCATAAACAACAGCATGATGCTAAAGGTGTGGCTTTACACTTCATTTGTTCGTGGCTAAGCTAGCCGCGTAGCTGCAGTACACAACAAAACAAAAAACCCGACATCCATTATATTTGTACATTTAATTTTTTCCTTTAAAGTTTCTTTGCAGAATCTGGCACGATCACAAGTTTTTACCTCACAAAAATACCACAAGCTTATGTTTTTGTTTTTTTTTTCTTGTGAAGATTTATCCTAACCAGATCTTTCCTTCTTGGTTAATAGTGTTCTGTTTTTCTGATTATGTTTTGATTTGTATCTATTCATTTTCCTCAACATTTGGATTAATAAAATGCTAACATTTTTGCTAAAACGTTTGCAGCTCAGAATCGGAATGCAATACAATGCTTTAAATTCTTTAAAAGACAACATAGGGGAAAAAAAAAAAAAACCTTCGAAAGAGCGTCTGGGAAGGCCAGAAAGAACGCTCGGAGCTGAGCCACCTGATGCACCTGACATCGTCTGATCTAGGGTCAGCTGTTGCTTCTCAAGTTATCAATCCAAATACGACCGACGAGATCTGATCCCAGATCAGGACTTATTTTTTTTAAAGAAATCTCCGTGAGTGACCGGCAACGGCGATCACCAGCACCTCCTGCCTCCGGCATTCTCACGTAGCAGGGTAAATAAAAGGCTTTGTCGTTATTCTCACATTCACGGGCGCTGGTTGTGTCGTTATGGCTTGGCGGTGACGGCATTGGAGGGTCTCCGGGATCAGATGTAGTACTGATGAGCTGCCAGGCTGTCCATGAACGGCTGCACCAGGTTGCCGGTGGAGAAGTAGAAGACGAGGCCGAAGGTGATGGAGATGGGCAGAGCTGGGAGAGCTTTCTTAAAGATGGCCAGCAGCAGGAGAGTCAGGCACAGACCCTGAAGAGACGAGTGACACATTTAGGGACAGGTGAAGCAACCACACACTCAGTCGCAACACTTAAGTATGTGTGTGTGTGTGTGTGTGTGTTACTCACGATGAGGATGGCTATGAAGCAGGCGAGCGTGGTGTTCCAGTCTCCACCCGTGGCTGCTGCTTTCCCCACCAGAACGCTGTAGAAGATGAAGTCTCCTAATCCTAGCTTCACTCCCCCTACACACACACACACACACACACACACACACACACACTTAAGACTAATATTCTGTATATTATTTACGTCCAAAAAACTCCAATAACAACAGTAAATATTTACACACTTACTGTCTTCCTCCAGCTCCTCCTCCACAGACTGGCTCCTGCTCTGTCCCTGCAACGTCTGACCCTCAGGCTCCGCCCCTTCCCTCTCCGCCCCTTCCCTTTCCAAAACCCTGTGGTCATTATGAAGCGCTTCTTCATCTGAGGAACATATTAAACAGATTGAACACAGAACTGAAAATGAAAAAAGGCGACAGGATGTGCGATAGGTTTATCGTTGTCGGGGAGTCATAATGCGTCTTTTTTTTCTTTTCTTCTTTTTAAAAAAAAAAAAGCGTTACTATTTTTACGTTAATATTTTGCATCATTTCAATTAATCTTTTTTTTAATTTTTTTGTAAATTTCAAATCTTATTTCTATCTAATAACTCAGCTATTATTATTGTGACTAAAGATTTCATTATTTTAACTTTAAACTTATTATTGTAAATTAAAGTCACATTTTAACGCATTATTTTAACATCATATTTTATTACTAATTTATAATAATAATAATAATTAATAGCTATTTTGTCTGCATGAAATCTCATTGTTTGAACTTAATAACTAATTAATTGCTTAATATCTCCATATAACTTATCCGTCTTGGGTTTCAACGTAATATTCTTTTCCAACTTAACCTTTATTTATTTATTTATTTAAAAACTTCTCATTATAATTTCACATTATTATTATTATTATCATCATTATGTTTAACCTTATTATTATTATTATTATTATTATTATTAGCATTATTGCATTCTTTTCATATACGATGTCAAATTATACACTAATGAATTAGATGTGAATTAGACGTGTTAAAAATGATAAGCTATAATATATCTGTAGTCTATTAAGTGTCTATAGTTAGTCAAAGATAGTTATAACAATGTAATAACCAGAAACCACCATACAGCCTTGAGTTTCCTGCCTGGTTATTTGTGTCGTAACACACACTCACTCACCTGTGTTTGGAGCTGGAGACGGATTGGCCATTCCCACCATCCACACCATAGCAGCTGAGGAGAGAGATTAGATTTATTTTCAAATGATTATGTGCATTTTTGTAATAACGAGATGAACCAGTGCTTCAGCAGAGAGCACGATGTCTTAAACTCTTCAGTGTTAGTTTCAGTGTCTGATTCAGACTAGTCACATGTCTGGAGCTGAATACATTTCTCACACACACACACACACATGCCAGAAAACTAGAAGTATCCTGATTGTGAGACTCTGTATTCGTAATCGTCTTATGACGTCACGGTTTGGATGTTAAATATGGAAGAAATCCCGGCCGGTCTCTGAAAACGGTCCCGATTCGGACGGCGTGGGTGGATGGTCAGGGTTGTGAGCTGAACGTGTTGTGCGACACTCACACGAGTAGATGAGAGCGGGGAAGATGGGCTCGTTCCTCTCCTGCGCAGTCTCCACCAGCATCCTCAGAGGACCTTTAGGGCTCAGTACAGCCACCAGATCTGCAGCAAACGTGACAAATTTTAAGATATCAAGAGTTTACATGCCCATTATGGCGGCAGGATTTTGTCATGTACACAAAAAAAAAAAACCCAAAATGAAATAACATCAGGACTTGTAAAGAAGAGGGTGGAGTTTAGCTTAACGGCACGTCCCACAATCATCAAGCTTTCAGTATCTCAAGTGATATTTCATAAAATATCAAATAACTCATCGCGTCATTATCGGAAACTTTCTCTTTTCCGAGATATTGAGAAACCCTGACTAACAGCTGATAACATTACTCACTATACAGATTTCCTTATCAACTTAACTTATCTTAAACATGACATATTTAAGATAGCAAAAGTTTATACGCCCTTGTTTAGGTGGCATGTTTTTGTGATGCAAAATAAATAAATAAATAAATGAAATTATGATGCAATTATGAAGTACACACGGGCACGGTGGCTTGGTGGTTAGCACGTTTGCCTCCCACATCCAGAGTTGGGGGTTTGATTCCCTCCGGGTGCTCCGGTTTCCTCCCACAGTCCAAAAACATGCATTGTAGGTTGATTGGCGTCTCTAAATTGTCCGTAGTGTGCGATTGCGTGAGTGAATGAGAGTGTGTGTGCGCCCTGTAATCGGTTGTCACTCCGTCCATGGTGTATCCTGCCTTGATGCCCAATGACGCCTGAGAGGCTCCCCGTGACCAGAGTATAGATCGAATAAGCGGTATGGACAACGGACAAAAGTATACACACCCCAATACTAATACTTTGCTGAAGCAGCTCTCTCTCCTCTTGACTTGGTGACATTTTCCCTCTCTTTAGGCCTTTATTTACTTTGCAAATTATTTATAAGCTGAAATATTTAGACAGTCTTATTCCGTCTAAAGAACACTTACATTTAAAACGGAAATGGACTGTTAATGTGCAGGAAAACAGTAAATAATATAATTACAAAATATATGTGAAAGAGCTGCTGATACAGAGCACTAAGCAACACCTTCCGACCAATCAGAATCCAGAATTCTGCAGCACCGCGGTGTAAGTGAATCTTTTCACTTTTCTCTCCAGGTTAAAAAACAGGAAACTATCACGTTCTGATGTTTGTGCTACATGCAGCGTAAAAACTCACCGTAGATCGAGATCCCGGCCAGGATGACCCATGCGGACCACTCCGGCAGGTATTTGATGAAGATGAGGGCCATGAGAGCGCTGACCATGATGAGGTAAGCCTGCTGCAGCTGCAGAGGACCTTTCCAGTGGATACAGATCATCCCCACTGCCCCGAAGTTCCAGATAATCATGGCCACCGTCGGGTAGTCCATCGCCACGTTGTACGTCCTGAACACCTCCCTGTGGACGGAGGGAAGAGCTACGATCGGCGCGTGTAACAGCAGATCCTACGAGTCCTACAGACCACGTGATTAGTCACCGACCTGATTAACTGTTTAATATAGGTTTAATACGTGTCTCTGATGAAGACACAGTTCTCTGATTAGCTTCAGGAAATGACTCTAGCGGAGACACTTTAAACACTTTAAAGGGGCAGTTTCTAATGTTTCAACGAGTGGGTGGAGCTCATTTCTGGGCCAGGAAAAAAAAAATCTGCGCCAGTGCAGTGCGCTTCTCACAAAAATGAAAGCAATTTAAAAAACAAACAAAAAAAACAAAACACACACACACACAGACACACACACAGACAGAGCTCTATTTCGTTTCTGTAGAGTGCCTGAGAAAAATGATGAGACTTACTCCAGATACATGTAACTGAACCAGAAGAGCAGCATCAGAGAGGACAGTATCAGCCAGCCATGGATAAACTGCCAAAAACGCGCACACACACACACACACACACACACACACACAGTTAGATTCCAGCGTTTGACACAGTACTGTATGTATAATCTAAGCCCAGGACATCTGATCAGAGCTGGACTGTAGAGTGTTGATAAGGTATATTTATTCATAAACAAATGATTTCTAAATAAACTCTACAGTATGCTGCGGATATTGCAATATATTTTTATTGCCATTTTTATGATCAAAAATTCATTATTATCATTTTATAAAATCTCCCCATCCTGAGGAAAGCGTGAGCGTGCTAAAGTTTTAGCGCTCTATAGAACATGTCAGTTAAAAGTAAAGATTAATCTTTAGTGATTCCTCAAGCCAGAAGGTATGAGGAGCATGTATGAAGGTATGAGGACAGTGAGAGAGACAGAGAGAACAAGAGAGCGAGAGACTGAAAGAGAGAGAGAGAGAGAGAGAAAGGGGAGGAAGAGGAGGAGCTTCACCTTGTAGCAGCGATACTTATAGAGCAGCACCAGGAAGATGGTCATGACCACGATCACGCTGATCATGACGATGGTGTTGAGGAACGACGACAGCAGCCTCTCGCCCACGGTGTTCGGGTCCTCCGGGAAAGGCGTGTAAAAGCTTTCAAGAAAAAACAACATTACAACATAAAGGAAACAAATCCAGAAACGAGTCGACGTTTAGCGTTTTACGACACCATACGATACGATACGTACAGGCGCTGGCCGTTTTTCTCCGTGTAGAAGCTGACGGATTTGATGGTCGCCACGACAACCACCATGCAGAGCGTGACGGGGATGAAGAGCATGATGACGTGTTTTGCGCCGTACTTCAGCGTCAGTTCCTCGTCCTCCCCATCCTGGACGGCATCGCGGGGACCTCGCGTTGAGTCTGTCAAGTCGGAGCTGACGGTCCGATGCTGAGAGGAACACGGTACAGACCATCATCATCATCATCATCATCATCATCACACACACACACAGGCTTATTACATACACAAATACAATATAGTTCAATACAGTTATACACTGATCAGGCAGAACATTAACTGCCTAATATTGTGTTGGTCCCTGCCAAAACCGGCCTGACCCATCATGCACTGTGTATTCTGACACCTTTCTATCAGAACCAGCATTAACTTAGTAGCAACAGTAGCTCGTCTGTTGGATCGGATCACACGGGCCAGCCTTCGCTCCCCACGTGCATCAGTGAGCCTTGACCGCCCGTGACCCTGTCGCCGGTTCACCACTGTTCCTTCCTTGGACCACTTTTGATAGATACTGACCACTGCAGACCGGGAACACCCCACAAGAACTGCAATTTTGGAGATGTTCTGATCCAGTGGTCTAGCCATCACAATTTGGCCCTTCATCAAACTCGCTCAAATCCTTACGCTTGTCCATTTTTCCTGCTTCTAACACATCAACTTTGAGGACAAAATGTTCACTTGCTCCCTAATATATCCCACCCACTAACAGGTGCCATGATGAGGAGATCATCAGTCTCATTCACTTCACCTCTCACTGCTCACAGTGTTATGCCTGATCAGTGTATTTACTTAATTAACGTACACTATAATGAGTGTGTGTTTAGAAGAGGGCGGAGTTCGGCTTAACGGCACGTCCTTAGTCGACGGAACATCAGTGAAGTTCATACAGTATTTTAGAACTCAGAATAGATTTTTCTACAGATTCTCACGGCACACTTACGACTGCAGCAGTAAATCTCCAATCTCATTACATTACAGAAATGAAAATGAAAGAAAAGAAACAGAAAGAAATAGATCCATGACCAGAGCATGCACACATCTTTTGTTACACTGACTTGATATTTTGTAAAGTGTTTAAACAGGAGCACTGGTCAGTGTGTGTCAGGGTTTTATTTCCTCCACACTCACCCTGGTGGCGTCGGCGTCCCGGGGCGAGTCACGCTGCCGATCATACGGCTGCACGCACGGACTCTCTGTGCTCATGAGCGCCGTCCTCTCGTTACACGAGTCCTCGTCGCTCTCCGAGGCGTTCATGAACAGCCTGTGGATGCAGGAACCTACAAAAACAGACAAACAAAATTAGCTAGCCTGATAAATGAGCTCAGACTTTCATTACACAGAACAGCTTCACTGTATCATACTTCCAGCTGAACAGATGATGAGCCCAGGGTTTCATTCGTCCTGTATATTTCTCGTTCATCACACGCCACTTTTCCATGTTTCATATCATCCACGTTATGAAAATCAGACAGAATTGAATTGTTTGTTTTGCTCGTACCTCCACGTTCGGTGTGTAATATCCACGCTAATCTTTCCACGTATTTTTTATTTCCGCATTAACATCCAGCGCTGTACTCATTTCAATCCGCACCATCGTCGATACTCTCTCTCTCTCTCCGTATTCACTCCTATGCCCTTATATTATTATTTAAAATATCCGTGTTACTATGACGAACATCCATGTTTAGCCCTAGTAATCATCTGTGATATCACGACAGCATTTTGGCCATGACCCTTTCATGTTGGACGTTTGGGGGACAAAGTTAGGGAGGCCAGATTAAGATGGTTTGGACATGTTCAGAGGAGGGAGAGTGAGTATATTGGTAGGAGAATGTTGGACATGGAGCTGCCAGGCAGGAGGCAAAGAGGAAGGCCAAAGAGGAGGTATATGGATGGAATTAATGAGGATATGAAGCTAGTGGGTGCAAGTGTTGAGGATGCAGAAGATAGGAATAGGTGGAGAGAGATGATTCGCTGTGGAGACCCCTGAAGGGAAAAGCCGAAAGAAGAAGAAGAAGAATTTTGGCCATGACCACGCTAATAAAAGCACTTCCATGGCAAGACTGCATTAGTTATGTTTTGCTGGGATTCTTTCCACAAATCTATCGTTTACCGTGGAAAACATTTCCAAGATGTATCGAGAGAAGTATCGCGATATGACAGCGTGCCACATCGACCCAGCCCTGGAGACTGTTTACCAGAGACGACGGCGTGTTTTCCCCCCAAGCACGATTACGCTTCGGATCTGTTCCATAGAGCGCCCTAAAGATCGCTTTTGGTTTCCATGGTGATCACCTGATCACGTGATCTGGGTTAAAGGACGTATTTACGAAAGGAAATCACTCTCTTCAGTAAACACTCGAGACAAAGTTTCCCGCTAACAGTTCGGCGGATACAAACCGGAAATAATTTAGACTTTATGGTGTAAACCGCTGAGGAATGAGCGTACACACTTACCCAAATGTGAGAATAAGAGTTGTAAATAAAAAAAAATGGAATAAAATCGTAGAATTTGCGGTTAATCCGCGAGACGATCGAGCTCGTCTCCGACACACCGGGAGAACTAAACAGGAAGTGACGCACCAATCAGCTGATCGCTCCACAACACGTGACATCTCTCTCTCTCTCTCTCTCTCTCTCTCTCTCTTTTTTGTCTGTCTCTCTCTCTTTTTCTCTCTCTCTCTTTCTCTCTCTCTCTGTCTGTCTGTCTCTCTCTCGTCTCTTCTCTCTCTCTCTCTCTGTCTTTCTGTCTCTCTCTCTCTCTCTCTCTCTCTCTCTCTCTCTCTCTTCTCTCTCTGTCTGTCTCTCTCTCTCTCTCTCTCTCACTCACACACACACACACACACACACACACACACACACACACTGTCCAATTGTACAAGAAACAAATAAAACAGTGGATGCTGTTTTTGTTTTTTTTGTTTTTACATCAGACAGGAAACCAAAGGTTCTTACAACTCACATGCTACTTATAGCTTTGAAGTAGACTAAGAGGGGATTGATTTTGTATGGATATATGACCTATGGATAAGCAGTACAGACAAAAGTGCAGTAACACAGCATCATGGATTATCGTATTCACGTTTACTGCAATCAGGGACCAACTCAGGGACTCACCGTAAGGATTTGAGCGACTTTGACGAAGGGCCAAATTGTGATGTCTAGACGACTGGATCGGAGCATCTCCAAAGCTGCAGCTCTTGTGGTGTCTTCCCGTTCTGCAGCGGTCAGTATCTATCAAAAGTGTTCTTTAAGTCCTGTAACTATCCTTTCAGTAGGATCTTTAAGTAAAGGATCTGCTGCTAACATCTTGGTGCCAGATCCCACAGCACACCTTCAGGGATCTAGTGGAGTCCACGGGTCAGAGCTGTTTTGGCAGCAAAAGGGGGACCGACACAATATTAGGCAGGTGGTCATAATGTTATGCCTGATCGTTGTATACTATCTATTGTTCATATAAAATATTTTAGTGTTGTTGTTTTTTTTAATTAATGTAACCTGTTTATTTATGAGAGTTTCATTAATCATGCATAAGGTAAAAGTGTGTTTAATTGGATTCAGAGCTAATCTCTGCAGGACAATGGCTCTCCAGGATCAGATTAATATTTTATTTATTGTAAAGTTTTAATATACCACTTAGATAACAATGCTTTTAGTTCTTATTTGCAATTAACATTCTACTTCTACTGCTGCTTCAGTAAACCCTGCCAATTCAGTGCATTATTCCCTTTAAGCAACATAACTTTATTAATGCCTAATGCACTTTGTTTCTAGGAGGAACTGGACCGCCGAATCCGGCCTAGCAATGGTCATGACTTACAACATGGGAAACTCTTCCTCATGTACAACTTACCAGAACTTTGTCCATCTACTTGAATCTTGTAGGTTGAATCTTGGAGGTTATGGAGGAAAATACTTTACAGTAGCAGCTACAGAGGCATCGAGACATTCCACCTCTGGTTAGAGAACGTTCCTGAAGGTTATAGAGGTCATACAATTTATAAGTGTTATATATTTTGTAAAACTACTGTATAATCCTAAAACTGCATTTTTTAATAAAAAATGTGCTTCATTTTTTTTCTAGGTTGCAGGTTATATTTATAGACATATTTGAGTGTTAAATAGCTGTTTTGTTTAAAAAGAAATATTAAAAATATATAAATACATATGTAAAATAAATAAATAAAATGTAAATAACATTTTTAAAAAGTAAAAAAATAAATAAAAATAATAATAAATAAATAAAAAAGAAATAAAAATTTAATAGTTTAATTTTTGTCACCTAATGGAAACAGAAGCATCAAAGGAGTCAAATAGAAGATGCTTTCGGCTGCTCCCTGTTCGGGGTTGCCACAGCAGACCAACTGGTCCGCACAACAACTTGGCACAGGTTTTACACCGGATGCCCTTCCTGCCGCAACCCTCCCATTTTTTCCGGGCTTGGCACTGGCACTGTATCCAGTGGCTGGGGTTGAGGTATTGGCTGGAATCGAACCCGGGCCTTTCGCATGATAGGCGAGAAACCTACCACTGAGCCACCAATGCCTCCATCAAAGGAGTCAAATAACTTTGTTTTAATATGAAAGCAACAGAATGATCCATACTGAATCTGTTGATGAAAATCAAGTGCAAATGTACTGCTTCAACAACAGATTATTTAGATTAAATGCTGGATGTACAGTAGAAATCGGATTTGTCCGATCGTATCCGGGAAGGGCCAGTGTTGGTGCAGGTTTTCATTCCAACAGAATGCGTAGAAGCCACACCTCCTATGCATGCTTTTGGGATGAAAGCCTGCACCAACACCGGCGCTTTGTGGATAAGATTGTGCACCTCTGGTCTAAATGGAAAAAGGCATAAGGATGGACGAAACACCTGATGAGAAAACATAAAACCGTCCCGTTCAAATCAACCCACTAAACGTCTACTAGAGGGAGTCATACTGGAAAAGGATTTGAGAGAGTTTGACAAAGGACCAAATTGTGATGGCTAGACCACTGGATCAGAACATCTCCAAAACTGCAGCTGTTGTGGGGTGTTCCCGGTCTGCAGTGGTCAGTATTTATCAAAAGTGGTCCAAGGAAGGAACAGTGGTGAACTCGGAGACAGGGTCATGGGCGGCCGAGGCTCATCGATCCACGTGGGGAGTGAAGGCTGGCCCGTGTGGTCCGATCCAACAGACGAGCTACTGTTGCTCAAATTGCTGAAGAAGTTAATACTGGTTCTGATAGAAAGCTGTCAGAATACACAGTGCATTTTGCTGTTTTGGGGACCAACACAATATTAGGCAGGTGGTCTTACTGTTATGGCGGGTCAGCGTAAATGTATAAATGAAAAAAAAAAAAAAAGTTGGAAGGAAACTCTGACAGGAGAACATAAAAGTGTCTCATCCAAATGAGCCAATATTGTAAAATTCAAAAAACCCACTGACAACCATACAATTCCATACACACGAGTTTTTTAAATTACTGCTATTTCAGCTTCTGTCAGAAACTACTGGGACAAATCCCTGACTGACCACCAGAGGGGAGGCTAGCAGATGTATTGGTTATGTAATTATGTCACGTGTCTTGTCACCTGTTCCAGTTATTCCGAACATGTTGCCCTGTTTGTGCCTGTTTATGCTAGCATGTCAGCACTTTAATATGTAGGCTGGTTGTTGAGCAATCTTTTTTTATGTGCAATTTCCTCCAGCATTTTCTGGAGAAAGCACTGTGCAGCTGTGACTGCTGACTTCATCCATGTCAGCACTGTTTGTTTCATGAAGAACGCCTCCATTAGGCTGGTTTCTGGTGATCTAAGAGACTGTGATTCTTTTTTGAAAAGGAGTTTGGCAAATAACCAAAGCACAAAAATGCATGCAACAGCTTCCTACTCTGTTTATTGGGAAGTGTGATGCAGAGTTGTTCCACAGGTTCTTGTGGAATAAAATGTTTCCCAGAATTCAATAACACCAACCTGGAGCCATTTTCACACAGACCTGGAACCATTTTCGAGTACATGTTTGTTACGGGTGGCAGGTCCTAAGTTGGACCACTAGGGGGGGTTTCCAGCAGGGGTTATGATGTATTGTTGTTTATGTTTGTCATGTGCTTGTTTTAGCCCCGCCTTATCCCTAATGTGTCTTGATTGATGTTCACCTGTTCCTCATGTTGTGTGTAATTATGTTAAGTATTTATAGTGGCCTTTCGCCAGGGTTCGGGGCTGGTCTTCGTCTTAATGTGGCGTGGTTCATGTTGTCTATGTCTGTTTATTATTTGGAATAAACCCCTGTCTGCTGTCTATCCCACGTTTGGGTCTGGTTCATCATGCTCTGTATGCCGGAAATGTGACAATGTTAAATGTATGCTTTAGCTCGCATGTATCTAACCAGTCTTCTGACGCACTGCAATCCATCATGCTCTTTGAGATCACAAAACTCCAGACTTCTGGTAGTTCCCAGAATATCACATTACTACACAAAAAGGACACTGTTGTAATTTTCAGAAATTAGACACATAAAATCTAAGATCAGAGCATTTTTTTAGGTCATCTGCCTGCTTAGTTGGAAAGGTGAAGGCTCTTTGTTGGTCCGTCAGAACTCAGAGCCCCCTCCGAGTCAACATATCACAGGATGAATGTTGAGTTGTATCAATTTCCCCTTAAGTTTCCATTATCAATTATCTCAGTAAACTTGTCAAAATGAAACTCAGTAAACTACCCAAACTTAGCCAAAATGATGAGCGGTCAATCAGCAGATGGGAAGAAGCAAATTCTTTATTCAGCAAGACACACCCGTCACATACTTACTGAAGGGAGCAGCTGGTCCGAAGAACTTTGAAAAATTCCCTACTATTTATTCATTCATTGCTTATTCGAACTACACTCGGGTCATGGGGAGCCTGTGCCTATCTCAGGCGTCATTGGGCATCAAGGCAGGATACACCCTGGACGGAGTGCCAACCCATCGCAGGGCACACACACACACTCATTCACACACTACGGACAATTTAGAGATGCCAATCAACCTACCATGCATGTCTTTGGACCGGGGGAGGAAACCGGAGCACCCGGAGGAAACCCCCGAGGCACGGAGAGAACATGCAAACTCCACACACACACATGGCGGAGGTGAGAATCGAACCCCCAGCCCTGGAGGTGTGAGGCAAACGTGCTAACCACTAAGCCACCGTGCCCCCCTCCCTGTATGTGTCTGCATACAGACACATCGGTGGCCTTTTTTGGCTATCTCTTCAGTACGTCTCGACCTCTCACCTAGAACTTTTTGATTCTTTGAACACGATGTTCTCGTTACCTCCATGTGCCTACTGACATCATATTGACCTTTTTAGACATTTGCAAGTTTGGATAACCGCACGTTGCAAAGTCAGCATTACGATTATCATGTTCTTCTACATTTCATTTACATACAGTGGGGCAAAAAAGTATTTAGTCAGCCACCAATTGTGCAAGTTCTCCCACTTAAAAAGATGAGAGCGGCCTGTAATTTTCATCATAGGTACACTTCAACTATGAGAGACAGAATGAGAAAAAAAAAATCCAGAAAATCACATTGTCTGATTTTTAAAGAATTTATTTGCAAGTTATGGGGAAAATAAGTATTTGGTCAATAACAAAAGTTCATCTCAATACTTTGTTATATACCCTTTGTTGGCAATGACCGAGGTCAAACGTTTTCTGTAAGTCGCCACAAGGTTTTTACACACTGTTGCTGGTAGTTTGGCCCATTCCTCCATGCAGATCTCCTCTACAGCAGTGATGTTTTGGGGCTGTCGCTGGGCAACACGGATTTTCAACTCCCTCCAAAGATTTTCTATGGGGTTGAGATCTGGAGACTGGCTAGGCCACTCCAGGACCTTGAAATGCTTCTTACGAAGCCACTCCTTCGTTGCCCGGGCGGTGTGTTTGGGATCATTGTCATGCTGAAAGACCCAGCCACGTTTCATCTTCAATGCCCTTGCTGATGGAAGGAGGTTTTTACTCAAAATCTCACGATACATGGCCCCATTCATTCTTTCCTTTACACAGATCAGTCGTCCTGGTCCCTTTGCAGAAAAACAGTCCCAAAGCATGATGTTTCCACCCCCATGCTTCACAGTAGGTATGGTGTTCTTTGGATGCAACTCAGCATTCTTTCTCCTCCAAACACGACAAGTTGAGTTTTTACCAAAAAGTTCTATTTTGGTTTCATCTGACCATATGACATTCTCCCAATCCTCTTCTGGATCATCCAAATGCTCTCTAGCAAACTTCAGACGGGCCCGGACATGTACTGGCTTAAGCAAAGAGACACGTCTGGTACTGCAGGATTTGAGTCCCTGGCGGAGTAGTGTGTTACTGATGGTAGCCTTTGTTACTTTGGTCCCAGCTCTCTGCAGGTCATTCACTAGGTCCCCCCGTGTGGTTCTGGGATTTTTGCTCACCGTTCTTGTGATCATTTTGACCCCACAGGGTGAGATCTTGCGTGGAGCCCCAGATCGAGGGAGATTATCAGTGGTCTTGTATGTCTTCCATTTTCTAATAATTGCTCCCACAGTTGATTTCTTCACACCAAGCTGCTTACCTATTGCAGATCCAGTCTTCCCAGCCTGGTGCAGGTCTACAATTTTGTTTCTGGTGTCCTTTGACAGCTCTTTGGTCTTGGCCATAGTGGAGTTTGGAGTCTGACTGTTTGAGGTTGTGGACAGGTGTCTTTTATACTGATAACGAGTTCAAACAGGTGCCATTAATACAGGTAACGAGTGGAGGACAGAGGAGCCTCTTAAAGAAGTTACAGGTCTGTGAGAGCCAGAAATCTTGCTTTTTTGTAGGTGACCAAATACTTATTTTCCACCATAACCTGCAAATAAATTCTTTAAAAATCAGACAATGTGATTCTGGATTTTTTTTTTCTCATTCTGTCTCTCATAGTTGAAGTGTACGTATGATGAAAATTACAGAGAGAACTTGCACAATTGGTGACTGACTAAATACTTTTTTGCCCCACTGTAGCTCAGTGCAAAGCAAGCGTTGTGGTTTCATGTTCTCGCACCTCAGCTATTTTGTGTCTTATTCACTATCTGTTCAAATGTCCCTGTAACCACACTGTCTAGTCTATTTCCTCCTTCGTCTAGTTTTTATTTTTGTTTTTCTTCAATCTCGGTGCAAATCTTGGGCTCTAAGCCTTTAAACGTTTCATAACCTGCATTTTAAGATTAAATAGTCACAGGATATGCACCTTGCTCATCCAATTTCCCATTAGCTCAATTGGCCGGTCAACCAACCCAATGATCCCATTGGATAGGCCGACTGACCAACCTGCAATCTCCAATGCTTCTAATAGATCTCTTTTCCCTCTTTCCAACCTCAGTGTGGTTATTACACTAGCACGCCAATACTTCTATAGTTATGCTTAATTATCATACTTTTGCCTCAAGCAAAGCCTGCTCTTAAGCTATAATTGAATACTGTAAGGATATAGTTGAATAATCTAGCCATGGGGGTCACAGTCCAGTGACTTCTGTGCCGGTCCCAAGCCCGGATAAATAGAGAGGGTTGCATCAGGAAGGGCATCCGGCGTAAAACATTGCCAAATTTAACCATGCGAATCGTCAGTACGAATTTCATACCGGATCGGTCGAGGCCCGGGTGAACAACGACCGCCATCGGTGCCGTTGACCTACAGGGCGCTGGTGGAAATTGGGCTACTGTTGGTCGAAGAAGTAGAGGAGGGAGGAGAGTGCACAGACAGAGAGAGAAGAGGAAAGGTAAGAGTGTAGGACTGAGAATAGGAACTCTGAATGTTGGTACTATGACAGGGAAAGGTAGAGAGCTGGCTGATATGATGGAGAGAAGGAAGGTGGATATACTGTGTGTACAGGAGACCAGGTGGAAGGGTAGCAAGGCTCGTAGTATAGGAGCAGGATTCAAGCTGTTTTATTATGGTATTTAAATGGGGTAGGTGTGGTCCTGAAGGAGGAGTTTGTGAGGAATGTTCTGGAGGTGAAGAGAGTGTCAGACAGGGTGATGAGTCTGAAGTTAGAGATTGAAGGGGTGATGTTGAATGTTGTTAGTGGTTATGCCCCACAGGTAGGTTGTGAGTTAGAGGAGAAAGAGAGATTCTGGAGTGAATTAGATGAGGTGATGGAGAGTATTCCCACGGGTGAGAGAGTGGTGATAGGAGCGGATTTTAATGGACATGTTGGTAAGGGGAACACAGGTGATGAGGAGGTGATGGGCAAGTTTGGAGTTAAGGAAAGGAACCTTGAAGGACAGATGATAGTGGACTTTGCTAAGAGGATGGACATGGCTGTGGTTAACACTTATTTTCAGAAGAGGGAGGAGCATAGAGTGACTTACAAGAGTGGAGGTAGGAGAACACAGGTAGACTACATCCTATGTAGAAGAGGCAATCTGAAAGAGATTAGTGACTGTAAAGTGGTAGTGGGAGAGAGTGTAGCCAGACAGCATAGGATGATGGTGTGTAGGATGACTGATGGTCTGTAAGATGAAGAGGTCAAAGATAGAGAAGAAAACCAAGTAGTGGAAGCTGAAAAAGGAGGAATGTTGTGAGGAATTTAGACAGAAGTTGAGGCAGGCTCTGGGTGGTCAGGTAGTGCTGCCAGATGACTGGGAAACTACAGCAGAAGTGATCAGGGAGACAGGGAGAAAGGTGTTGGGTGTGTCATCTGGAAGGAGGAAAGAAGATAAGGAGACTTGGTGGTGGAATGAGGAAGTTCAGGATAGTATCCAGAGGAAGAGGTTAGCCAAGAAGAAGTAGGACTGAAGAGAATAGACAGGAATACAAGGAGTTACAGCGCAGAGTGAAGAGGGAGGTGTCTAAGGCCAAGCAGAAGGCATATGACGAGTTGTACACTAGGTTAGACACTAGAGAAGGAGAGAAGGACTTGTACAGGTTAGCTAGGCAGAGGGATCGAGATGGGAAGGATGTGCAGCAAGTTAGAGTTATTAAGGATAGAGATGGAAGGGTGCTCACAAGTGAGGAGAGTGTACAGAGGAGATGGAAGGAATACTTTGAGGAGCTGATGAATGAGGAAAATGAGAGGGAAAAAAGAGTAGAAGGGGTGAACTCTGTGGAACAGAAAGTAGATAAGATTAGAAAGGATGAAGTCAGGAAGGCTTTGAAGAGGATGAAAAGTGGAAAGGCAGTTGGTCCTGACAACATCCTGGTGGAGGTCTGGAAGTGTCTGGGAGAGGCAGCAGTGGAATTTTTAGCTAGTTTGTTCAACAGGGTTTTAGAGAGTGAGAGGATGCCTGAGGAATGGAGAAGAAGTGTGTTAGTGCCGATCTTTAAGAATAAGGGTGACGTGCAGAG